>JAQHUG010000240.1:1979262-2025136 GCA_028555095.1 Dicrostonyx torquatus
ACTCATTTAAAAATATAAGAAAAAGTTCTAGTTTTTGAAAGCTATTATTATAAACTACTTAGGATAATCAAGAAATATAGGTTAGTAGTTAGTCATCTATAACAATCAAATTTGTAGATATGTTAGGTATGTTTTCAATATCATATAGAGATATATTTAGATAGTCTTCAAACATGTCAAGGACCTATAGAACATGGAATTTAAAATGTTTTGTTAATATAAGATTTTACATGACAAGACACATCTGCTCTAATTTACATCATAAATTGACAACACAACACCAATTTACTTCATAAAAGGATGATAGGCATTGGAGAAACTCCATAGGAGTTTGCTTTCATTGTGGTAAGGTTAGCCATTTGGGCAAGAAATTGCTTTTGCCTTGACTACTTGACAGTATGCTGTATAAACTGAACATGCAGGACCTGGAGGAAATGACTGTTGCACTTTGCCAAAACAAGGTAGGATAGTTCTTCAGAGTTCCCGTTTCATGGAAGAGTCTGCCAGAAATTCTGCAGGACACAGAAGAAAGTGACTTTGCCAATACAAGGTGGCACAGTCCTTCAAATTTCGTGTTTCACAGAAAAATGTGCCAGATACTCTAGGTCTGTAGGCTGAAAATGGATGCCCCAATGTTGCAGAGGAACTTTGGGTGACTGTCCAGGCAGCCAGATGTCTCTGCCATTTCTAGAATTTTGGAACTGCTTGTGACATACTTCCTGTTTACTCAAGTAATATATCTTTCTGGGGTCTTTGGAGTTAAAGACTAGATAGTTATAGTTGCAGTTTTCCTTAGTTGTAATAGAAAATAAATTAAGTGTAAAACTTTGAATTTACTAAGAGAATAGATAATATATTATTTTCTCTGAGTATGCTAACTACAAATAGACAGAGTATTATAAATGTAATTCTTACTTGATAATTCTTTTTTTAAAAAAAAGATGTATTTATTTATTATGAATACAGTGTTCTGCCTGCATATATGCATATATGCGTGCAGGCCAGAAGAGGATACCAGATCTCATTGCAGATGATTGTGAGCCACCATGTGGTTGCTGAGAATTGAACTCAGGACCTCTGGAAGACCAACCAGTGCTCTAAACCGCTGAGCCATCTCTCCAGCCCAAGGGTGAGATTGTCAGAAGTGGGATTCGAACCCACACATCCAAGGGAGACTGCAACCTGAACGCAGCTCCTTAGACTGCTCAGCCATCCTGATGGTAGGTTGATAATTCTTTTTGTTGTGTTTAGTTTTATTATGTTAAAGTTAAAATCTTTTTATATTTAGACAAAAGGGAGAAATGTGAAATATTATTTTAAGATGTGTTACATTTGTTTATGCTGGGGAACATTTGTTTTAATGATGCAAAGATATGTTGCATTCTTTTATGTTGCATTTGTTTAACTCTGTGAAGCTGTGATTCTTTTTCTGTCTAAAATACCTGATGATCTAATAAAGAATTAAATGGCCAATAGCAAGGCAGGAGAAAGGATAGGTAGGGCTGGCAGGCCGAAAGAATAAATAGGAGAGAGCTGGGAAGGGAGGAAGGAGCAAGAGAGAATGAGGAGAGGACGCCACTACAGGCCAGTCACTTCCATGGAGTAAGAATGGAGGTAAGATATACAGAAGTAAGAAAAGGAGAAAGTCTGGAGGCAAAAGGTAGATGGGCTAATTTAAGGAAAGCTGTCCAGAAACAAGCCAAGCTAAGGCTGGGCATTTATAATTAAGAATAAGCCTCCGTGTGTGGTTTATTTGGAAGCTGGGTGGTGGGCTCCTCAAACAGCAAAAAGCCAAAGGAGGAAAACAACCAGCAGCAACACTGTACCTTTGCAGAGAAGTTTGAAATCAGGAAATGCGAGGAAGGCTCACTCTACTTCACGCAATTAAGACTGAAATGTAGGCAAGACGTAAACCAGTTGCTGCAGTGGGGGCAGCAGCAGGTCATTTTGAAAACCAAAGCTTCTGCTGGGTTCATCCATGTTCTAGGCTTCCTTGGGGCTCATGCCCCAGCCCCGAATTTATTTAGTCTCACAAACGGAGGAATGGCGGGGTGAAGACTAAAGGCAGTGCTGCTTGAGCATGATCAACTAATGCTGTTGCTTTTGGAGGACATTTTGGGATAAGAATCATAACCATAAGATGCTCCAACCTTTGACCTAGGACCCGATGGAACATGAACAGACAGACATTAAAAATTTTTCTTACAAAGATGCTCCATCCAGCATTATTATGTTACCATAGCAATAAACAACAAAAAGAATTTGTGGGGCATTGGTTAAATTATAGGGCAATGATACAAGAGGGTGCCAGGTGACTATTTGAAATCTGCTGTTGGAGAATATTTGTAGATATGAAAAGATTGTAATGATAAGTATTTTAAAAATTTAAAACCTGTGATATATACTATACAATTTTATAGCTGTCAGATTTGAGCATCATAAAAGACACATATGAACACACACACACACACAAAGTATACACACCATTATTCATAGCAATTGTATCATGTTTGACTCTCCAAGTTAAGTCTGAGACCAAAACTGGTGTGAAATACTTTTTTTTTTAGGGAATAGGAAATGATCAAGGAAGCAGGGCAAAAAAAAAAAAAGGCAGGGGAAAAAGGCAAATTGCATTGTAGGGCCAATGTTGAACAGCACATGGTCTCAGTCTATTCCCATAGAGAAACTCATGGGTGTAAATTACACCTAAGGTTTATTCTAATCAAACACAAGGAAGAAAATTGGATCTTCAAAGTTTGTTACCCAGTGGTCACAGGTGAAGGCCATCCTGAAGGAATACAAACTCTCCCCCAAATTCTGGATGAAGCTGAGGACAGCCACTGAGGCACAGACATGTGTAGTCAGGGACTCAGAAGCATCTCGATGCTAAAGAAAAGGTGGGTGAAAGTGGTACAAGAAGCTAGAGGACTCGGTGTAGTGGCTCACACTTACGAGTCCAGCATCCAGGAGGCAGGGCTAGCCTTGGGCTACATAGGAGTTCAGGCTAGCCTGGTCTGTGAGATACTGTCTCAGAACAAAGTAAAATAAAAAGGATTTCAAAGTATTTAAGATAGAAGGTCCCATTTAGTACTCTACAAATTTTTATAGACAAGGGCTGAGTTAATTTGTAGTGACATGGAGTTTAAAATCATATATGGAAACAAATACCTGTCAGGGCCCTCTTCAATCTCACGTCCATTTTACAGAATTGCGCTCAGTATTATGTGAGGAAAGAAAGCACTTTCACACCACACAGGACAGACTGGTCTGGAAATACCTTAACGAAGCTACTCAGCTCTGTAGTCCTCCTTTCAGACACTGATCTATTAATATAAATATAATGGAAATGACGAAGAAAGCAGCTGTGCATTACCATTAATGGTAACCATGGCAGGTGATGGACTGACCTGTGACCGAGAGGCAGTGCTCGTGTTGTTATTCATAAAAACCCTCCCAGCGGTCCTGTGAGTTAGGAACTAGGACTAAGTTCATTTTTCTGGATGGGCAAACCAAGGCCAAAAGAACCTAAGTCATTCAGTCCAGGAAAACAGCAAGAGGCACAGCTTGGGCTCTGCTAAGGTCTGCCCAGTACCTTGTTCTCAGGAGTCTGCACTGAGAAGATCCCAACCCGTGTGTTTCTGGCCAGGATCTCTTCAGTCAAGTACGAACGTCTTTGATCCTCATTGTGGTAGCAGGCTCCTGCTTATTGCGTGCGATCCTAAGAATATTTTCAGCGGCTTTTCCAAGCCTTGTTAAACAAACCATTTCAGCTTCATTCTGGTCACATTCTCTTGGGGTATTTGCAATTTTATGAGCAAAAACCCCATCATCGTTCCATGAAGAATACCTGCCCTGGTGCGTGCCCGGGATGAACATGGAATAATATTCACGCTTCCATCATTGCATTCCCCACATGACATCTTTCTGGATTGAAGCTTTGCTTTTTGTCTGTTGCAAATACATGGTCAAAGCGGCCGGAGGCCAGGAGGTGGATTGGGGCTGAGAAAAGCATTTTGTAAGGCAGGTCAATGAGGTGATCGTTTTATAAATTGCCAAGTGAGATAAGCAGGTGGCTTCTCCTGCTTTGCTGGTCTCTTCCCGTCGTGGGCTTGATACTAAACTCCTGACAGAACATGACACAGGCTGGCTGGAACCGTGCTCATGGTTTAACTCCAGTGGAGAGCACACGGTTGACTTTTATGGGTAGACTTTCAATCCAAGGATTAACTTGCTTCCACCACACTCAGAACTTTCTAGATTTGTTTGCTTATGTAGGAGGTTGTGGCAGGAGGGATAGAAAGTCAGTCGGGCTGAATCTAACAATTAGTAAAGTACTTAGACATCTATTATTAAAAATCTTCCGTTTCTTTTGGATGTGAGGTTGGTTTAGCGTCCTGTGACAGTAACTTTTTTGCCTGACTGGTGGCTACTGATTTTAGTAGCAGTACGTGAATTTCCGTCACAAATTGAAACAGGTACACAAGCTGCAGGACCCACCACCCCATTCTCAAATGTGTGTTGTTTTGAAATACAGCCTAAAAAGGTTTTATTGTGTTCGGGATGGGAAACCTATCCGTTTTGAGCTTGCTCTGGTTCCATGATACAAAAGAGAAAAAGTGTAGTCAAGAAAAGGGAGGAAGCTGAGGAGCTGAAAGCATTCATGCCCCCAAATGGGTACAGAGGACAGACCTAGCATCTGCAAAGGAGGAGCTGAGAACGCCTCATGCCCCCAACAGGTGCACAGGACAGATCTAGCATCTGCAGAAGAAGAAAGCAGGCACTTAGAAATGGGACAGAGGGAAATTACAGCACCCAGAGGCTGTTAAGCTGCTCAAGGAAATTGGCTGGGAAACTGACAGCGTCAATCAAGAGATGGTGGCAAGTGAGGGCGTGCATGGAACCCCAGCAGACTCCTCTCCTCCTCTTTTTTCAACCCATTGACATTGATTTGGTCTCAAAGCATGGCAGGAAGCCTTAGGGTGCCAAGCCACATTGTCATGCTGGGAAAATGAGCACTTAAAATGTGCTCAGGGCTAATGGATTTGGGAGTTCTCACCTCTTCTCCTGGCATGCTTGCTCCTGGGGCATCTTGGAGACCAGGGAGCTTTTGGTTCTCTTCCTGTATGTTTTTCCCCCAGGTAAACAAGCTGAGGCTTACTTAGAGTGCATGAAGATCTGGGGTGGTAGTTCAATGTCATGTTTATGCAAATATGATCAAATTCTGAATCTGCTCTTTGTTGTATTGCTGATTTGAGCAGATTTCAATTTCCCTTAAGGTTCCACCACTTTCATGAAGCAGAATATTGGTGACGTGACATGCACTGTTAAGATTACCTGGCATGGTGTGTGTAAAATACAGTTATGGAATAAAATCCTCTGAGCGCTCACTATGCCCCAGGTAACATCTGAGGTGCTTCACAACCTGGTTTTTTTTTTTTTTTGCCTCTGGGTAACAGTTCTAGCTATAGTGACAGTGACTGGCCCTTACTGAGTACTCCGTATCAAGTGACTTGACACACATCTTATTTATTTTGGACAACCCGAAGACAGGTGCATCTTCTATCCCCATCGTGAAGGGGCTAAAGAGAATCTTGAGTAATGTGTCCAAACGCACATATCTGGTGGATGGTGGATCCAGATGCATTCAACTGTGGTTTTTTTTTTTCAATAAATATTTACTAATCACACACTGTACTAGAGGCAGGAAACATGATGAGAAAAGTGGACCATGGCTCTGTGCTGATGGACTGGGCATAGTCTATGCAGTGAAAATTGAGTTCTGATGGTGACAAGAGAGAAGGACATGAGCGAGTGTCTGACCTGGGCTAGAGAATGACATGTAGAATGTGAAGAAGTCCCCAGCTGAAGCCCATTCTCACAGTAGATTTGGCATTAATGTCTGCCCATCAGACCATTAACATCCAGAGGTGGCTTCGGTCCTTCTCCTTGGCAGTCTTCATCCTGCACTTTGCCAGCTTGTCTGAGAGCCCTTGTCCCTGACAGATGTGCTTTCTCTAAAGAAGGCATTTGGCATCATTTCCTCTTTGACCAAAGTCTTGGGATTGTCCCCATAGCCAATTGCAAAGCAAAGGCAGTATGCGTGTGTGTGTGTGTGTATGTGTGTGTGCATGTGTGTGTGTGGGGGGTGAGGGGTGGGTGCGCATGCGCGGTGACTGTGAAACATGTCACTTTCAATTACATTTCCTGAGTTACACCCCAGTTCTCAGTCTTTGTTCTATGGACTGGGATTGGAGTGGGCTGTTCTAAGAGACAGGAGCGAAGCTGTTGAGTTTCTGAAAAAGAAACGTGCTCACCCTCTCCTCCTCTTAACCATAGTCAGAGAAGGCCATTCAACTTCAGGGATAAGGGCTAACTAAGGGGTTGGGCACACCCAGGAGAATTCACAGGACCCCTTTCGAGAAAAGGAAGGACAAGGCACAGCCTCAGACCGAAAGGACTTTGAATTAACAAAGAAGGGTACAGGAATTCTTTCCTCATTATCCCTCCACTTGGTGCAATTAATCTTTTTGTGACCCTGGGTTAGAAACTAGAGACACAAAGGTACCTGTTCTGGGCTGGAGAGGGTATGAGCACTTGCTGTGCAGACATGAAGACCTGAACTCAAATCCTCAAGCACGAGTGTGAAAGCTGGGATGGCCACAAACGCTTGCAACCCCAGCAGAGAGAGGAGGAGGATCCCTGGGCTTCCTGGCTGCTGGCTAAAACTATGTGCTTCCGGTTCTGTGGAAGACCTTGTCTCAAAAGAAAGAAGGCAGATGTTCTCTGACTTCACACATGTGTCTGCACACACATGCACACCACACACTGCAATGACATAAAAATAATAGTTTCAGTAAATTGGAAAACACCCATTTCCTATCTCTTTTCTCACCAGGGTTCCTACTCCAGTGTGAGAAAAATGTTAGTAACTGTAATGTTGAGTAAACTATTTTGCTAGTCAGCACGATGTCTACCCTGTGTTAGAGTCCCACAGAGAAGCAGCACAAATCTATCTATTTATCTGTCTGTCTATCTATCTATCTATCTATCTATCTATCTATCTATCTATCTATCTATCTATCTATCTTCTATCTACCATCCATCTATCCATCTATTACATATTATTCATCTATATATCTATTACATGTCTTTCAATCATCTGCCTATTTATGTATCCATCATCAGTTGGTGCATCTATCACTCCAACATCTTTTATCATATATTATTTATTTACCTACATATTCATCATCTATTGCCTATCCATCCCTATTTGTTTATCAATCTATCATATAATGTATCCACTTACTTATCTTCTATTGGTCTATTGATCATCTGCCAATGTGTTTATTCAGAAGCAGGAGCTTCCGTGATTACAGAAGCTGAGAATCCCCATAATTGTATTCTGAAAGCTGAAGAACAGGAAAGAAGATAGGATAGTTCCAGTCCAACCCCAAAGGCCAGAGACCTAGGGGTAGTCATAGTGCATTCTTAACCCAAATCTTAAGGCCCCCAAACCGGGAGCACTGGTGTCTGAAGGCAGGAGACACCAGATGCCCTGGCCCTCCGTGGGTTGAGTGATGCCTGCTGCACTGTGAAGGGCAGGTCTTCTTTACTTGGCCTATGGACTCAAATAACAATCTCTTCTAGAAATGCCCCTGTGGTTTTATTCAGAAAAGATGTTTTTATCAACTGTTATTGGCTCTGCTAATCCAGGTCATGTTGACATTCGCAATTAAACCATAGGTACCTGTGGATGCATAATGAATGAATGATTGGTTAGATTAATAACTAAAGGTACATGAGAAAGCACAAAACTTGTATGCTTTTGGTGAGGTGTATTGTTAAGGGCTGCGCTGAAAATAGGGATGTTTATGTATGTAAAGTATTGCTTTTTTATTTTTATTACACTTTATTATATGTATATATTTAGATAGATGGATAGATAGCTAATAGGGAGAGAGAGAGAACTACAGAGACAACTTGGACAGCTTTTTTACTTTATTACATTTTACTATATATAGTAAACTGGAGTTTGTTTATAAAGCATCTAATATATAAATTTTATATAAATATATTTACATATCATATAATTTTTATATATTTATATTTATTAAAATATTCATTACATTTATATTTACATATAAACACACAAATAAACATTCACATTTAATAAATAAATAGTTATATTTATTAAATGTTGTTATTTAAATATTTATATAAAATATATAATATATAAATTATATATAAATATAAAGTATGTAATATATAAACTCCAGTTTACTATATATAGAGAGACCTCCAGATGACAATTTTATGAGTCAGTTCTCTCTACCATGTGGGTCCTGAGGATCCAACTCAATAATTTTACTTGATGGCAAGTACCATTACCCACTGAACCATCTTACCAGATCCCAAATTAGTGTTAATTAGCTCAACTGTTACTGTGATAAAGCATTTCTTATAAACAACTTACCAGGAAGGAATATTTATTTTGCTTGCTTGTGGCTTCAGAGAGTTCGGTCCAGTGTGGGAGGGAGTCTATGGCAGAGAAGCTAACAGCATGGTGGAGCAGCATCAGAAAGAGGTCAGGATAAGGATGTGCTCTCTCCAGGGACCTGTTTCCTCTGACCAGGCCCTACCCTCCTTGAGTTCACTATCTGCCAACAGTCTATTCAAATTTGGACCCATCAATGGATGGAAACATCGCACAGACAACCAGAGGTGGGCTCCACTAATCTTCTATGAGTATCTAAATCCAATCAAACTGACAATCAGATGAACCCTCACATACTTGATTGCGTTATGTAAACGAAAGATTAAAAGGAGAGATAGGGAGTCATAGCAAACCTGAAGATCTGGATTCAGGGATCTGACCTTAGACTCGACTGTCACTACTCACTTCAGAAAAGTACTGCAAGATTGCTGTGTGGGTGACATTTGAACCCACACTCAAGCTTGAGCACACATTGTAATCACCTGGGGGCACTTCTCCCAGCCCAGATCAACAGACCCAGCCACACAGCTCCTGACTCAGTACACCTTACTGTTCTCCATGGGATGCTGATGCCACTGGCCTGGGTACCACACGTGAGGACCACTGCTTAGAACATGGACTCTGGATTGAAGCCACGTGAGTTTCTAAGTTGCTAGATAAAATGTGCTCCAGCTTGAATGCCACATAAAGAACGTGTATTTATTTATTCATGTATCTTTTGTGTGTGTCTGTTCTTTTCACCTGTTGCATCTGGCAGTGTTGTTGGAGTTACCTTTCAGCACTGGCCAATCTGAAACCCTGCTATTCAAAGCGACCCACTTAAGCTCTGTTTGGGCTTTCAGAGCCCCAGTACAAATGGGGACTGTAACAATGCCACTCATCTCAAGTCATCACACGAATGGAATAACCCATGGAGGACCTAGCCCAGAGTGATGCCAGTGGCAGGTACTTGGTGAATGTTAACCATTTTATTCACCATTAGCATCAGGTGAGTAAAGATTCTGGAGAAAAAAAAAAAACAGTATGCAGCACGTGTTTTGTGAAAGGATTTTATGATTCAGCTTTTAAAATTTAAGCTAGGGCATATTTCTCTCATTTGGAAAGGTCCTTTTAGCTGCCCCCTTCCTATTTATTTAATAGTTAGTGACAAAAAAAGAAATAGATTGGCTGATTGCATTGAAACTCTCTTTAAACAGGCAGGATCACACTGTCCTCTCTGTACTGCGTTTGAGTGTTCTGTGCTGAGGAACTATCAAAGGTGGTCCCCCAGGAGGAGGGCTGGAACCTGCCTGCAGGAAGTAGGTCCAGCCCCCTACCTACTGCTGGCTATTAATAGCAACGGGGAGCTTGACAGGCAATGATGAGCCAGTATAAGTCTCGGAGAAAGAGAGACAGGGGAGAGAAAGAGAGGCACGGGAGGGAGGAAGCAAACCTTTGTAATAGCTGGGGTTCGCTGCAGCCATTGGAATTAAGCTTTTCCTTCATTATTTCAAGCCCACATCCATCTTGATGATGATGTTTCCTGTGCACCATAGACCTGTCTGGGAGCTGGGGAGGCAGTCAGGGTCAGAGTGCATGAGGAGGCTGGCTGCTGGGAGGAAGTATTGGACTGAAATGTCAGGGCATTTCTTTGCCCTTTGGTAAAACAAAGAAGACTAGATCAGTATTGTTCAACCTGAAGGTTGTGACCTGTGAGTGGGTCATGAAATCAATTTAAAGGGTCAAAACCAGGTTGGCTTTTTTTTTTCTTTTTTCCAGGAAAGAAATAGAAAATACAATGGCTTGAGTGTACCGGGTGTGGTGCCTCACACATAGCAAGGGTGAATGCTGCGTTGGTAAACCCTGGATACATTGTGTGTGCATGATAAAGATGAAGTGTACAGGTATTTACACATGTGATGCCTCCTGGGGCCTTAGACAAGACTCCTAACTTTGTCATGTGGTGTGGCTGAGACTGAACTTTAGCCATGGGAAATTCTGCCTCCCAAGGTTTGGCGATGTCTGGAGACCCGATGGCATCTCACGGGTAGAATCCAGGGTTCTGACTCACCTTTCCGCGTGGTGTGATGAAACACCCTGACAAACGCAGCTTAGGAAGGAAGGGCTTACTTCAGCTCAGTTTCTGGTCACAGACTATCACAGGAAAGAAATCCCGGCATCAGGAGCTTGAGGCAGATGGTCACCTTGTACCCACGTGTTCAGCTTACTTTCTCCTTATTCAGAATCCCATCCCAGGGAGTGGTGCTACCCTCAGTGGGTAGGTCTTCTCCTTAATTAACTTAACCAGAGTAATGCCCCACAGGTGACTATAGCTCTCACTAAACTGAAAACCAAAGCTAACCATCACCCCAGATGTGTCCAAACATTCTATGTAGGGCAGTCTGGAGAGCAGATAACCCCCTGGTCCCTGACGTCAATAGCATGGACACTGAGAATTGTGTCTGAAAAATATGTGTGGATAGAATTACAGGCCAGATTAGCCTTGTTAATCCCAGCTAATTTCTGAATGCTACCTAAGGAACGGGGAGATAAATCCCATTCTTTTCCTCCTTCTGGGTGAGACACGGGTTGGTCAAGGATGTTCCAAGGTCAGAGGTCGCAGATCTTGGATTCCAATCCAGGAATTCTGGTTCTAGGTCTTTCGAATGAGCAGCTTCTGTTTTCTGTTTAGGAAGCGTTTGGGGGCCCCTACCACAACATTCCAGTGAGCACCCACCCACGCTGACGACCACTACAGTCGCAACACAATTTTAAAGCCACCCTAAGCAGAATCTTTCTCCACGTAGCACTCATTCCACATTCTCAGCCCCCGGTGACCTCCAATCTCTTTTCCTGTCTCGATGAATTTGCTTATTTGAGCTGCTTCTGTAATGCAATCCTATCTTATCTGAGCCTTTGTGTCTGGCCGCCTTTACTTAGCAGACTGTTGCTGAGCTTCAAATGTGTGGTAGGACGTGTCAGAATTTTATTTCTTTTTATGGTTGATTAATATTCTGCTGTGTGGATACATTGCACTCTGTTTACCCATGTGTCTCTTGATGGCTGTGAGGGCTGCTTTACTCTCAGAGCTGTTGTGAGCAATGCTGACAGGAAACCAAAGCGTTTGTGTACTGAGAGAGGAGAGGGTTTGTGCCACCAGAAGAGAAGGGAATTAAATTTTGCTTATGGTTCTGGACCTTGCCACCAGTCAGCTCACCTGTGTTACCTCGCCAGATCTTCACAGCTACCCGATACTGCTCTGTTTTGGAGCACGTGAAGAACAGAGGTGACTCCAGCTCTGGGTCACCCAGCTAATGAAGGCACATCATTCCTCATCGCGGGGAAGAGCTTTGCTGCTGCTTCAGAACCCTGCATAGGCAGCTGAGAGCAGATCTGGAGCTGCACTTCTCATGCGTGCATGAAGATTTCAGTAGGCAAAGCCCCCATACAAAGCATGACTTCTGGGTGCTATTCTTAGGCCTCTGTGAAGGTGTCTCAAGAGGGAATAAAGAGCATGTTCATTATGCAAGAAGAAAGCATTTTTTTTCTCCTGAGATTCAACACCTGGACTTTGCTCATTCTCTATGTAATGGTGTTTCTCTCACAGATATTCCCTCCACTGATGAACGGATTCTTAAAAGAAATCCCACACTAGCCCAGAATTGAGAAATAGATAGTTATTTAGGGGTAAACTCACAAATCAGAATTCTCTGCTTGAACGATGGACAGAGATCGAATCCAGCAATCCAACCATCCGAACAAGCGGCCAGGGCAAAGGAAGAAGGAGCGGACTCAGGCTCTGCATCCGCATATGTAGTCTAAGAGGCCATGCCCCAGTAGGTGGGTAACCATAGCTGTAAGATTTCCTACAGCACCCTACCTGCACCGGTAGACCAGCCACCATGCCAGGTGATGCTTTGGGCACCAGTATGGTAATGAAAAGAATGGAGCGAGTCCCTGCCCATGTGGATGGCCATTCAACTGGGCTAGTGAGGTGGCAAGTCAAGTCAGGCAAGTCGGTGAATAAGTGCACGGGCTGTTCAGACAGCAGAGGGGGCAAAGCTGTACCTTGACTTCTGAATTCCAGGATGCCAATGAAAAGAAGATTCTGATCAATAGGCAGGAAGGGAAACTCAAGTCCAGACATAGTGCCTTGTGTCCCATGAATTGAGTGTGACATCATTGTCCTGTGACCCTTGGTGATTTCATGTCATGTGAAATACATCCTGTCTTCACACTCTGCTTCTCCCACGGGAACATCTCAGAGGGTAGTTGAGTTGAGTGCCCATCACTGTCAGTGTGACTGTGTTTGAAGTCATCATGGAATCATCACTGGGCATGTGGGGAGGAAATTTCCAAAGAGGTGAATCTGAGAGGAAACCCACCCTGCATGTGGGCGGCCCCATCCATGAGCTGGGGTTCTGAGCTGAATAACACAGGAACAAGGAGATTGGGAAACAAGTAGCAGCATCCATCTCTCAGCTTGGAGTGATGCAATGAGACCAGCTGCCTCCCACTCCTGTTCCTGCAGCTAGAGGCACGCTCCCCACCACACCTTCCTTATCCATAGTAGGCTCCTCAGACTGGGAGCCCGAAGAAAGCTCCCCTTTCTTGTAAAGGTTTGGCCACAGTAACTAGACAGCAAGGAGCAGCGTGGCCTCTGAGGAAAACACCTGAAGGGGTCTAGCCTGGTCTCTTCGGGGAAACCAGCAGACTTCCTGTACAGAAGCAGATATACTAGCTAAGTTTTTAAATATTTCTTTCATTATTTTTTTATTTGCAATACTGTTTGACCAATAGCTTAAGCGTATTTCTGGCCAACTCATATCTTAAATTAACCCATCTCCATTAATCTGTGTATCGCCATGAGGCTATGGCCCACCGGATAAAGTTCTGGTATCTGTCTCTGATGGGGCTACTTGGCTTCTCACTGACTTTGCCTTCTTTCTCCCAGCATTCAGTTTAGATTCCCTGTCCCAGCTCTACTCTGCCCTATCAGGCCAAGCCAGTTTCTTTAATAACCAATGGTATTCACAGCTTACAGAGGGGAATCTCGCATCAAGACTATTTACAGGACTCTCACAATATTTCGTTATTTTTTTATATGTGTGTGTGTGTATGTGTGTGTGTGCAAATGGGACAAGTGATTGTGAGTCACATGATGTGGGCACTGAGGGCCAAACTCTGGTCCTCTGGAAGGACACAGTTCTCTTAACCTCATTGCCACCTCTCCAGCCATGTAGTTTAGTGCTTGTGTCATTGAGTCTCTGTAGCAACATCTTGGCACCATGATCACAACACCAAACAAGCCACAAATAATCTGTGAATGTGTTGATGCGGTTGAGTCCTAGCAAGTCACCATTCGTGGTCTCTGACAATAAATTTCAAGTTGTTTTTATATCAGAAAACAGTCTTTAACTTTTAAAAAATATTTAAAAATGTAAAAAAGTGGGGGGTGATGGCTCAGTAGGTAAGGCCCCCTGCTTTGCAAGCACGAGGACCTGAGTTTGAATACCCAGAATCCACAAACACCAGACCAAGCACTGTGCATTTGTGGATCTGTAAGCCCAGCATTTCTACAGTGAGATGATGGGAGAATCCCCAGAAGTTTGTGGACCAGTCAGTCTGGAGCATGCAGTCATAAACAGTTAGAGATCCTATCTCAAACAAGATGGAAGGCGAGGACTGACACACAAAGTTGCCCTCTGACCTCCACAGAGGCACTGGGTAGTACACACGCATCTGCTCATATATGTGAGCACACATACACACACCCTTCTGAGGTAGGGATGTGCCTCAGGGGCAGAGTTCTTACCTAGCACATTCAGGGCTATGAGTCCCATCCCCAGCATCATAAAACAAAGCTGTGAGACATGGAATACACATAAGTTGTGAGATTAATATCTAACTTCTATAGGACCACTCCTAGCTTGGACAATGATCAACAAGTGGCCAACCTTGCTTCATCTCCACTGTTCAGTCCTCCCAGCATGGATTCTGTTTTTACAATTTATGGTGTGTGTGTGTGTGTGTGTGTGTGTGTGTGTGTGTGTGCACGTGTGTGTGCCTCCATGTGTGTGAGCACATATCACAGCACACATGTAGAGATCAGAGAACAACTTTGGGTGTGTCTATCATTGCTTTCCACCTTGCCTAATACAGGGTCTGTCTTCTTCTCTGCCACATGTACTGACTAGCTGGCCCATGACTTTTGGAGATTCTTCTGTCTTTACCTCTCACTTCAGTGTTGAAGCAGCGATGACAGTCCCATACTGATGACCTCAGCTTTTATGTGGGTTCTGGGGTGAACTAAACTCCTCCGACATAAGTGGTAAGCATTTTAGCCATGGAGCCCTCCCCAGGCCCAATGCATTAATCTTTTTCAAAGCATATCTCCAACATCCTATCCACCAGCTCATGCTTCAGTACCCATTTCTGAGAGAGAAAGTCCGAAAGTTTCTACTATGATTCTATGATTAAAGGATTAACATCAGTCCCTTAATCACATTAATAACCAGCCACTGTCCAAATTTTCCTTGCTTTCTTTCATAGCTGATTTCTTTAAATCTAGATAGAATAAATTCCATCAATGACCTTAGTATTATTCTTAAGCTTTCTTTTTAAATAACAGGCATACTGAAGTATAATTGCCATTCAACAAATAGCACATATTTAAGTGGTAAGTTTTATGGTATGTACATAGCCTTGAAACCATTGTCACATATGTGCATATTTGTCACCCCCAAAGTGGCTCTGCAGCCTTGCTGGTCTCTTCCCTCCTGATCCCACCCACTAACAACTTCTGTCGTCCTAGATCACCTTGCCTTTTACAGAGTTTACATAAATTAATCATAAATTACAGCAGTACTGATTTTTACCTGGCCTTTCATATTCATAATTATTTTGAGGTTAATTCTTGTTGGGTGTATAAATAGCTTATTCTTTTAATTGTTGAGTAGATTCCGTTGGATAGGTATATCACAACTCATTTGTCTATTCATCTATTGATGAATGTTTGGATTGCTCACTGCATTGGGCTGTTATAAATAAGACTGTTAAAGAATAAAAATAGTAAGCTGTGGACTGGGAGAAAATATTCTCAAAGTATAGTGCAACCAAAGATAAATCCAGAGTATATGAAGAGATGCTCAAATAGCAGTGATAAGAAAACTAACAACCTGATTAAAAATGGGCCAAAGCTTTAAGGATATGCTATCTTAATTATTTTTCTCCTTTCTCTGATAAAATATTTTGACAAAGCCAGCTTAAGGGAAAAAAGGTCTGTTATGGCTGACAGTTCACTGTCTGTCATCATGGTAAAGGGGAAGCCATTGTACAGGGGAAGTCAAGGCAGCAAGCGCTTGAAACAGCTGACTACCTCGAGTCCACAGTCAGGAAGATGAGAACAATGGATGCTTCTTAGTGCTCAGCTCATGTTCTCTGTCTGTTTAATATGCCCCAGGATCCCCTCTCGAGGGAATGATACCACCCACCAGCAAGAGAGCCTCCCACATCAGTTAACACAAGCAGCCCCCACAGGCATGCTGAGAGGCCAGTCTCCTGGGTTATTCTAGAATCAAGTTGATGATGAATGTCACCAAGGGGATGCTTAGTTGGCAAATAAGCATAAGAAAAGATACCCAGCACCTTTTCTTAAATACGAGGTAGCAGAAATAAGGTCTACTGGACCCCTGCCAGAAGGGCTAAAGTTATTAAATCTGACCAAACTTGATATTGGTGAAGACCTGGAACCACACATGTGAGCAGGAACGTAAGACTGCAGAGACTCTTTGGAAAACACTTAAGCACAATAGTTGGCAGAATAATGCGGCTCCCTCGAGATGCCCACATGCTGGTCCTTGGTTACTTTGCAAAGCGCTACTTACCATTTTGTGATTGTGACAAAATACACGACAGAAGCATCTCAAGGGTGGAAGTGGCTCATGGTCTGAGGCATACAGTCCACTATGGCATAGAAGTCATGTCTATGGGGACATGAAGAAGCTGATCCTATTGCATCCACAGTTAGGAAGCAGAGGGCGATGGTTGCTGCTGCTCAATCTGAGGCCTCGGCTCATGGGATGGTGCCATCCACATGCAGGGTACATCTTCTCTCTCAGTTATACCTATTTGGAAAAACCCTTTCGAGCATGTGCAGAGGTGTGTCTT
This sequence comes from Dicrostonyx torquatus, assembly GCA_028555095.1. NCBI lineage: Eukaryota > Metazoa > Chordata > Mammalia > Rodentia > Cricetidae > Dicrostonyx > Dicrostonyx torquatus. The sequence continues at coordinate 1,995,905 of JAQHUG010000240.1, forward strand.
CTAGGTGATTCCTAGGTCCAGTCAAGTTGACAATGAAGGTTGCACACAGCAAAGAGATTCAGCCAATGCAGTTTTCTGGACAGGAGATGCTATCTTGGCTCCTTCTTATGACCCTATATAATGATGCGAATCCTTAAAGAGGGAGATGAGTTGGTCATGGTGACACACATCCTTAACCCAGCACTTGGGAGATGGAGGCAGGTGGATCTCTATGAATCTCATAGTAAGTTCTAAGTCAGACAGGGTTAGGTAGCATGAGACGCTGTCTCAAGGAGAGAGACAGAGGCAGAGAAAGACAGAGGAAGGTTAGGGAGATGGTATTACACTGTTGGATTTGAAGAACTTAAGAATATATGGCAAGAGTATATGAAAGCTTACAGATGTTTGAAAAGCATATATCTTCCCAGGAATCTCCACTATGAGTATGACTCTGCTAATACCTTGACTTTATTTCAGTAAAATATACACTAAACTTCTCACTTCAGAAATAGTAGGATAGGAAATCTGTATTGTTTTACCTACTAAGCTTGTATTAATTTGCTACAGCACCAACATCAAGATAATTCATATGCCCAGAAGCAATTTAAGTGATGAAAGATTTCTAGTGGTTCATAATTTAAGAAAGTATAGTCTGTTGTGGTGAAGAAGGCATAACTGAGTTCATGGTAGCATCTGGGGCTTCTTACATTTTCATGGGACAGTAAGCAGAGTGAGCTTCAGACAGATGCAGGGCGGGGTTATAGCCTTTGATGCCCATTCCCAGGCCTGCTTCTTCTAGCTTGTTCCTACCTCCTGGAGTTCCATAACCTTTCCACACAGCTGAAGACCAAGTGTTCAAATAAATGTGCATATGGGAAATAGTTCAGATTCAGAGGGCCTCATTGCCCCACACCCCAGGTTCTGATCAGTAGAAACTGTGAGATGATAGGTGTTGATTTCAGTTATTATATTTTTGGTATCGTTTGTTACACAGCAATAGGTAACTACTACACAGTGTCAATATGCTATCATGTTGAGGTTAGTAAAAATTTGCTTCCCTTTTCCAGTAGATGAGTGGGGCAGATACCATTTTATTCATTCCATTTCTAGTTATTTATCCAAAAAAAAAGAACACACACACACATCACACACATATGTTTGTATTCAAATATCACCAAATCTCTTCTAATCTGCAAGAATTTCCCTTCCTGGATTTCTGCCATTTATAACAAATCTTTATTGATTTTTCCACACATCCTGATCCTCCTCTTGGAGATGCACAGTAAATACTAGTGTTTATTTTGCTTTATGAGATGTAGGATTACATACCCTGGAGTTCCCTCTCTGACTGCTAGATTAAAGAAGCTAGGCTCTTCCAAACAGCTTTTACGTGCACATAAGATAATCTTTTAAGGGATGTGTCTAGGTTCTTCAAATTCCTAGGGTAAAGATGCTCCTATTTTAATGTAGGGCACCAATCCCAACTCTCTGCTTGTCTTCTGCACAGGGAGTGACTGACATTTATTTGATAAATATTATGTATTGAGGACTTGAGACAGATAAATCCCTGCCTTTAGAGAGGTTGCATTATGATGTGTGGGAAAATGTATTAAGAAAATGAGGCTATGTCACAAAACGATAAAAGTACACAAGGTAATGGGCTGGTGGGTACTAGTATGAGGGCACACTGACGCACTTTGGGGAAAGAGGATGTTTTGAAAGAATTGCATTTGAGTGACCACTGGACTAGAGAATTGATTGTTTTCTCTACCCCTTCTTGGATAATCTCGGTGATCTATAGTAAGATACCCGATGGTGGAGTTTCTAACTTCCTTCTGTACATTTGCCGAGTTACCTCTCACTAACCTGGAATGACCCAAAGGGCAGATACCACTGGATCCAGGCAGTGTTCTTAATTTTACTCAGCAACTATCTCAGGGACACCTACCATGTGCTTTCATGATTTTCCATATTGGATCATAGTTCTAAATTGTACATCTAGGGGAATATCTCTATTACAAGACTGTATATCCAAAAGGAAACCTGAATTTGTATGTACGACTTTGTATGTGTGCATGTGAATGTGAGCATGCATATATGTGAGCTTGTTTGCACACATGCACTTACGGTAAACACATATGATCATGCTTGGCTTAATACATGGATGCTGGAGCTCTGAACTTGGGTCTCCATGGGTGCACAGTAATCACTTTGCCCACTGAGCCATCAACCTGGCACCCACTTGTGGCTCTTGACTGTTCTTGGGGACTGGATCTCTCTACTGCTACTCCATTTATTATTATTATTTTTTTTTATTTTTTGGTGTCTCTTAACTTTTCGACATGGTGTTTGTTGTCCGTGTCTTACAGTCTAAGTTCATCAAGCCTGCTATATATATTCTGGATGCATCTTATTCCATTCTGCATCCCCTTTTTTCCTTTTTCTAAGCTTCTCCCAGAAGGTTGATCTTTTCTCTTTCATTTCTTAAGACACTGTATTCACCAGGCATGTTTATGTGTGACTTGTAAGCCAAGCTCCTCACAGTCAAAGGTTTTGTAAAATTATCAGCTTTAAAGGATTATGTCACAATAAGTTTCTCTTTAAACGAATAAAAGAAAATCTCATCACAAAAAAATTTTAAAGTTTGACATGTGACCTGAAAATCTCCAGTGGTCTCTGTGACTCGGGGTTACCACAATGAGGCATTTCAAGCACTCCTGTTACTTGAGTGGCTGAAGCCAAGGCTTCTTTGGCGTAGATAATGTGGCTCTGCTGTGGTTGTACGGTGTACCTGCACAAGGAGGGCTGCCTTTCCTTGAGGAAGTGTGAAAATTTCTGCCCCCACCCCAGAGCAGCTTCGTCTGAATTGAGATGCAAAAGAGAAGCCAGGAAAAAAAGCACTCCCAATAAAATTTTTTTGACCCATTCTCCCATAATGTCATCCAAGGCTGATGTGATCTTGATGTATTCAGCACTTTAAAGGGTATGTCAACACAATAAATTTTATGCCCGCCATAAAACTTGTGAGTGAGCTCAGTGAGAAATTCCAAGGTCTGGGAAGGCAATTAACGTTTGAAATATATATTGAGTTGTTTACTGTGACATTTTATGTGGCCATAGAGCTGTACCCTGGTATGTCACTGGGGAAGAATTTCCCTAGAAAATGCAAGGTTTGCTTTTCAAATCACGTTGGCATGTTGGATCCCTCCCCTAAAGCAGAGGAACCAAGAAAAAGTCAAGGAACGTTTCTCTCTACATTGAGGTTACCCTTCTTGGTTTCTGCTGTGACTAGCAATGACCTCCTGAGGGAATCTTAACAGTGTAATTTCCCTGGACCACTTTTATCAATCCTGGGCTGACCATGGGATTCTAGATGTAGAGAATTTGACTGGAGTTCCAACCCCCAGGTCTACCTCTGAGTCAATGCAGAGCTTTCTATTAATCATGTCATCTGGTCTTTGTTTTTCATACTGAGAACTGATTGACATAGCAAACTGTTTGATGTCCCCTTCCTTATAGTGTATTTATAGTTAAAAAAATTATTCATCCTTTGTGGGGCACAAGGAATCTCTGAAGCCTGTGCTGGTGCACAGAATGTGAGCAGGTATTGAAGCATCTGTAACAATGTATTAGTTATTCTTGTATCAGTGCTGTGTAACAAATAGTACCAGCTTTTCATTATTTTTCACAACAATGTTTATTAATTGTATTTTACTTCTGCAATACAAATTTACTAATGTGTTTATTTTGTGGTCATGGATCTATGAGTTGAATCTGCTTCAGGTCATAGCTGGATTTAGATATTCTGTATGCTACCCTTCTGAGATATAACATTTCATAGGCGATGATAGAAGTGTGAGAAAAGTGATCAGAAGCATAGGGTGCCTCTTACATCCTAAGCTCCAAACTCAAAGCTCACACTCAGTCACATTTGCCTATATTCTGTTGACCAAAACTAGTCACATTGCCAAACTCATGTCCTGGGACTGGGAAGTATAATCCAGTAATGGAGATTAATGACAAAAGGAGATTTGGGGAAAGCAGTATTGAGGATCGAACACTATTTGTATAAATAAAAGAAAGCAACAAATCAGAGGCCACTGTATTTTATATATTACACACACACACACACACACACACACACACACACACACACACACCCTAAGAAGTGCATGATTTTAATCTATCATCCAAATTAGTCTACCCTACAAATAAAATGTGAGTTCTTTTTTTCATGTATTTGTCACAACTGTGGTTCTGTCCTAGCAGTGGCTCACAGAGGTATATGTTTAGAGTTCTAGGCATCCAGAAACTCCTGGGCTGACCATGGGATGCCTCTTCATTGAATCATCTTGAGTTGTCAGTGTCAGTCAAGATATCAATAGTTAAAGACCTAAGTGTTTATTCATCTGATCAAATTGAGGAAGACTACGGCGCGGATGCCAGTGGGCTACAGGAAGAAGTCTAAGCTCTTCCTAGTTTACATCCTCCCGCTAAATGTGCTTGGGTCAGGGATGTTCTCTGGGGATAACTTACAGAACAGAGTTGGATGCTCTGGGGAAGTCAGTTAATAATAGTTACAATTCCCCATCACCTCCCAGTGCAGAAGTCATTGTCTAAATAAGCATTCCCTTCCAGCTGCAGCCTAGTGATTTCATCTACAAGTTGGCAGATGTGACTGGCCTCAGGGTAAAGAACAATTTGCAGAAGATGGTTTCAAATGTAGTCTTTAAAAAAATGAAAACAATTATGCAGTTTTTTTAAATTTGTACATCAATTTCAATGGGTTTTACTCTTTACATATTTGCGCTCCTCATTGTTGATCTGGTAATTTTTCTTCTGAGAAAATAATCAGAGATGAGGAAAAGTTTATGTACGGAATGTTCGCCATGGCAGTCTCAAAAACATTTAAGATAAACAATTGGACAGAACTTAAATGTCCAATAATAGAGGACTAATTGGGTAAGATACTCTAATTCTCCTTAAAGAATAATCACACAGATGTTAAAGCAATGTTAATGATCTTAATGATTATGATGACTTGAGAATGTTTTCATGGTATAATATTTGATGAAATATGTAAAACAAGGAAATCATCCTGCTTTATAGTTATCAGTTCTGCAAAAACAATAAGAAGATAGGAGTGAACATGAAAAAAGTCTGAGCGTCTGAGGCTAGTTAACTCAGGACTGTAAATTAGTAGGGTTTTTGTGTTTCTTCACATTTTTCTGTTTCCTGCCTTTGATAGCATATTCTTACATTTTATTTTATAGTAAAATGATATACATATTATGAAAAAATAAGATGAAAAAAATCTTTTCCAGCTATGGTGAAGTGGAGCAGCCTGGGCCCAGTAGCCTCTGTGGACGTCTCGTGCTGCAGCCTGGACTCTTCATCTTTTTTCATTCAGCTCTTATTTTGCTGCTCCCTTTCATATACTCCCTATATCCTTAACACTTTTTTTTTCCTTTTGGAAATCACCTCTTGGCTTTTGATCAGGAAGTGAAGGGTTCACCTCTTTTCATCAACTCGAAGGAACTCCGTCAGCTCTCTTGGAATCAGCTTCCCTGGTTTCTCTTCCCGTCGTTTATTGTATCCATTCACTCTTCTCAGTTTAACAATATCAAAATTCTTGTCTAAGTTACTGATAATATTCCTGCCATGATGAATATGCATACTGACCATCACGGACCTGTGTCTAGGTTTTTATGCATGCATCTATTTTTCAGTTTCTCTAACATCATGTTCTGGGGGGAGAGAAAGTTGTGACTTTGAAAGGTCATGGATAGACAAGTTAGATTCTGCACATGTCCATTTTCTTCAAAAGATGCTTTAATAATCTTCTAAATATATGGACACAACCCCAAGCATCCTTCAAAGTCCAATCTTTCTTTCTTTCTTTTTTCAACGTAATATCAACTCCCTGACCACTTTTTCTGGTCAATTCGCTCTAAGCTCACTATTGTTCCGAGACATAACATTGCTGATCCGCCATATTAGATTTCTCAGCTCCTGTGTGCTTCTGTTTTTTCACTCCCTTATTTTTGATGGCATCCATCCATTCTTTCACCCGTCTATCCACACAACCATCCATCCCTTTATCCACTCACTTATCCACATATCCATCCTCCATCCGCACATCTATCTACCCACCCACTAGTTTCACAGGAATAGTACATGGGAATAAAATATTCACACTGTTGTGTGCTTTTGAATATCCTGACTTAGATTACCATTTGAAGGATGGTTACGTTGAACGTAGACCTGTCCCAAGAAATCTTAAGATTGTCCGGCTCCTACTACATCTTATGCTGCTCATAAGCTATGAACAATGGGCCCTGACCTATCCATCAGCACACAGGTTGAATAAAAACAAACATAAGGAGCTTGGACCATAGTCAGGATAGAAGGAAGAGAATGAGGGGATGTTGGAGAAACATAATGGGTGAAAGCAGAGATTCAGGAAACAAGGTAGCTGAGACAGCCCCTCTTCTGAACAGGGGTCTGGGCTAGTTGTCTGCTTTGTGCTAGACACAGGTTTACACTGTGCAGCCTCAGGCCACTCCCAAAGGCAGCAAGAGAGGCTTTTGGTGCCAGAGTTCTACTGGAGAGAGACAAAGCCAAACAAAACCACTGTCTGTAGATCTAAGCTCCTTTCTCTTCCTTGTTGGTGTGTGCCTGTGTGCTTGTGTGTGCTTATATGTGCACATGTGTGGTCACGCATGTGGAGGTTGGATGGGCGTTGGGAGTCATTCCTTAGGCATACATTTTTTTAAGAATTAGCATATTTACTTATTGAATTGGGAAGTGCATATATCATGGCCCATGTATAGGGATCAGATAACAGCTTGAAGGGGTCAGTTTTCTCCTTTTATGACATAGGTCCCAGGAATCTAACTTATGTCATCATGTTTGGTGGTAAGCACATTTACCCACTGAGCCATCTCTCCAATCTACCTTCTCTTGAGGCAGTGTTTCTCACTGTATCTGAACTCACCAAGGAGACTAGGCTGGCTAGCCATTGAACTCCAGAGATCTGCCTGTCTCTGCCTCCCCAGTGCTGGGATTTCAAGTATGTACCACCACAACCCACTGGTTCTCACATGGGATCTAGGAGTTGAATTCACATCCCTTGTGCCTGTGTGACATTTGCTAGCTCTCCAATTCTGGTCCAGATTTTCTTATAACTAACGCCCCGCCATTGTGCCACTGGGGTTGATGCAGCGGGCTTTGCACCGTTCCCTGGTGGCGAAGGTTATACACATCTTGAAGTCACAATTTCCAATTTCCATGCCCATGAATGCAGTGGTGTCCCCAAAACCTGTAAACCAGTCCAATGTGCAATGACACAGAAGAGAACACTAGGCTTGGGTCTGAGGCCATGGTGATTTTTTTTTTTCCAGAAAGTGGAGTTATTGGGGTGGAATAGAAACAGCTTAAACTCGCCGCTGTCTTCTTGTCTTCCAAGGGCTTCAACAGAGCCTGCAGGAAGTACAAGGCCCCCTTTTCAAACGCTGACCTGCTTTCAGATTAGCTTCCCCAGAAGTTTGAACAAGGAATCAATGGGAAAAGAAAATGATTCCAGAGCGCAATCGAAAGGCTAGCGATTCTCCAGTGTTTTATTGTCTTGAAGAGTTGCTACGCTTGGCTGGAGTCTGCAGCTGTCTGCAGCCAGGACCTCAAGTGCAGGAAGTCAGCACTTCTGTCTTACTGGGGCTTGTTCTGCTCCATCACTCATAGCGCTGCCAAGGTCGCGGTCACCATTTGGAGAATGATGAGGGGGTACAGTGCTAAAAGCTCCCCTTGTACATGAGTAACCATAGAGGAATTGTTTTGGGTGTCCAGCTTCAACGAGCTTTACAGATAAGCCCAGGCTCCTGAGCATTAGGGCAGGTACTCTAAGGTCACACACTTTCATTCCCAGTCTCTGGTGTGTACTAATTACCTAGCAGGTCTGTGGTTCCTGCAATGGTCTTGAGAGACAGCAACGGCTTACTTCCCAGTGCATGGAGAAGCTAATACTTCCTTTAATATTTATTATTTAAATTACACTTATTTGTTTGTGAGGTAGGGTGGTATGCATGCATATGGGGACCAGAAGACAACTTGTGGGAGTCAGTTCTCTCCTCTACTATGTAGGTCCTGTGGGCCAAACTTGGGTTGTCATGCTTGACAGCCAAGTCTTTGCCTGGTGAGCCACAGCACTAGTTCTGGGTTCTACTGTGGGGTTAATTGACAAGGAGGCCAGAAGCCACAGGCTCAGATCTGTTCCTAGAATGGGTCTGGAGCAGGATAATTGACAGTTCTCCTGGATGGGAGAGGTGCCTTTTGCCTGGGTGGAATAAGCAGGGTATCAGTTTATGCGGGGTGAACGTGTACTATACTGTTCTTCCTCAATAGTTTCATGTTTCTTTGAGAGAGGAGTTGTCATGTTCCATGCAGGTCATCTGGAGCTTGTGTTATGAGCAGGTCATGCATGAGCTAGCTTCTCCCAGGCACGTCAGTTTTTAAAATGATCCACACGTGCTAGCTGCTGTTACTAATGTGTGTGTGTACTGAATTACCATATTGTATTCCACATAGATATTTATTTGCTGGTTTAAAGCAATAGCAAGAATGGAAAGATGGTTTCAAACCATGCTTGCATGGCTTCTGAAGGTTTTTCCTAGAAGACAGTGTCTACTTTGCTATCTAAGGAATTGTGCTCTGTTGTGTCCAGGACGTGTGAGCTGATTTGCAGATGTTAGCAGCTGGCCTGCAAAAGTGCAAAGCTAGAAGAACGTACTAGGAGGAGTTGCTGGGGCTGTCACTACCACTGCGGCTGTCACTACTAATCTTTTCCTCCTTGTACTACCTGAGCATAGATTATAACAAAGTTGTGTAACCTCGGGCTGGGGTCCAGCTCGGTGGCACAGCTCTTGCTTAGTACGGAGAAACCCTGCTAGCCCATTCATTTTGCCAGTGAGAAAGAGTGCTGGCTAAAGGGTGGCAGGGAGCACCACCACTGCCCAGCCTTAAATGTAAAGCACCACATGAAAGCTAGGCTGTAAATTAGAGAAAAGGGGGAAGTGGCCCATTAAGGGAATGCTATCTCCTCCTGGTAAAGTGTGGCCAATTTTATAACTTCATCGTTTTTCTCTCTTGCTTTAATTTTTTTACCCTGCTCTGTTATGTGGTAACTGGTCCAAAGAATAGGATGCAAGCTGAAGCTCTGGCCGTGGGTGGAGACATGGCATGCTGAACTGTCCAACAGATCACAAGATTGCCGTCAAGCAGGAGGCTTTGTAGTAAAGAACAAAGACATTCCATTGTTCTCTCCTGTAAAAGTCAATCCAATGGGACTGTCAATCACTGGACAGGAAAACGCCTCTCAGGAAGGCTGTCTGTTTCACAGACTTTAAAAATAGCATAAAGCCTACCTGAATATATAAGGTGGCATACACACTCTGGCCACGGAGAATATTCTCCACAAGGACCTTCGGCCCTTACTCTTGAGCTCACCTTGCTTTCTGTCCTTATACTCTGCCTGTCTTCTGTACTGCACTCTGTGTCTTCTTTTTATTCTTTTGAAGAAGATCACATGGACTGGAGAGCTGATGGGAAATGAGAGTGGGGTCTTGGCAACATCTCTCCCTAATGTTTCCTGTAATACTGGCTTTTCTCTGTTCATTTTGATTGCCTCTGGGCACTACCCACTGTAAGTACACAATGTCCCTCAATATAAAATCAATCACTGTGGGGAATCTTGGCTCCATTCTTTAGATGAGGACCTTGAGACTGATAGAGACTAAGGGAGCTCATTCAGAAATACCCAGAATGAGCAGCAGACATGGAGTTTGAAGTCAGATTTCATTGACTATATTCTTCAACATAAGTCTGGGTTGAGCACACATGCACAAACATGTATACAAATACACAGACACAAACACAAATGTACAGACATGCAAAGATACATGGACACATACAGACTTCCTTATACCTGCACACACGTACACACACAGACATATACATGAACACACAGACACACATACACAGGCTCACCTACATATACACATATGTACAGACACATGCATACATACATATATATACATACACAAACTCACATGTATACACATAGACCCACATGTATATATACACAATGCATGTCCACACACAAACACACACATAGACACACATAGACATACATATACAAACAGATACACATATGTACACACACAGACACACACACAAAGAACACATGTACACAGGTACAAACCACACACATATACACGCATATGTGTACACACAGACCCCCCTCATATACGCACATACATCATGCACATACACATTCGTACACAAATGTACACACATACACAAGTACACACACAGCAGAAGATCCATCTTCCTAACGATTGTAATTTCCACATGAGAAGACGTGAAGTATGCACAGCTAGTTATCTCAATGTCTTCCTCCCTCTTTCCCCTCCCTTCCTCTCTCTATCTTCACATCTCTCCCTTTCTGTCTCTCTCCTTCCCTCCCTCATTCTCTCTATTCTCTGGTTCCCCTTCCTTCCCCTTCCTCCCTCTTCTTCACCCTTTCCTCCTCTTGGTGTCCCCCATCACATGCACACACAGAGGTACCTTTGATTGAGCTCACAGTTCCTCTTACCTAACCCATTTTGTTTTTAAAAGGGACACAAGCTCATGCCCTAGATTTGGGGGAAGACAGAAAAGCCCCCATTTGTCTTCCTATGTGTTGTTCTTATTCTAAGCCCCAAACTCAAGCTGACAATTTTTCTTCTTAATGGCCGTGGCGAAGGAAACCTGCAGGCGTCCATCTGCCTTTCTCCCTCCCCCTCTGTCCTCTTAACACTTCACATAATCCATTTACTGCCAAGCAGTGCCCATAAAGAGGATGCCCGTTAATGATTCTGTTTGATAAATATGCCAAATGTGTCTAATAATACCGGCTCAGACTGTGCTGTACAGCAGACTAGACTCTTAGCACTCATAATGCCACCCATCCCTGCAGCATCACTATCATGTGAGAGAAGCCAGACCGTGAAAGCTCAGGTTAAGTCCCTAATCTGGGGTCATAAGCATTTAAACAACAGAGTTAGGATGTGGCTGTATTGTGCAGAAAGACAGCAGTGAACATACAGATGAAGAAGGTTCAGTGTTTTGCACCAAAGATGTTCAACACCTGGCTGCAGATGGGAACCAAAATTGGGACAGAAGAAGACAAAAGGCCAAGGTTCAGCAGAAAAGAGAATAGATAGGGAATCTAGCCTAAGGGGAGACTAATGAGCTTTGGGGCCAGAGGGCTGTCTCTGCTCTGGGGACAGATAGGCTAGGTAACTGTATGGAGTCCGAAACTCTGGGTCTGGCCCTGGAGGCAGATTCCCTCCACAAGAAGGAAGTGTTTCTTGTTCCTCATAAACAAAGATGTTCCAGGAAAATGGCTCCTTGTCCTTGTCAAAGGGTCTTAACCATGAGAAGAGACCATCTCTGGGGAGGAGATTATGCCAATCATCTTTCTGTCACTATAATTAAATACGTGAGGTGAGGAATATGAGGGGGAAAAGATTCTTGTTGGTTCATGTCACCAGAGGTGACACTCGAAGTCTGAGACACTTTCAACCTCTGGCATGGTGGTACATTATGGAAGAAGCAGGAAGCAGACTGGGGTCCCACAATCCTCAAGGGTGACCCCACATATTCCCACGTGGCCCTAGCTCCCAAGTGTCCTGCTCCCTCTCAATAATACCGCCCCGCCAATGAAGCCTTCCACATGAGAACTTTAGGAGGACAAAGGAGACTCAAATACAGACCAAGTGAGCCATGTCTCTGTGTGTGTGTGTGTTTGTGCAATCTGACTTTCATGCTTTATAAGTGCTAACTTAGTCAAGAGAGAAAGTCATATCTGGTGGATGCATAGGTAGGAATCGCGTCTTCTGTTTTTCCTCCTCCTATGCCCGCCTGATCTGTGACCCACTTCCTCACTGTCCTTTGAGGAAACAGATGCTAACTGCTGCTAACTGTCCTATCAGAGCAGACACAATGTTTACTGATTGTGGAGACAGTGACATTAGACACTCACACCCAGTCCTTGAAGTTTCTCTTCTCTCCCGTTCTCTCCCATGTTTTGAGAGCTAAAATCACAACAGGGATTTTCTCACAACTGACTAACTGGGAGAAACAAAGTGTGTGAGGAACCTTGCAGTCCTGTAGAAAGTGGGGACAATTCTACTTCTGGGGCCAGGTCTAGGTGGAAAGGTGGGGTCCCTAGACACAGATGTAGCAGAGCTTTGCCTTGCCAACTCTAGGCCAAGATACAGGCAGCTTGTCTCTCTTTATCGGTGTCTAGGGACTTTGGTGTGACCTCTGTCTTCTGAGACTTTAAGGTTTAAAGTTTGAGACTAAGTCTCTCACTGGCCTGGAGCTCTTTGGCTGAGATGGCTGGCCAGTGAGCTGTAGGAATCCTCCTGCCTCTGCCTCCCCAGTACTGGGATTTTAAGAGCATGCCACCTTGCTTGACTGTTTTCAAGGATGCTGGGAATCAAATTCAGATTCTCACACTTGCATGGCAATCACTTTACCAGCTAAGCCCTCTCTTCCGCTCCTAGAACTTCAGTTTCTAATGGTTGCTGAGAGTTCGATTTTCTACATTCATTTATTTACTCAGTGCTGTGTGCTGGTCCCTAGCAAACACATTCCTGAGAGTTCCCTAGTGGTAGAGCTCAGGGTGAGAGCAGAAGGGAGCCATTAGAAATGGCTGCAAGTTACTTTGGAGGTTTTTGCTTTTCTTTATTTGTCTCTGTGTGGGTATGGGCACATGAACACAGGTAACTATGAAGGCCAGGTGCCTGATTGCATGGAGCTGCTGTTACAGGTGGTTGTGAGCTCACCTACATAGGTGCAGGGAACCAAACTCGACTCCTCTACAAGAGCAGTACACACTCTTAACCTGGAAACAATGTCTCCAGACCCATCCAGTGTCTGTTTTAAACAGGATTGTCATTTATACCATAAGCCCATGAGCACTAGGCAATATTTCCTAATTCTGACTATGTAGCCCAGGCTGGCACCAGACTTGCAATTCCCCTGCCTCAGTGTTCTTAGTGTTGAGATGACAGCTCAGCACCACCATGTGCACCTTGTGCTGGGATTTGTGTGCTCTTCTCGTGACAGATAACCAGTGTGACCAGATACCCTGAGTTGTGAGATCCAGAGAGATAGGCAGGATGCTCCATTCGGGTGGTTCTTGGATGGTGACCAGATACCCTGAGTTGTGAGATCTGGAGAGATAGGCAGGATGCTCCATTCGGGTGGTTCTTGGATGGTCTGTATCTAACAATACATCCTGGGATATTGCTCTTTTCCAGGAGTCTTTGTTCCTTTCAGGATTGTCATCAACAGTTGCCTCTTCTGGGAGACAAAACTGAGACCCTTTTATTCTTCTTCCTCTTCAAAAATAAAATCTGAAAAGACTGCCTGCCTGCCCTGGGGATAACACCATCCGTTTGAAGGACTCTGCCTCAGGCCCCATACATACATACATGGAGACACCGTGAGACCTCTGAGGTGAATTTGTTTTGTGCAAGCCAAGTGTGACATGGTGACGGCTGTGAAAGTGGACAATTCTACAGTCTAGAAAAGGCGAGTGGAGTGGAAAGACAGACTGCCGGTGCTCAGGCTTTCACGCCCTGCCACTCCTGTCGCAGAGATTTTGCCACTGGACCTTGGTCGGGACTGACTAAGACTAATGAAAACCCTTCATAGGGCTCTCGTTCCAAGATGTGCTATAGAACATTTTAATGACTAAACAAAATTATGCTGCAATCTCACTTGATTAAAGCCAAAACCTGTGCAATTTCCAGTATGCCTGTTAAGATAAAGGTTTAGAAACATCTCAAAGAATCCAGAGCCTGCTCCTGCTGGAGAGAGAGAAGCATTGACAATGGGCGTGGGGCAGTGTTCGTGGCATTACTCAGTTTTCTGTCGCTGTAACGAAACACCCAAGATAAAGAACTTCAAAGGAGGCAAGGTGACCTGGCCATGAGCGTGCACTCAGGAAACCCCAGCACTTAGGAGGACCGTGACTTCAAGGTCAGCTGGAGCTCTGAAGTGAGATGGCGAGGCCCTGTCTCAAAGGAGAAGGAAGGATGGTGTGTTTAGGCTCACAGATTCAGAGTTTCAATCCATGGCAGCCTGGCTCATGATTTTAGAACATCATGACAGAAACATGTGACAGACAGACATATGTGTTCATGTAGTAGCAGACAGAAAGCAAAAAACGGGGGATGGGGGATGGAGAAAGCCAGTTATTGCTCCTTCAAGGGCATGCCTCCCTCCCCATGTGATTAATGTCCCTTAACTAGCCCCATCCCTAAATTTCTACTAAAACTCAAGATAGAATTGGCTATGGACTGAACCTTCAAGTGATTAACTCCCCCAAACAGCTCTATCTCTAAATTTCTACTATATCACAAGAACAGCATTGGCTATGGACTGGACCTTCAAGTGATGCTCTATCCCTAAATTTCTACTATATCACAAGAACAGCATTGGCTATGGACTGGACCTTCAAGTGATTAACTCCCCCCAAACAGCTCTATCCCTAAATTTCTACTATATCACAAGAACAGCATTGGCTATGAACTGGACCTTCAAGTGATTACAGCTCTATCCCTAAATCTCTACTATATCACAAGAACAGCATTGGCTATGGACTGGACCTTCAACACAGGATCCCACCTATAACCTTTGTAGAGTTCTTTCTGCAGATCAGGGCTTCCTGTGTAGTTTTTGGGGTCTCCCCCCCATTTCCTGGCTTCATTTAGTGCTTTTAATTTTTTCCAGCATTGAATGGAAGCACCACACATCATAAGTGTCGTAGGCAGTACTGCTGTAGACGTTAGTGCTGTATTTCTGGCTGCTCTCGGGCCTTCCCTATGTACAGACTTGTTATGTATGTCTGCCATTTCCCACATCAGATTCCACTTAGGGATCCAGGAAAAAGTTCCTCCCAACATCTCAACACAACTCATGGATAAGACCAAGAGGTATGATTGCCTGCCACATGCCTTAGTTCCTTCCCTGGTGCTCCGACACAATACCCAACAAAGGCAACTGAAGGGAGAAAGGGTTTACATGGCTCTCAATTCTATGGTGCTGTCCATGTCACATCTACAGTCAAGAGCAGAGGGCAGTGAGTTAATGAATGTGTCCTTCTCTGCTTGGGATGCCTGCCCACAGAATGGTGCCACCCACAGTGAGCAGAATTTTTCACCTCAGTTCCTGTACTCAAAATAATTCCCCTAAAACATGCTCAGAGGTCAATTTAACTGGGACAACCCCTCACTGAGACTATCCACAGTGACTCTAGATGCTTTCAAGTTGACGGTTAAAACAAGCTATAGTGGTCTGAATAAGAATGACTCCCATAGACTCAGAAATTTGAATGTTTGGTCACCAGGAGTGGCACTATTAGGAGATGTGACCTTATTGAAACAGGTACATCCTTGTTGGAGGAAGTGTGCCACTGGGAATGAACTTCACAAACGCTCAAGACAGACTCAGGATCTTTTCCTGCTGCCTGCAGATCCTGGTGTAGAGCTCTCAACAACGTCTCCAGCACCAAGTCTGCCTACATGCTGCCATGTTTCCCGCCATGACAATAATGAACTAAACTTCTGAATGTGAGCAAGCCACAATTAAATTCTTTCTTTTCTAAGAGTTGCTATGGTCATAGCGTCTCTTCACAGTAATAGAACACTGACTAAGACAGTAATCATCACACTATGTAAAGAACCCCACTTTGTAATAATTCTGTCTTGAAAAGGCAGCTTGATTTAATCAGGATCCTCTAAAGCTGGACATTTGATTAGGATTAGATAAAGATTCCAGTGTGATAGGCTAGGACTGAGGACACACCAGTGGGTGGATTTTTGAGGAAAGACATCAAAAGTTGCTTGTCAAACTATATTTTTTCAAGGAACAGATGGGTCTTTTGTGAGTTCTGGTAATGGGCATTGCGTTAGCTTACCTGCCTTGCTGTGTATTGGACAAAGACTGCCAGGCTGATGGACAAGATGGGGGATAACACAAGGTCATGATCACGGCAAAGGGGAACTTTAGTTCTCAGTGCCCAAGCTGAATGCGGAAAACATGGTTTCCCTTCTTTACCTGGATATAGCCTGGTGGGTAAACCTTGAAAATCAACTTGATTTTTGCCTCCTATTCTGTAGTATTCTCCCTCCCTTTCAGCTTGCATCTTGCAGTGCAAAGCCACTGGCCTGCTTGTTCACCCCTCAGTCTCACTTTAGGGCCTTCCACACACAGTGTTCTCTGCCTGCCTTCCCTGTCTGCTGTACGTCGTCTAGTTGATACTACGTATGAGGCTCAGTGTCTCCCCTTCAGGGAAGCCCTACTCAGTATGAGTCTAGTTGCCTTGATCTGCCCTGTGCGTTATCACCTTTTCAGTAGCCCTTATGTCTTCCTCTGAGTACTGATCACAACAGTAATGAAATAGCTTTGGAATTAGCTAGTTTACTGCTTGCCATGAAGCCTAAACGAGTGACATGCAGGTAGGTATTAGAGACTCAGTGCCTACTGAAGGATGAATGTCAGCAAGCGTGGTATGTGCCACCTTAAGTTTAATAGGAATCCAGTGGCTTTATTAAGATTGTGTCCAGACTGAGATGTATCACAGTCATAGAGTGCTTGCCTAGCTGGGACAATGTGCTCTCTGGCCCAACTGTTAGAAGTTGAAAAATCTTAAATGTGACAGTCTTAACACTCAACATATCAGGACATGACTGTATTTTGAGACAATCTTTAAAAGGTAATTAAGTTAAAATGAAGTTTTTACAGTTGATGTGAATCCAGTATGGCCAACATCCTTTGAGAAAGTACATCAGATGTGTTTACACGCAGACAAAAGGTTGGAAAAGAATATGACTGGAGAGATGCTATCCCCAAGCCTAGGAGAGAGGCCTCAGGAGAAATTGACATCACCAACTCTTCAATTTTGACTTCTTATCTCCAGAACTGAGAGAAATGAAGGTTTTATTGCTTAAGTCTGTACTGTTTTGTCATGAACTTTCCAAAAGATGGATATAACCAGTTTAAACTGGCTAAGGTGCCTCTTCTTGGGGAAATGGGCTTGCGCAGCTCCCAACCTGTGCTGTCTGCATTGTCACCGAACCCCTCCTATCTTAAGGAGAGACGGAACTCCCTCACCTGTGCCGAGAGAGACAGAGACAGAGACAGACAGAGAGAGACAGAGGGAGAGAGAGAGAGAGAGAGAGACGGCTGCATGGAAGAATTCAGAAGTCTGACTTGGAGGCTGACTCAACCCTTGGCAACATTGCTGTACCAGACTGCACCACTCATTTATCTGTTGTTTATACCATGCATGGCACATGTCAGAGACTAACCTAGATTCTGTATGTAGAGTATATTTAAAAGTCTCCATTCCTCACCGAGTCCATATCATGCTGGTGTTGCAGTGATATAATACCAGGGAGATGAGCAAGCTTATGCAACAGGCTCTGTCTAGCATATGACAGAAGATGCTGACTTTAGTGGAAAAGTTTAAAGTTGTCTCAAAAAACTTGTGAAAATTAAGATAAATATTTTTTATTGGTGGGTATTGGACCCAAGACTCACACTTTCTAGGCAAGTACTCTTTCCCTAAGCAAGTTATACCCTTAAATCAACATAAATAACCCCTAATACAGCCATAAATAAGTGATCAAAATAAATAAATAAAACTAATAGTGGGGCCAGGATATTTTGAGGAGCTGGGAATAGAGGTTTTAACCAGAGATGCCCCAGGTAGTGTATGTAGGGAAAGACCCAGAGTAAGGGGTGAGAGATCCGTGCAAACACCTGGTGAAAGACTTTCGAGAGAGAGGTGGCATCAGTGGAAAGGCCCTGGGGCAGGATGACTGGAAAGAACCTAGTGCAAAGGAGGGACCAGTGAGGGGGGGAGCAGAGGAGAAGACAGGGTTAGAGACAAGGAGGGAATGAGAGGCCAATGGTCAGACGTGGAGACAATATTTTGTCATTCTTCAGCATCGTCTCGTTTGCTTATGGCTCAAAACACAAAGACACTGAAGAAGCTTCTCTGATTCTCCTATGAGCTCAGAACGCTCTTCTCTTGGCTTGAGACCATTACATGTTCTTTCTCCTACTTACTTTCAAAGTATTTGGGATTTAACATATGAAAACTGATACTACTGTTTTCTTCTCTTTGACTCTTTGAACTTGTCTCTAAATTTTTAAATTCTTTGAAAATTTCACACATGCATACAACATATTTTTTATCATATACACCCCTTACTCTTCCCCCTAACGCCTTCTAGCTCAATTCCCAACCTTCCTATATCCCCCTACCTTCATGTCTCCCCGCACACACTTTTATTAACCTGGAGTCCAGTTCATGCTACCCATATAGTCATGGATGTGGGACCATCCACTGGCAGAGCATAGTTGACTTACCAGGGGTCTCCCTTTAAAGAAATTGGTTCTTTCTCTCAGAAACCATCAACCATCAGTAGCTCCTCAAGTAGGGGTGGGTGGTGCTCAGGAGCCCCTGCCCCTCGCTGGAATATTGATTGACAGGCTTGATCTGTGCAGGTCTTGTACAGGTAACCATGGCTTTATTTCACTAGTGCAGTGGTCTTTTTATATCGAAGACACTGTTTTGATCTGGTCATTCTTGATTTCTGGCTGTTACCATCTTTCTGTCCCCTCTTCTGCAATGGTCCTTGGTCCTTAGAGGTATGCACTTCACAGACACTTATTCTCTTCCCTTGGACCAGTTGTGAGTTTTTGCATTAACTGCCTGATTTGGGGGTTCCTCTCTGTATGCTGTGAATACCATTGGTTAATAAAGAAGCTGCTTTGGGCCTATTGCAGTGCAGAATAGGGCAAGGTGGGAATCCCATGCAGACAGAGGAGTAGAAGTAGGCGGATAGAGTAGGCAGAGTCAAAGAGACGCCATGTAGCTGCTACAGGAGACAGATGCTGAATGGAGCATAACTGGTGGATATACAGATAATAGAAATGGGTTAATTTATGATGTAAGAGCTAGCTAGAAATATGCTTAAGCTATTGGTCAAACAGTATTGTAATTAATAGAGTTTCTGTGTGATTATTTCAGTTCTGGGTGGATGGGAAAGGAACAAACAGTCTCCGCCTACAACTGCCATGCACACACAACAAAAACCCTTCTCTAGTGAGGTTTGAGAGCTGCACTAATCTACAGGTAGGGAGAAACAGATTTACAAGGCAGTTTGATACTAAATTCATTTAACAAAATAATAGTAGTAGGTTCACCTCTGGGTCTGTGGGCTTCCCAAATATGGGTTCTAGACCCAATTTGCAACACCAGTCAGATATTTCTACCTGTGGAGCAGGCCTTAAATCCAATCAGAAGGTGGTTAGTTTCCACTGTAGCACTTATGCTACTTTGTACCCATGGATGAATCTTGCCATGCCTGTTGTTATTGTAGTTTACAGGGTTTGAAACTGGGTAACTCTATTGACAAATTTTCTCATGCAGCAGCCTGCATGCTATCTTCTGGTACTATGAAAGACAGCCAGCAGGGAGGAAGCTTCCTGGGCAGTACTCTGGGTTTCCCCATGTCCTGTGACCAAAGTACATGGTGTTTTCAGCAATAGGGTCTTAACATTAAATTTTGGTTATTGCAGAGATCAGTAGCAATTGCCTGTATTGTTTAAAGAGGTTTTCAAGACACCCTTGACTGACAACACAAGGGGTAGTAACCTATTTCATACACTAGGCATTTGATTCGGTGACCTATGGATTCTGTGAAGAGAAGCATTCTCTCCTGTGTACAGTAACAACCATTAAATTAATATCTATATTTATCTGTAAATACATATATAAAATCTTAATATATGTCTTATAACCAGTAGGTAGGTAGATTTCTATACTACTTTTTCAAACTTCCTTAGTGTTAGTTATCTCTCCTCCAATCCTCTCCTCCCCTCTCTCCTGTCCTACCCTACCATCTCT
Organism: Dicrostonyx torquatus; assembly: GCA_028555095.1. Taxonomy (NCBI): domain Eukaryota; kingdom Metazoa; phylum Chordata; class Mammalia; order Rodentia; family Cricetidae; genus Dicrostonyx; species Dicrostonyx torquatus. The sequence continues at coordinate 2,015,913 of JAQHUG010000240.1, forward strand.
CCCCACTTAACCCTTCCTCCCCACTACTTCCCTTTTCTCCTTCATGTCATCTGGGTCCCACTAACCTTTTTTTCTTCTTAAGATTTTTCTTTATCCTCCTCACCAATGGTTTCTTCCTAGTTTCCTGGATTATCCAAGTTAAACACACAAATCCAGTGATTTGCTGCTGAGATCCATATACAGGTGAGAACGTGTAACATTTGTCTTCTGGATCTGGGTGACCTTACTCAATTCCATGTTTTCCAGAGGAATCAAATATATAAGTGATATTACTTAATTTTTAAAGGTAGTTTACTAATTTGAAAAAAATTTAAACACTGCATAGGTTAAAGCCAGCAGATCACTGCCAGAATTGAGACTGCCTACTAGAGGACTTTTGGAGGGGTACCTCTGTCGTCCTGTAGACTTAGCAAGGACACTGCTAGAATCCTGCCACGCCCAGGACAGATCTACTTCCCAGACCACACAACATACTCTGGCCACAACGCTCATATCATTTACCTCAGAAACATGATATACACTGAATATAGTTCTGAATGGGATCCGTTGATGTTAGCAATTACAAAAAAGGAGAAGATGGGCTGGAGGCCCCAGTATGCCCCTTTCCTCCATGCCTCTTCAAATGCTACCCATGACTTTTATGCTTCATGTAACTGGTTTTCTACCACACATGTTATGCTTCTCCTCATTAGGGAGTCACCACCTAATGCCCCATTTCCATGTGTGTAACCATCGCACAGCAAAGATGCCCTGGGTTCACAGAGGCAGGTGAAGATCTGCTCATTGTAAGGTTATTACTTGAGTGTGGAGTGCCTTCCTCTTCCGCCTGTGAGCTGCACACTAAGGCTGGTGTTCCTTCAGCTCAGTAGGTGTCTAGCTGAATCTTGCCAATGGAGTACCATTTCCCATTCTAAATGGAATAATGCTTTGACGGGCACCCATTCTCTCCATAATATACTCATGGTATATTTAGAATCACATTTCAGCAGCCTCTTCCTCATTAAAATGGTTGGAAAGGTAAGTAGATTTGAATTGAATTGTGTACTTCTAGAACAACGATCTTTTGGGCCAATGAAATAGAACACCATAAGCTCAAATAGCATACAAAGCCCAGTAGACAAGGGGGAGGTGAAGTTAGGTAGTAGAAAGTATTGACTACCGTCTAATGGAGAGGACCACTATATGTGAGGGCACCTACTAACGGTGCAGCCAAGGACTGAGGCATTCTGAGGGTCAGTGAATCAAGACCTTTCACACCCAAACTAGAAACCTGGATTCTGAAGTAAATATATCTCTTTTTCCCTTTGGTGAGTGTGTGTATTTGTGTGTGTGGGCTCACACATACCCGTGTGCAAATGCAGAGGGAGGCCAACGCTGGGTATTGGACATCAGTCTAGGATGTTGTGCAAATGCATACAGAGACTGAACTGGATATGGAGGTCAGTCTTGTGGGTTGTTCTCAGGAGCCATCAGCCTTACCTTTTGAGATGGGGTCTCTCATTGAACCTGGAGTTCAGTGATTCAGCAAGGCTGGCTGCATGGGGAGCTCAGGGATTTGTCTGTCTCCACTCCCTAGTTACTTGGATTATGCGTGCATGACTTCATGTAAATACTAGGGATTGAACCTAGTCCTTTGTGTTTGTATGACATGCACTTTGCCAGCTAAGCCATCTTCCCTCTCCTTAATTGCATCGATTTTAATAGACCACACAGAATCTCTCTAAAGCTAATCCTGTTCCTTAGATGGAGTGTGTGAGTTATCAACACTGGTCTCTATCCCTGTGATTCATTCAGTGCAAAAACCAAAAGCAGACCAACAAAGCCCTGGAAAGACCAGTTTTGTGGAAGGAGACTGCTTGGTTCTGGAGGCTTGAGGGCACACACCTGTAGTTGTTACTATTGTGACACTGGCAGAAGTAACTTAAGGGAGAAAGTTCTCTTTGGGCTTCAGTCCCCCACAGACTGTGGGGATAGTGGTAGGGATACATTGTGGAGGCTTTTCATATCGCTGTGGATCAGGAAAGAGAGAGAGCAGGACTTGGGCTCAGGGATAGGTTATAATGTTCACAGGCCTGACCCCACTGACTCCCTTCTTCCAGAAAAACCCCACTTCCTACTGGCTCCACAACCTTCCCAAATAATAGCACCACCAGGGGAACAAGCATTCAGAACAGGAGCTTGTGTGGGAAATTCAGACTCAGATCACAGCAATACCTGCACCAGCTTAGAAAGAATTTCATGATAGATAACAAGAATATATGCAGACCAGAGGGGTAGCATCCTTGAACAAGAAGTTTTGCAGGACGAAAAACATGCACATGGCAACCAAGTTAAGAAGGAGGGATGGGTTCAAGATCTCCCCAATTAAAGTGTCTTTCTATCCCCACTCTTCCGGCTCCTCTGTGTCACCATGGCTGTTAATGGGTGAGGTCCTAGCAGGCTTACAAAGGACTTCGTCCTGGGTCCTCCTGGTGTTTCTCACAGCATCCCAGAGGTGTCACTTACATGTTCCAGGAAGGAAACCCAGGTCGCAGTGATGATGGGACTGAGCCTAGCCTCTCCAGGATTGTAGATGGGTCAGTGCACTCTCACAGTCTGAGTTTTCATCATTTTGTCTTCAGTAGACCATGGATATGGTTTGGAGAAATTTTTCTTATTAAGTGGATGACTCAAGAAGGCTCTAGGATGATGTTGTTTTAATTTGACATTGGTATTTTGGAGTTTTGAATGTATTAATTCCAAGGGACTAGAGCAAAGCTGACTGAAAGGCCATGTAAATGTTCTAGACTCCTGGAGGGCAAGGCGGCAGCAGGAACAAAGTCGACCCATTCGTAATTTTCTTGGTCAGTTGTCCATCATGCTGAGGGGAGCTGTCATGTGAGTACCCCAGGTCTCTTACTTCCCTTAGGAGCTTATTCTACACTATCCCAGGGCCATGCCCCTCACCTCCATCACAGCCTACAATGCCCTTTTTCTGGGGTCCCAGTAGGACTGAGTCTCAACTGAAAAGGTAATGGCACTGTGTCAGTTCATGGTGACTCTGACAAAGACACACAGGAAGAACCATTAAAAGAATAAAGATTTATTTGGCTCATGACTTCAGAGGTTGCAATTCACAACTGTCTGGCCCCATTGTTAAGGGCTTCTCCCTGGTGAGGCAGAGAATTCTGACAGCTGCTTCCTTTACAACGGTGGTCAGGAACAAAATGGGGAGAGGGAGAAGAGTGAGGGGAAAGAGAGTGGGAGGAAGTGGAAACAGGGTTCCAATATCTTCTTCAAGGGCACACCTCCAGTAATGTCCTTCAAGTGGGCTCTGCCTCCAAAGCTTCCACTGTCCCCGAGGAGCGGCATCCCAGGAACTACACGCTGGACACAGAAGTGTTTGGAGGACGCTTAGGAGCTAAAGCAAACAGTTTGCGCTGGCCTCTTCCCCTCCTACACGCCTTCCTTGTCTTATCAATTCTCCTCTCAGCTATGCAGTCTTGAATCCCTGTTTCAGGCTCTGCTTTTAGGAGAACAGAACCCTAAGGTCTCTGGCTTTTCCAGACTTGGATTATTTTTTATTCCATTTGAAAATGGTCATGTCACCAAACTGGTTTTTTTTCAAATAGATTTTATTTTTATTTCTTTTCAGTGCTTCTGTGGATTGAACCTGGAGTCTTGTCCATGTTGGGTAAATGCCTGACCACTGAGTTACTTCCCCAGATCTTTTGCTTGTTCATTTTGTTTGTTTGAGATACAGGCTCACTATACAGTCCAGTCTTGCCTTGAATCTGTGATCCTTCCATGTCTCCCAACCACTGTGATTATAGGTATGAGCCACCGTGCACAGCAGCCCACCTCTACTAATTATCCAAACTTTCCCTGGCCATTGCTTCTCTCTCTCTCTCTCTCTCTCTCTCTCTCTCTCTCTCTCTCTCTCTCTCTCTCTCTNACACACACACACCAGACGACAGGGTAGAAATAAAGACGATCGGGTCAAAGAGACGCCGCTTACGTCCTGCTGCTTCCTGGGACTGCTCTGTGGGCTGATGCCTGACTGGCGGTGGCCGCGCCGCACTGACAGAACACTTTCCTTTCATCTTCTTGCTTAATTTTCTTCCTAATGACTTTAAAGGAAGAAGTCTTGGCCCTGGAAATTACTTTGGTTTGTAACAAGAAAAGATCCAGGACCTTTTCCCTTCCATTTCTTTTAATAGTCATTCAGGGGGACAGAGTATAATTGAATTAAGACACTTCTAAGGGGTGAATTATAGGATAATAATTCAGACCTTTCCATTTAATAGGAGCTGCCCCGTGGCCTTGGGTCCACTAGATCTGAAGGGTGAATTACTGCTTCATTACTCACTAGCTCCTATTAAAAAAAAAAAGACCCTGGCTAAAGAGAATTACCATCAACATGCCAGGTAGGAAGAGACAACCTGACAGACACCTGAGGATGAGGGACACTGGGAAGTGGGGAGCACAGGAATGGATGTGGAAGCAGAGATTCTTGCTTCAACGAAGTTACATATCAGAAATATCTGTCCCAAAGTCCAAGAGCAAGGCCCCTCAGCTCATCAGAGCTCTGGGTGTTTGTCACCCAATCTCTGCCGTACACATAGAGAAGCCTCACCCATTCCCTCTGTAAGATCTGATAGGCTAGCTAATCGCTCTGCAGATGTAGACAGGGTACAATCCAGGAGCGAGTCAGGATGAACAATGATATCTGAAGCAGCCAGAGGTCCCCTTTCCTCAATGATTGTCACCATTTGAAGTTCAACGTCGGGTGGAACATTGACCTGTTTCCTCCTTCCTAAAGAGGAAGTAGCACTGCCGGTAGGCTAAATGGGGTGGCCCTGAACTCATAGGCAGACATAGGTTCAGATCTAAACTCCCAGCTGTGCAGTTGTGCGGTATCAACCCCCTCTGGGCTTTAGTTTTCTTATCTGTAAAATGGGGATCATACAAATACCAACTTCTTGGGGCTGCCACGTAGGTTATAGAGTAGTGTTATGGTGTTAACTTGAGCTGTCCCTTACAGCTGTTGGTGCCACACTTTGAGAGATGTGGTCTTCCTGGAGAAAGCAGGTCCCTGAGGGTTGCCTTTCAAGGTTGTACTGGGCTCCTGTTTGTGCCTCTCCAGCTGCCTCCTATCTGCCGTGAGGTGAACAGATCTCCCAGACCATGGGCTCCAGCTGCCATGATGGTCTCACTGGGTACACGGAGCCAAGTACACATGGGCAGAACCTGTCTGAAGCTTTGAACCAGAAGAAATTTCCCTTCCTTAAACTGGGACGCCAGATATTTTGTCACAGTGATGGGGAAAGTAACTAAAGCCAACGGCTGTGGAATTTAGCAAAGTGCCTACATCAAGTAAGACACCACTAAAGAATAAACATTAGCACTGACAATACCCAGGGAGCCAGGTGTGTGCCAGGAACTGCATAGTTGGCCGTGTTTTTCTTTTGGAGTCTAGAATGTTCAAAAAAATATAATTAATTCAGCCTGATTCACACATATCTTTTTCTAATACAGCACTGATGGGTAGTTTTCAGCCCCTGAGTAGACGCAGTTTTGTGGGTCCCTGTAAACCCGAGGTCATTTACCTTGACTCTGAATGCACTCATCAAACTTGGGTCAGTGCAACTAAGAGGAAGGTTCTCAGTTTTGATTCCTCTCAGACCTCTTGCCCATCCGCTGCCAGCCTTCTCCCATCTGTGCCAAACTTTCACCTAAAGATAAAAAGAAAATATTTTTAATTCATTACAGTTCATTAAAATGAAAATAAAGTTTATTTTGCATCAAAATGAAAAAATACGGCTCATTTATTATTAGCATATAAATGGCATTTTTTAAAATGTCATTGGGCCTCCAAAATCACTTACATTCGCAGTGATGAGAGCACACAGAATTAATTTTTGATAGCCTTTTGTGATTTGCTGAAAATTCTTAATTTCGTTTTGTGTTTTAAACAGCAAACTGTATCTCCTGCTATTCATAGAAAATTTTAGATAATGAAGCAATTAAAAATACATGGATTTGAAGATCTTATCTCATTTTTCCTTTGGCCTATTTCTGCTTCATTATTCATGAAGGGGTATGTTTAATTCAGAGTTCGTAATTGCAGAGATAGCCAGTATAAATTGTGCCTCACACTCTTTACCCATTTCAATTTATTTTAGCAAATAGATCTCTATTTAGGAAAAAAACGTGGTGGAGAGAGAGGAAGATCTGAGAGAATTGCAGCTATCTGTGTGTATTTCTGAATATTGGATTGGAACACCCAAATAAGATCTCGAAAGTGTTAATAAGTACAATTCCAGGGACTTCTAAGAGCCAGGGATGGGGCTGGGTTCTGTATATGATGTTTCACTTAAGACTCAGAGTAACCTCAGAAGGGAAGAAACCAGTTAGCGTTCCCCGTCTCAGAGAACTTGCAAAGGGGCGATGTCACCCTTTAAAGAAGACATGGATCCATGACTGGAGCGTGGCTGTCTGCCTCTGGAGCCTGTGCACTGAGTCATTCCTTTTGTGTGTCTGTGTCCCAGGACTAAGCATCTCAGTCCCTCAAGGAGATCTGCCAAAAACTATTGATATCACAACCCTGTTTCATGTCTACCTAAGAACACTCCTCATGCAGAATGGAGCTGGTCCAGAGATCCTGGGATGTAATCGCTTTGTGTTAATCCTACATAGATTTTAGGAGTGTGTATCTGAGACAGATAACAGAAAAAGAACACAGATTCCAGGAGTACTATGTACCAGTCGAAAACAACAAACGAAATAAAAAACAAAGGGGGAAAAGGCAAAAAAAAAAAAGAAAAGAAAATAAACAAAGCAAAGCAAATAACCTTTAAAAATGTCCAGCTGCAGGCTGGCAAAATCCTGATGCATTTATTCAGTATTACACTACGGAGGTGTCAAAATGATGGACGAGAATTTCAGTTTACTGATATGTGAAAAATATTTAAAGTAAATTATTTCACAAAATAGAAGACTCATAAAACAATATGTATAGCCTTCTTCTATTTTAATAACAACAGCAACAACATGAATAATAATGTTTGGGAGAAAGAGAAAGTAGATAGAGAAGCTTGACTCAATAGAAATAAAATACAAGTCACACATCATTTAAAATTTCTAATAGATTTTAAAATAAAATTAATTTTAGTAACATATGTTACTTATCACTAAATATTTAAAGATTGTCTTCTCAGCCTGTGACCAATCTAAAAATGGTGAAGTTTCCGTGTTCTGTACTGAGGTTTTGGAATCTGGGTGTCTCTTAAACCCTTACAGGAAATCATAGGAGTGACCATACCTTCCATATTGAGTGCCCAGCACCCAGTGTCCAGTGCCCAGTTCCCAGTGCCCAGCACCCAGTGCCAGCGCCCAGTGCCCAGTAAGTAACTACGACAGGCTTGTGAATATGCACGAATGCTCCGTTCCCGGGGCCCCGTCTTAGGCTAGTGTGATTATGATGCACTCATCCTTCCTTTGGAATATTCTTCCAGACATTCCGATGTTTTAAAATAGCTGAACCATACAGTATAAAGCTATCTCCTAATGAGAGACAGAGAATTCTCTGGAACAGATCAATCACTTATCCAGGTCACACAGCTAGGAATTAGTGTGATGAGAATTTGACTCAAGAATGTCACATTTTGTCCTCACCTCTCCCACCACACCTTCTTTATAAAGTCTTTTCACGTCATTCCTCTTGTGTGCATGTGTGTGCATGCACACGCACGTGTGTGTGTATGCTTGCCTGTGTGTGTGTGCACGTGGAAGCCAGTACTTGGTGTTGAGTGTCTGTCTCACTCTATCACTCTTTACCTTACTTTTTGAGGCAGGGTCTCTCACTGAACCAGAGACCCGCCTTCCCCTCCCTCAGCACTGGGATTGCAGGTGTGCTTTTGACACGGAGACTGAACTCAACTGACTCACTACCTCCCCAACCCCTGGAGAATTGCACTTTAATTTGGTTCGTTTTCAGTGAATGTTTCCAGTTGCTTAAGTCTGATTTTCAAACTGTAAAAGCTACACTCAGAGATGATTGTGGCGTGCACAGTAGAGGGTTCTTCCCAAATGGCCTTTCTCGAGTAGTGAATTTCCTGATTGTACATGACACGGATTGTGAGCTGGAAGAGAGCTTGGCTTACAAACTCTTCCTGATGCCATACAGATGCAGAATCGAGGGTGGATGGCTCTGCAGGCCCTTCCCACATGCTAGTGGCCATTCCAACAGGTCTGTGTGACTTACACTTCTAGACTTGCAGACAGCACAGGGCCCAATAAATAGGTGGGATTTTCTTTGCCAGTTGTCTGCACTGCCAGCAAGCAGTGCCATCTGGATTATATCCAGTGATCTCCTGCCTTCTCCTTGAGGAAATCTCTGTTGCCTGAGTAAACATTATGGCACAGTTACAGGGTCCCAGTCCTGTCTGGTCAACGAACTCACTTGAGAAATTCATCATAAAGCCTCAGGTCCCAGTTTCCTCTCCCCGAAAAAGGTAACTACTAGAACAAGGGTAAAGAGGACTGGGGTGAGAATCAAGAGAGTGCTTAGCAGAATACCTACACGGCGGTAAATTCTTAATAAAGGTTGATAAGGGTCAATGAGAACCGTGGGGACGCTGGTAGACAGCTACCTGTACTTGTTTTATTTATTCCTTCCACCGCTTTCCTAGAGATAAAGGACAGGGATCTGCTTTCTAAGAAACTGTGCTGTTCAATGACTTCTTGTCAAGGGCGGCAGTGTTCCATTGCCTACTGTTGGTAAGTACCAGATGGGTTTGTGTCAGACAAGTCATGGCTTTTAATCTCCCTTTATTCGCGGCGTCACCTGTCAGTGACCTTGACTGTCGCTGGCTGCCTCCCCTTCTGCAGTTTCCTGATAAGTGTGTTTACAGCTTTTGAAGCCATGTCTGAAAAAAAAAAAATCCACATCTGGTTCACTACGGCCTTAACAGACACAATGGAACACAAAGCCCTAATTCAGCAGAGCTCACAGTCTGGGTCCATTTCCCAGAAGAGCCAGATGGAGGAAGTCAGTGGAGGTGGTTTTTCTACTAGTGGTGGTGCTGGGGAGGAGGGGTAAGGACCTGCTGTGACCATAGCCTTCCTGGAACTGACAGAACACTGGGATCTCAGACTCGGGGCAGCAGAGTGAGTTCTACTCCGGGACGGCTGCAGTGCTGTAGCCACATCACAAGCCCCACGTGTTGATTTCTTTCTTTCTT
>JAQHUG010000240.1:2028944-2041123 GCA_028555095.1 Dicrostonyx torquatus
TCACATTCCACCCCCATTCCACCCAGGAGCTCTCTTCTATCTCCCCTTCCATGTGTTCCCCTCTTGGGCCCTCCTTGCTACCTACTCAAGGCAAGCATTTTAAAACAAAGGGACTGATTTCTTGTGGGAGAAAATATTTTAATTGGCTGGGGAGATGGTTCAATGGGTAAGTGCTTGCTGTACAGGCATGAAGACCTAAGTTCAATCCCATGTGAAAAGGTCAAATGTGATGGCAGATGTACCTCAGCACTGGGGAGGCAGAGTCAGGAAGATCCCTGGGTGGTGCTGGCCAGGCAGCCTATCCAAACTGGTGAGCCCCAGATGCCAGTGAGAAACTCTATCTCAAAAACCAAGGTCGGCTTCTGAGGAGCAGCCTCAAGGCTGACTTGTGACACACACATACATGCACACACGCATGTATTCCCCGCATGGACATGCACATTTCCCGTGTGGACACAAACATGAATAAACTTTAAAATCCTATGCAGATAAAAGATTAGGAAAATACGTGCAACAAATATAATAAACTAGAATGACTACCTTTAATATATAGAGATATTTCAAAGTAGTACAGAAAGAAACAATAATAGAGGCGATTTTGAAACGCAAAGTAAATGTACTTGATACAAAGAAATGAATACACACACACACACACACACACACACACATATATATATATATGGAAAAAGTATGGAATAAATTGACATGTAAATTAATGCTGGCAAAGAAAAGCTGGAGGGAAAATCTGTGTTTTGAAAGTCTTTAAATAGATAAATGACTTTTGTGGAGGGCAGGTTGGAAGAATGTTAGAGATGGTAACATAAACTAAGGACTATGAGAAAGCCATTGGAAACCTGCTAATTCATAAGCTTACTTATGAATTACATTTAAAATATAATTTTAAAAATGAGCTGGAATGGAGGTAGTCACATGGGTTGATAAAACTCTTCCCAGAAGCCATAGGTATAAGATGTTGAATACCTCTTTATGAGTTGCTGGTCTGGGAGGCCCTAAAGAATACTACCCAAAAGAATATGACTTATTGTTATTCCTTTTGTTTTCCCCAGAACTTGAAAGTAAGGCCTATTGCTGAAAGTGTTGACTCTTTGGGTTGATACTATGGTTGACCATACACTTTGCATGCAGAACGCAGAAAAATCAAGCTGGAACTCTCCATGCGGGTCAGTTTTCTTAGTGTTGGAGCGTGTTACACAAGCTTTTAGGGAGAAAAGCCATGGAGCCTTCCCAGCCATGAACCCTTTGAGAGACAGCTGCGCTACTGACCTGTCAGGCCAGATGTGCTCACTGGTTCAATAGTGGCACATCTGTCATGCAACACCCAACTGCTTTCTGTTTGGATTTGAGGTCTGTTATGCAGGTGGGAAGCCATGTCTGGTGCTGTAAACCTGGCCAAGAACCCTGGCTGTGGAGGCCATGAGCTTAGAACAAAACTCTTTATTCATGTTTTTCTAAGCACACATGTTAAACTGCCCACAACACTCATTCTTAGGTCCATGGATTAGTGCTGCCCTCAGCGCTTGTCAGAGAAGCTTCTTATGGAGTGATAGCGAATGCAGAGCCTCACAACTAGTCCAAGTGCTCACAGCGGGTGACAGCACTCATCCCTCAATAAAACAGCTGTACCTCTGAGCTGGGAACACCGAGGAAGAGGGGGCAGAAGAAATTTAAGAGCTGTAGGATAAGGTAGTATAGTATGCCTCAAATTGATGTCCCTTGGACATAACATGGCCATTACACTCTTGAGACACCACAGCTGTGCTTACCTCACAAGACATGCACATGATTGGACCTGTCAGCCTTTCATCGTGGATGGGAGAGGGATTCTTGACGCTAGACCTCTCCCCAGAGGAGGATTACTGTCACTTAATGTTTGCTAAGGGACGAAAGTATCATTTTGTCAGTGGTCTAGCCCCTGAAAAGTCACACCTGGTCCAGTAAATAGTCCCCGGCCCACACTTATGTAAACAAACCTTAAATTCAGTAGGGCATACCCAACACACACAAGGTGTGCAAGCTGGAGGGAGGCATCCTAAGAAGGGTTTGGGCAAGAAGTGGGGCACGAGAAAGGGTAATGGAGATGAAAAGTTTGTGTGTATGTGTGTGTGTGTGCGCGGGCGCGAGTATGTGTGTATGTATATACATAAAACCACCAAAGAATAAATTATAAAACAGATATGTGACTTTGCTCAATGATTCAACTCCTAGGAATCCATATTGAAAAAATTGTGAATATATGTGCATGTGCAAAACACAAGCTATGAACACCTTCATCACAAACTTATAAAGGGTAGCAAATAAAATTATACATAAATGTCTAGAGTCTTCATTAAACATATCATGGTATATTCATTCAGTAGACTAGTATGCAGATTATTTAAATGATTTCATTTCATAGGAGGATGGTCATAAAAAATCAAGTGAAAATGAACAGTTTAAAAACAATGTCTATTCTATGATCTGCCTTTCTGTAGAAGTTAGACCTACATGTACCTCGGTCAGAAGACTGGAAGGCTGTAACACGATGTGTGCCTATGTTCTTGATGTGTGCAATTTCTTTTTTCTTTCGGAGTCCTCCTCTTTATTTGAACTTTCACTTTTCATAGTTTCAGCCATCTGTGATCAACTGTAGTCTGAAGATGTTAAAATAGAAAACTTCAGAAACAATCTGTTTTGCATTGTGCTTTTTCTGCACAGTGTGGTGAAATCTGTGCTGAACCACTCCCACTCCCTCCTGTCAGAGATATGAATCATCCCTTTATTCAGCGTTTCCACAGTGTATACCCATTAGGTGCTCACTCACCACTGTGGTTAGCAGGCTGGCTGCTGTGGCACCAGTGCGTGGCTATAATTATTCTATTCCTGGTTGTTATTATTATCAATTTCCTACTGTGCTTAATCATCACATTTTAATCCTGGGTCCGTGTGTATAGAATACACATAGAATATCCACAGTTTCAAGTACATGGTACAGGGTAGGGACTGTCCCTAGACTCCTTTTAAGGTGAATGAAAATGATACTACCGTAGAGGGGTAATTTTCATTTTCTGTTTATTTGTCTATATGTTTACAATGAGGAAAACGTTAGAACAGGTTTTGTTGGAGCACACTGTCCTCAGGGAGTCTTCCCATGCTGTAGATGCTCTCCCCATGATTCTGAGCTATGCTTGTCTTGAGAGATGGGTAGGCTGATCTAAGCCTCATTCCTCTTGTTGGAATGAAAACTCCTTGAGGAAAAGACAGACCACACTTCCTCCGTGTAATCTCTATTTTCACTTCTAAAGATGTTTGTGGCACAGTGCATTAGTAGACCTTATAATTTGGCCTTTTAAATAACGGTTTGCCAGCTTCTAGTTATTGAATTAAGACTTTATAAAAAAGTCACACTCGATCTAAGCTGAGGTGAATAGTTTCTTCCTACTCTGAATTTGCAGGTAGATAGATGAGCAGAAAAACGCTGAAATGAGGACCAGCGTCTCATACCAAGCAGGCTCGGGACAGGCTGGACTCTACCCTGTCTCATTAGTTTCCTTTGAGGGCTTTTTGTCACCCTGGATTGCTTCGTGGGCCTCCTGATTGCCCTTTGTTATCTGAAGACATCTGACACGGGGGTTTGGAAGGAAGATTGATGTTTCTGTTTAGGGCAGGAATGAGGCTGTGAGCAAGAAGGAAATTTGGTTGTCAACGAGAGAGACAAGCTTCAAAGCTAGATTTTCTACTGCTGCGTGTGCGCTTATTGGGAATGAGATACATGCATTTTGGGTGCACAGTAAATTCAACCTTGGAGCATCCACCCTCAGAAGCTGCCCCGCCCCCCAAGCCTGCTACTTTCTTTTCCCATAATGTACCCCACTGGTCTCCTCCACACCTCTCAGGCTTGCTGGGTCATAGAACCTCTATTTCCACCTGGCTTCATCTGAATACCCACCATGCCAGCAAGTGAAGGCAGGCTCCGAGCTGGGGGTGCTCGGGTGTTTATTTCTGAAAATGGACCCGTCTTCACACTTAATCTCCTCTCTGGGTACACAGCCTCTGAGCAAACAACTGGAAAATGAGTTGAGTCAGCTGAGTGGCTGATCCCTACAGAGCTTTCTACACCGCATGGATTTTCTTACTTAGCATACAGTCAGCTACAGGAAGTGAGAATGCCTAGTCCCATTTCACAGGTGGAAACACTGAACCTCAGAGCATAAAGGTGATTTGCCCAGGGTGACACAGAAGTGTGCAGCTGAGGCTGGCTGGGAGGCTGAGTTTTCCAGCTACCAGTAAGATAAATTTCTTCTCTCCTTGCTGGTTGGCATCAAACAGTGAGTTGGTGGAGCTGAAAATCCGTGTTTGGTGTGTGCACAACACTCACGAGCATACAATTGAAAATGCACTTGGCATGTTGGGATGTAGGAGGTGTTTAGAAAAACAAAGCAAGCAAGACCTAGCTTGGAGTTTTATAAGGATCCCAATATTGATTATGAGAATGGTGTGCCTCATTCTGGTTGACTCAGAGATGCTTCTCAGGCTGTCTCCTTGGACCACAGACTCCGCCACCCTGATGCTCTTGAGGCACAGCCTGAGTGCTCACAGTGCTGCTAATTATCACATGGCTTGCCATTCACTGCACAATCCTTGCTCTAGACTTATAGGTGAGCCCCAGCCCCAGCACTGGTATGTTGTCCTTTGGATTTGAATGTCTCCTCAAGGTTTATGTATGGAAGACTCAGTTCTTAGCTGGGCCCACATTAAGGAAATTAAGGAATGTGCAAACTTGTAGGTAGGACTTTTTGGAAGAAGGAGGCAAGCAGGGACTCATCTTTGAAGGGTATAAGGAAACCCAGACCCCTCCCCTATGGCTGCTGCAAGCGGAGCAGCTTGGCTCTATCACAGCCCTACCCCCACCCCGTCACTGCATCACTGCAGACCAGAGGAGCTCTACAATGACAGACACACCCACAAATCAACCTTCCCCCTGTGGGCATTTTGTCACAGCAGAGGAAAATGATTAGCATCACAGGAGAGTTATCTCTCCCTTAGAATCCTAGAATAACACCTCCCCAGCCTGCTGTGTGACAAAACTTTCTGGGAGACAACATACACACACATCTACTCACACCACCGAGGAGCCCCAACAGTCCACAGTCCACATACCACCAAAGTCCATCGTAATGAACCGCGAGTTTGATCAAGGTTACTTAAGGATCACAGGTAAAGCATTGCTTACAGGAGCAGAAATGACTCAAAGACAGTTCTGTCACCAAACCCACCCTGACATGGATGAGAGGTCACAAAAGCTGGGAACTTGGAGCACCCTGCACAGCCAGAAGGCAGCTCTGTTGTTCAGGAAGTGACTCAGTTGTTTTAAACCTCTCCTAGATAAACCCCCCCCCCCCCCGTAACTGCTCTGATCTCAGAATCTTTTTGCAACTCGGGTTAGCTGATTTACTCACCATGGTCTTTATTTGCTGTTTACTCGGGCAGGGAGAGGCCTGGAGAATCTGGTCGGTTTCCTGGAAAGCTATTTAGAATTGTTTTTCTTTTTCTTTTCTCTTTTCTTTTTCTTTTTATTTTTTTTGGGGGGGGCTGTTTAAAGAGCTTTCCCGTAGGCTAGAGTATTTCAGTCTCTGCAGAAACTGTTACACAAACCTTGTAAAACCATCCAAATCTCCAGGATGGTTAGCCCTGTTCACTCTGGACGAGTGGCTAAAATTTCTTTCTCATACTCCTCAAATTTCAAAAATTGTATCATTGTGTATTTGAAGTATAGTTTACATAGCAAAAAATGCAAATTTTAAAAAATGATATTGTCGCTAATCCTTTATGAATTTCTTATAATGTATTTTGATCATATTTATTCGTCCAGTCTCCCCTAATTCCTCCCAAATCTGCTACCTACCACCCAACTCGCCTAACAGTATACCTTCTCTTTCAAAACATAATTTCTTTTTAAAAAATATGTTATTTTTATTTTAAGTGTGTGTGTGTGTGTGTTGAACAGTGAGGAATGTGTCACAGATTATTAATGACATTAATGACTTTCCATTGCTGTAGTAAAATACCTGAGAAAATCAACATAAAGTAAAAACAGGTTTATTTTATGTGTGTGTGAGATCTTTCACAAGTCACGCAGTGATCTAGGATAGGGAGACATCCCTCTGACAACAGATGGCATGAATGTTGACCTGGAGGGAAAGTCTGGTTTGGAGTTGCTTCTTCGACAAATGGTAAGCTGAACAATTCTGCAGAAACTACAGAGGAAAGGAAACCAAAGACACCGCGTCTGCTTCCAGGTGCTCACACTCAGTGATCCAATAGCAACAGCCCCAGCGCAAAGCTCCAGCCTCAAGAGCTACCGAGCAGTAAACAGTCCACAGCATTAAGCTTATTTTGTGCTGGCAGAAACTTTCCCCATCACAAAGCTCAGACAGGTGAAGAACTGAACAAAATTTTACTCTGAAGCACTCACTTCTACATGCGCTGAAAAACTGAATTAGAGGAAAGGTTCCTTCCTGTTCTAAATGCAAGCTCTGGGGATACTGCTCACTGACTTGGATTTCTCGTTCTCATGCTTTTTGCTACCATCTTCGCCAGGCGGGTTGAGAGCTCCTGGGTAAAGTGCTGGGAGAGCCATCGCTCTGTCATTACGTCCCCCTTTGCTCTCACTGTGCTCTCCCCATGGTCGGTCATAGAGCAGCTTTCGGTGTTCCCGTTGGTGTTTAGGGCGGGGTTTCAGCAGAGTCAGTGCACGCTCCCCACATCCCAGCACAGGATGCATTCGGCCGCCTGTTTCTTGTCACCCCTTCCGTGCTTTCCTCCTGAAGCTCAAGGGCTCCCACCTGCTTCCCCAACACCGTAAGACTCTTAGCAGGATCTGCGAGGCTGCCTGCACCCACGCAGCTGCCTTCGCCCACACAATCCTCTCAGCCAGGCTTCCTCTGGATGCCTTGTTACACCAGCAGCTTCCATAGAAAGATGTATGGTCCTGGGATGAGAAGAAGTTCCTCCTGTCTGAAATCACACCAAATCCATCAATGGGTCCTTCCTCATGCTGGGCCATGTTTATTCTGTTTGCATAGGGTACCAAACCAGAACAAAACAGAATCTCTCTGTAGGAACCTGGCCCATTCATGGTCTAGCTGTGAGTGGAAAATGATCCGTACTGTTGGCAGTCTGGGCAGTAACTGTACAAGGCCAGGAATAACTCGTCTGCAAAGCCCTGAAGCGGGAATTAGGATTCCACGTCCATGTTCGTCAAGAAGGCTGATCAGTTATTGGCACCGAGAAGACTCGCACTTTGATTAGAGCTGCCGATGCTAAGACTAAATTAAGCATGTCTGCGCCTCACCACTAAGTTTGAATTTCAAGTTCCCTGAAAGTCTAGTGTGACTAAAATGGGAAGTTTTCTCGTGTGCAGATGGAAAGAGCTAGAACAGTTGGTTGATCTCAAAGTTCCCTTCTAGCCATTGAGTCTTCGCTTCCACACTAGGAAGCTAAGCAGAATCTTAATTCATCTCTCTATGACTTAATTTTTCTGCATCAGGAGGGAACAGCAGCCCGTTCGTAGTATTTAAGAAATATATATGTTGATAATTCATCTATAGGCAGTCATATATAATAAATAAATGACATATATAATAATATAAAAAAGGATACCTTCATTAACAAGCAAGTGAGGATTTATGAGCTTCCTCTTATCCACATTACTGCCATTATTTATCTCATATTAATGGCCTTTCTACCCAGCAGATAGCTCTATGCCTATTAGCCTCTGTTTAAACGGCATCTTTAGGATTTGGGGTGAGTCACTGGCCTCCAAGCACATTTGCATTTTTTCATTGCTTATGAAAGCTTGATTTATGTCACAGAGCCAGGATGGCTCATTCGGAGTCATATTTTGATTCCTACTTGTAGCCAATGAATCTGAGGATGCCTTGTGAATCCAACAAGCCCCTATGTGAATGAGTTGATTTTCATCATGGAGACAGGATTGACAGAGCCATGAGGATGGCGGTTTGTGAGAGAATATGGCTAGGCACAGACATTCCATTCCCCTTACTACCTGTGTGGTGTTGGGCCAGTTACTTGAGCATTTGAGGGTTTGCTTTTGTCTGACTGCAGAATGACAGTTGACTTTGTGAACCTTTTGACGGTTCTAAGGGTTTGACATAGTTTTGTGTGTGAAGAGCTTAGCATTCTGTCCTGCCAAAGGAGGTGTTCAATATGTCTTGATTTCCAATATAATGGACTATACCATACCTGAACCTTCTTCCATCAAGGAGGGCTACAGAGAGAAGAAAAAGGAGTAGTTTTCATGAGAGATTATGTGCATTGTTGAGGCTGGTTCTGAATTCCTGGAGTTTATGTTTGAAACCAAGAGCCAGGGGAATATGAATGAGGGCTTGTCTATGGGCAGAAGAAGTTTAGGGGAAGCTGGAGTCTGCTGCATTTGCTTTACCTTGCGTCCTGGTGTTTCTCACCTCAGTAGAGCCACCAATGGCTAGGAGCTGTCTCTGCACACACTTCTACACAGCTGGCTAACACTCCCGACAACGTTCAGTGTGTCGGATGCAGTCCATATTTGCACTCAATCCTCACAATCATCCTTCAGTTGTCACCTTATACTTGAGGAAGTAGAGGCCTGGGAAGGCCATCATTGACCCAATGTGTAGTGGGAGACCTGGAACTTGTATACCCAAACATAAGCACCCCATTTCTGACAGGGTCTCACAATCCCCAGAGCTTTTGATTCTCTATCAGCTAGTTCTGGTCAGAGAATTGACTCCTCTCAGAGTGGATGCTTTGGTTTCAACATTCCAAATGTTGTGTTGACATAGACCAGGGCACTGCCATGATCTACACCTGCATCCATCTGCTGTGCCGGGGACCACACTTGTCAGTTCTCCTGCTTCCCTTGTTGACCAGCTCTGAGCATCATGTGGGTAAGGGTTTATGAATGGTGCTTGCCTATGTCAGCTCGCACTCCTTGGTACTCAGGGCAACTTTCCTGCTACCCAGGTTTGGCACCTCATTCTGGTATCCAGACCATTGTTATTTTCTCTGCTGTCCAATTACTCTTCACAGACGGTTCCAGGCTCTCCATGCCCAGAGAGAAAGTTTCTGGTAAAGAACGCAGTTTTCCCAGAGCCCAGATGGTGATGGATTACCACAAAGATGCTTTTCATTCCCCTATACTGGGCAGATTCTCCTCGCCTGCCTGAGGGAAGGATGGCAATCTGCGCATGTGCTGATGATGTATAATTGCGGTCGCTCTAAGCCTCCTGCGCATCTGGGCAAATGGCTCCAGGTTCCACGATGATCCTTATATTTTACCCAGTTCTGTACTTGAATGGTCCCATTCCGCCCCAGGAAGTAGCAACAGCTGGCTTCTAGGTAGCTTTAACCATCCTGACTTGACACACCTGGTTTATCACGTGTGAAGATGACAGCGATCACCATGTGTGCCTCAGTCACAGCTTTATTCACAGGGAGATGTTCTCATTCGGGTGTTTAATTTGGTTTTGTTAAAACTTGAGTCCTCTTAAAAAAAACCCACAGGACAGAAATATTAACTTTAGAAATTTATGAGCAATGGGACCCAAGGTCAGGATAAAGGAATATGTAGTCAAATCCTGCCTTGCTTGTCACAGCAGAATGGAGCTTCGGGAATTGTTAAGCAGGAAACAGGGAAATCAAAGGAGAAATCAAGTGCTCTTTCCACTGAGGTAAATGCATTTTGTTCTCCATATGAGGTGATTTTTCCCCCCATTTTTCCATGTAAGAGATACAGGTTTAGGTATGAAAGAAACACCGGTGTTCGTGGGCCAGGATTGTTGCTCAGTGGTGCAATCCTTGCCTAGCATGGATCACGCGCGCGCGCGCGCACACACACAAACACACACACACACACACACACACACACACACACACACACACACATACACCAGCCAGCAATATCATTCTTTGTATTCCTTATTTCAACTTAACCCCAAGTTCCCCCAAAACTAAGTTGTTTTAAATAATTTTCCACCCTGAGCTGGGGAGGTGGCTCAGCAGGGTGCTTGCCATTGAGCTGACCACCTGAATTGGATGTGTGGAACCCACATGGTGGGCAGAGAGAGCCAGTTTCTCCAAGTTGTCTCTGCCTCCACATGTGTACTGTGGCACGCGTGCACACATGCATGCACGTGCATGAGCACACACACACACACACTAATAAATGAGGAAAGGATTTAAATATCCATCAATAATGAGAATTTCTTATTCCTACAATAGCTTAACATGTATTAGCTGAATGTTCCAATGAAACCTTTTGTTGCTAAAGGCAAACCTTTCATCCCAAACTGGGAGCCCCAGGCCCTTTGGTGAGGGTGGTGTTCTGTAAGTATGAGCCCCGTCCTTCACAGGGTGCCTGTCCTCAGATCTGATGTTCCCTTTGGTGAGGGTGGTGTTCTGTAAGTATGAGCCCCGTCCTTCACAGGGTGCCTGTCCTCAGATCTGATGTTCCCGAGGTACCAGGAAAGCCAGAGTTTCTACCTTTTAGAAGATCCACCATCCTCAGGTCCCTGGGCGATTCCTACTCCTTTTTTTTCTCCCCCTCCTGAGCCCAACTGGTAAACACAATCCATATCTCTCTTTTGCTCAGAAGCCTGCTCCAGGCAAAGGAAATCTACAAGATCTCTTTGGGATGAAAAAAACCAAACATATGGCTAAGAAAACATATTAATAATTCAAAAAGTTATCTGCCACAGGTAGAAAAAATAAAATCAAACCATTAATTTCCCTCTATACTTTTTCTCGCAGCAGTGACTCTGCAGGGCTCGGGTTCTGTGGTAATTGAAGGCTCTGAGAGCTGCCTTCCATTTTTTTAATTGGGTCATTAGTGTTTCTTCAACCATCTTATCTCATGGGTTTCCACCCTACTTTTTATAGTTGGGGTGGGTTTTTTCTTCCCCCTCTTAGATCTTAATTTTGCAAATAAGGATCTAGAAGTGGCATTAAGATCAGCCTCATTATCACGCTGCAGTTTGGCACAGTATTCCTCTCTTCGTCTTTATTAGCAGAGCCTCTGATTTTTAAGCTCATTTGCATAATTCCTAGCATCCTGGGTTTATTCAGGGGGCCTTTTGAAGAAGGCAAGAAGGTCTCCTTTATACCGAAGGGCTCTTCATTAGGAGTACAGCGAAACAGCGGCCCAGAATGCAGGCTCTGGAGCTGAACACTGCTTAGCCACCTCCCGACAAGTTGGCCAACTTTCAGGCCTTAGTTTCTCTATATGTAAAAATGAAGGATGGGACTACCGCCAGATACCAAGTTGAATCTATTTAGAAAAAACACAGTCTGTATGTATGTATAGTCAGATGCTGTTGTCATGCCTCTATTAGGAAAGAATAAGAATTACTGATGTTTAGAAGATGTTTGAACACAGGCGTCTGAGAACTGAACCCGGATCAGCAAACCAAGCACCAGCAGGGGCTCCAAGGCCTCGCCTGTCACCTGTCCTGCCACTCACCCTGTTCCCCAGGGGCTACCCACTCTCCTGGCTTCTAACACTGCAGGTTAATTTTTTACCTATTTTTAACTTTCTATAAATGGAGTCAGACAGGATGCTCTATATTTGTCTTATTTCTTTCGCTTAATATTTTAGCATAAGTTGCTCTCTATTTTAGTGGCAAGAATTCCTTTTTCTTTGCTACACTGTACGTATCTACTGGAGGATATGCTGCAATTTGTTTTTCTTGTCCACATTTGGTGGACATTGGTTTCCCACTATGAAGAAGGGCAAAGGTATAAGATTCATCCCGAGCCACGATCCTTGGAGTCTTTACAGGTGAGCACATTTTATAGGAATGTGTTCTGCACAGCATTACTGGTCATTCGGAAGAGCCAGAGTAGACAGCACCATGGGGTCTTTCCACAAGGCTGTAACCAGTTACTCTCTTGCCAGCCATGAACATGAACCCTGGTCGCTAGACAGTCTCACTCACGCTCATGGTGTACAGTCATACCACCTTCTATTGCCCAATGAATACCGGACAATTCGTTGTTTCAACTCTTCATTTTGAAGTAATTTCATACTTAAAAATAAGATCAAGCGATTCCTCTAAACTCTCTGGTCATTCAGGAGCAGGGCCCTGTCCGGGTACTGGATTTTTTCCCAGCCCAGCCCAGCTCCC
>JAQHUG010000240.1:2058417-2074912 GCA_028555095.1 Dicrostonyx torquatus
GTCACATCTTGCTTGCTCTGTGTCTGGGTGACAACTGCAGGCTGACTCTTTCTCTTCCCAGAATTCTCCTGTTCTCGTTGCCTTGCCTATACTTCCTGCCTGGCTACTGGCTAATCAGCATTTTATTAAAATACAATTGACAGGGTACAGACCATTGTCCCACAGTATAACATAAACACCCACATATACATACTCACACAAATACAAGTATATACACATATCACACACATGCATATAGATACACGCACACATGTACACATACATACATGCATGTACATACACATACACACCTCCACATCACAGACATTCACACAAATGTACACATATCTATATACACAAACATATTCACACATGCACAACCATACATGCATATGCATTCACATCACATATATACAATACACCAAGACACACATATGCACATATACACACAAATGCACACGTATCACACATCCCATATACTCACTCAAACACACACACATATATCCCACACATGCACATATGCACACATATACACATCACAACGCACACACATATATACCACATATATACACACACATTCACACACATCTACACACCACACACATGTAATATACATGCACACACACATATATACCACATATATACACACACATTCACACACATCTACACACCACACACATGTAATATACATGCACACACACATCACAATACACACACACATATATACCACATATATACACACACATTCACACACATCTACACACCACACACATGTAATATACATGCATACACATATACATTTCACACACGTCACACACATACATATCACTCACACACACATGCAAACACAAGACCTGGAAGCTCATGTTATGATGGGTCAGCAACATGTTCTTATTACCTATATTTTTCATCGGCAGGAGGACAAGCTAAGGGCAGGGAGGAGGTGTGTTCTGCATCCTGAGATTGAGGGATCCTTACACACTTCACACCCTGAGCTGCCAGGGAGGGCAGTCTCCCCTTCTTGTACCCTTCATCACATCCTCAGCAGCCATGCTTCATATGCAACCCATCATCCTGATGGCTTGCTTTTGTAATAGGTGTTTACACGGAATATGACATGCTAGAAAGTTGCAACTTCTTTGCACAAAGATCCTTATTAGTGTTTCATGGATGAGAACTGTGCCTCTGAGAGAGCTTATCTAACTTTCCCAAGGCCACACAGCTTGGACAGAGAAACGTTACGTTTGGTTCATGGAATCTTCACAGTGAACTAGCAGACTGCAGGGAAGAGGTGTTACCGCTTCCTCATTTGGTAATCTAATAAATTATGCGCTTAGCAGAAAGCAATGAGGTACTCCAGAAGCACCCCCTTCTTGCTGTAAGTCTGGCACCCACCTAATTACTAGGTCAGGATGGCGACAATCCCTGTGTTTGCTCAGATATGATGGCCTCCATTTCTTCCCATACCAGATTCTCTCTCTGTCTCTGTCTCTGTCTCTGTCTCTCTCTCTCTCTCTGTGTGTGTGTGTGTGTGTGTGTGTATGTGTGTGATGGCAAGGAATTGGAAAGCTTAAACTATCAGACTCCCATGGCTTCCACTGTAGGAAGGTGGAGGGTGGAATAGGCACTCATAGGTGCCATGGAGGCCTTGTCTCCCCAGCATGGACCAATATGGTCTATCTGAAGTAGAAAATGGGAATTCAAAATTATAAGCAAAGAATGGCAATTGGTTTAACTAAAGCAAAAAGATGACAGTTTTTTTTTTAAATGCGTGTTTTAAAACCCAACATTTTGCTAAGTAAATCAGTGCTGGGAGCAATTTTACCAGGAAGTAAAAATAAACTCTAGTTTGTATGCATTGTGTAATGTGTTGCGGCTCCTCTCCTGCGCGATTATGGCAGGGGCGTGAGTTACACTGGGGAATGGGAGCGAGCTCTGTCTGGAGGGCTTCACAGGAATGAAAGATGCAGGACGTAGAATCCAATGGCCATAGCTGCACAACTTCGAGCAGATTTTGGCCCTAAGCCTTGGGTTCTGGACTTTTCCATAGGCTTATAATGAGACTGAAGTTACAAAGACTACAAGTATTCCGCACAGTGCCAGGTGCACAGCAAGCTGTCAGTCACGGGTAGCTGGTATGATGGCAATTTTGAAAAACACACAAAAACCTCTATCTGCATTCAAAGATGTATAAATACAGAGAGGGGCTGGGAAGATGGCTCAGCTGGTAGAGTGATTGCCTTGCAAGCTTGAAGACCTGAATTGGATTCTCAGAACCCACAGAAAAAACAGTGTGAAGTGCTTGTTATCTCAGAACTGCAAAGAGCCAGGTGGACCCAGCTGGACTCTATTAGGGCTCACAGGCCAGTCGGTCTACTCTACCTGGAGAGTTCCTGGTCAAGTGCAAGATCTTGTCCAAAACACAAACAGGCAAGAAGCACGTGAGGAATGATCCTGAGTCCATCTCTGGCTTCCATACACATGTGCACACAATTTACCACCCCCATGGCTACACACACAGATTGCATATACAAAAAAAGTCAGCTAGAGCATGCCACTTGGATGTGGCCTATAATACTGGCAACAAAATGCAGAATTTATTAACCACAGTGTGGTGGGGGCAGTGTTAAAGAGGCCGTGGAATTGGTTAGTTACTTTCCCTAGTGAAAAGTTCTGTCCATGGTAGGAGACTCACCGGGAGTGTTAGGATTATTGCAGTACTGGCCTTGGCTGTCACCCAATCTCTGTGAGACTTAGTTTACCCAATTGTAAAATGGGTGTAGTAATGGTACCAGACTCACGTGGTTCTGTGAGCATTGACTAAGATAACGTGAAAATGCATTTTGCTGTTAAATATTATATATATATATGTATGTATATATATATGCATGTTGTATGCTCAGGGCTTATTTTTCCAGCTTTGTGAGGAATAATTGATAAAATCAGATTATATTTATGGTATATAATGTGTATTGATGTGTTCTATGCATCCATTGCTACAATCAAGCTATTTAATGTACCTATCATGTCACAAAATTTTTGAAATTTAAAATCTACCCTCAGTAATTTTTAATTGTACATTAATATTAACTGTAGTCTCTAGTCTATGTATTAGATCAGAACTTGCTTATTCTAATCCAAATTTTATTTATTTATGCAGAAGTTTATCTTGTGGGAGCCAAAGCTTCACATAGATGCTAAACTTGGTCAGGTGTGGAAGTCTCCAATCTGGTACTGGTCTTGAAGAGGCTCGTGGAGAGAAGCCGAGCTTTGGCAACCTGTAGCAGGGCTCAAGCCCCTCTCCAGATATGTCAGGAGGTCATTGGTGAAGGTGCAGCTTTGGGTACAGTGGAGGCCCCAGAATTAAAGGGGTTATAGAAAGGAGAAGCAAAAGTCAGACACCCTGTGGCAGGATCTGAGGCCCTGGAGAGGCCAGAAGAGGCTATTGACAGCCTCCAGTTGCCGTGTAGACCCCAGCATATTGAAAAACTAGGACTGTGGGGTGACCACCAATGACAGGTGTGGAGTGGAGCTAGCTTAAGCTTATGAGACAATCTGTATGTGCTACAGATGGCATAAACAGAGAAATGGAATCATCAAAGGAAAGTGAGTCCTAGATGCTGGAAATTGAGTCACAGGATTTAATTTACATTGCTGGATGTTGATTTTGCTTTGACCTCTGACGGTACCCTGGTTCTTCCTTTTTGAAATAAGGAAATAAAGAACTTGTTTTTTATTTCACAGGAAGCCACAGCCTCTTGGCTTTGCAAATGGATCATAGACTTTTAAAGTATTTCGTATTGTGATAATGTGATCTTGGGGAACAAATAAGAAAGGAAAGGTTATAGTTTAGTAATGTTGCATTTATGTGTCAAGTTGACACAGGATCAATTGTGATGATTAGTTTCTATCAGCTTTACACACTGAGGACTTTAGACACTTAGGAAGAGGCAGTCTTCACCAAACAATTGTTTCCTTCAAACTGACCTGCAGCCATATCTGTAGGCACTGTCTGTGTGTGAGTATTTTGCCCACATATATATGTATGCATCATATGTGTGTGTGTGGTGCCCTCAGAGGCTAGAAAAAGAAATAAGATCCCATGTAACTGGAGTTATACATGGTTGTAAGCTGCCACAAATACCTTGAGAATTAAACCTGAGTCTTCTGGAAGACCAGTCATTGTTCTTAATTCATTTTTTTTTGATTGCTGATTGACATAAGAGGGCAAAACCCATTATGGATGACCTTCTTTGTATAAGCAAGTTATGGGGAGCAAGCCAGGAAGTAGTGTTCTGTTCCTCCATAGTCTCTAGTTCAGTTCTTGACTCCAGGTTTCTGCCCTGACTTCCATTAATAACTGGATCGTGACCTGGGATTTGTAAAATGAAATAATCCTTTCCCTCAACATGGAGCTTTTGGTCAGTGTTTTATTGTGCGACAGAGAAGCAAACTAGAACTATTTTTCAAAATACTTAACACTCAAAATCCTTCCTGGTGTTTTGACATACACCCCAGAACTTCCTGTTCCTATGAGGCTATAATTTTTATAGCACCTGATCCATCAACTATGTCCTTTGCTTTCATCCTAACACCCTTTTTAGCCTCTGTTGACCACCACTCTGCTCTCAGCTTCTATGAGATCATCATCTTCTTCATGGTCCACACAAGTGAGAGAATAGAGTACTCTGTCAGTGTCGGGCTAACTTCTCTTACAATAATGTCACACAGGTTCATCCATATCACAATGGTAGAAGGTATTTTATTTTAAAAGCTAAATGCCATTTTTGTAAATGTATACCTTTGTATCATGTTAAAATGTTTTTATTACATTTTGGTTAATTTGGGAGAAGCATGCTAGTAAACATGAATGGAGGTCAGAGAACAATTTATAAGAACTGATTCTTTTCTTCACATGGGGATCAAGTCTTCAGATTTGGTGACAAGTGCCTTTACCCACTAAGCTATTTCACTAGGCTGTATTACACTTTCTTTATCCCTTTATCCATCAATGGATACATTTGGACTCAATGTACTAACTATTGGGATTAATACTGCAATAGATATGGGAACAGACAATTATTTCCTTTCAGTCCTTTGAACATATCCTACCCAGAGGTGGAATTGTGGGACCATATGGCAATTCTATTTTTAATTTTTAATCAACTATCTTCTATTTATTCTTTGACAATTTCATACACGTAAACAATGTCTCTTGATCATATCCACCCCAACTCTCCTATTCCACTCCCCCAGGTGGCCCCAACATAAACTTCTCCTTTTTCATGTCCTTGATTTTTATTTTAGTGTGTGTGTGTGGGGGGGTTGATGACACACTGAGTCCAGTTGGTGCTGCCAGATGGAATGCTGATTGATCTGATTGGCTTGCACTGTGTGGGTCTTGTGCAGAGTCATAGCGGCCGTGAGTTTATGAGTTCATAGTGCAGCAGTTGCCATGCCATGTCCAGAGAGATCATTTCGTAGCACTCCTCCTCACCCTCTGGCTCTTACATTCTTTTTCCTGATTTTTCTAGGATGAGCTTTGGGGTAAGAAAAGGGGGTTGGTACAGCTGTTCCACTTAGGGCTGGGCACTCTCTAGTTTTAATTTTATGAAAAACTCTATAATGCTTTCTGTAGTGGTTGCACAAATTCGCAACCCCACCAACATGTTACAAAGGTTCTTCCTCTTCCACATTTTCACCAGCATGTGATCCTTTCTGGTTTTGATAGTAGCATTCCAACAGGTGTGAAGTGATGATCTCATCATGACTTTGATATGAACTTCCTGGATGGTTTCACTTTTTCATGAACCTCATTATGCTTACGCAACTCTTTGATTTAGATGAATCTCAGTTCAGATTCTTGGCTCATTTTGTTTTCCTATCATTGTGTTGCTTGAATTCCTTATACACTGTGTGCATTACCTTTTATCAGATGCATAGCTTAGATGCTCTCTGAGGGTCGTTTTACTTAGCTGACTGCTTCCTTTGCTGTGCACGTTTGTGAGTTTGACTCAAGCCTTTCCGTCTGGCTTTGCTTTTGCTTGTTGTGGCATTTGAGTGACATCCGAGACACCATCAGCCAGACCACTGTGAACCTTTCAGCCTTCGCTCTTGCGTTTTGGTAGAGAGTTGTTTTTGTAGACAGTGTAAAATGAGTGTTCACCTTTATGCTGGGTGTGGATGGCCCGGTTTGAGAATGCTGTTTGTTAAAGAGACCATCTTTCCCCATCTTTCCCATCGGGGGGCCCTCAAATCTTCACCGAAGATTACTTTACCATACACAGTCTCTTTCTTCTCTTTCAGGGGTCTGTTTGTTTTATGCCAGTGCTGCACGATTTTGATTGTGTTATGAGTTTGTGGTGTATTTAACCAGGAAATATATGATACCCTTAATCCCCCCCCCATTTCTTGGGATTGCATTAGTTATTTGGTATTGTTTATAATTCCTATGAATTTTAAAACTATTTTTCTATTTCTTAGGAAAAATGCCATTAGTATCTTGATAGCCATTATATTGAAGCTATAGGTCATTTTGAACATGTGCACTTAAGCAATATTAATTCTTATCTATGAACATGGAATATCTTTCCAATTATTTGGCAGTTAAGAAAAATAGTGGCTGCTGGGGCCAAGGGAAAGGGAATGGTTAATGCATAACAATATTTCATTTTATTTTATTTATTTATTTTTTGGGGGGGGTTGAGACAGGGTTTCTCTATAGCTTTGGAGCCTGTCCTGGAACTAGCTCTTGTAGACCAGGCTGGTCTTGAACTCACAGAGATCCACCTGCCTCTGCCTCCTGAGTGCTGGAATAAAGGCGTGCGCCACCACCACCCGGCCTTCATTTTATTTTTAATTACATGTGTATGTATGGGTCGTACATGCACATGCATCTACTGGTACCTGCAGAGTCCAGGAGAGTTTCAAAGTTTCCGGATCTGGAGTTGCAGGTGATTGTGAGTTTCCCATTGTGGGTGCTGGGGACAGAACTCTGGTGTACTATAAGAAAACTATGCAAACAGCTTCAGCTTTGTGTGGAAAGAGTTGTAGAAGCAGACAGTGGTTATAATTAGACATTATAAATGTGCTTATAAAAACTATTCTCTGTATACTTAAAAATGACAAAATTGTCAATTTATTGAATTTAATATGGGTTTATTTTATCAGAATAAGATGTGAAGAAAAGGCAGCATTGTCCTTCTAGGACTAGGTCACTGCCTGACCTTGTCTGGCAGGAATGCTCTGCAGTGGAACTATGGATGCCTGGATGGGCCACATGTAGCAGACTTAGAATTTGTACTAGATTTATTAGCTGTGGCTGTGACAAAATACTGCAGTGAGCTGACTTATCTGGAGATGTGCGTGTTGGCTCACAGTTTCAGAGGCTTCATCCTAGGGGTGTTTGACTCATCACTTTGGGAGAGAGAGCATGGCAGTCTATGAAGAGAAGAAGGAGGCTTGTTTCCCCACACACTGGTGAGCTACCTCTCCCACCCTGGCCCTACCCTTCACTCCCAATAGCACCAGGAGCTAGGGGTCAAGTCTTCACCCTGTAAGCCATTGGAGGACACTTCAGGTCCAGACTGTGGCTTACCCTGCAGATGAGCAAGGGCTCTAAGTGCCTTCCTTTGTCTTCTTAGTCTCAGCTGCCTCTACTTTCCCGGAGTCTTTGGCCGGGACAGGTGCGCAAAAGAACCCAGTTTTGCATGCATTTTCTCATATTAACTCAGTTTTGGCAATGACCTATTCATATTCAAATTCTCCCAGGGTTGTTTATCTCCTCTTTCTGGAACTCTTTCCCTCCTCTTCTTGAAGGCTGCGATTAGGCTCATAAAGAGGTTCAAGTGTTCCAGGTTGAAGCACTACCTCTGTCTCCAAACCTACTCTTCTTCTTGTGCAAGCGTCTCATAGTGAGGTCTTCCTGGCACTTTCTGGGCATCCCGCTGATGGTTGCCTCTGAATCTACAGTTCTTGCCTTTGGTTATGGCCTTGAGATCCCTTCACTGCACAATATCCTCATTTAAAGTCAGGCTTCTCCTTCTGGCTTACCCCTTTTTGCAGGAACTGCAGGCCGAGGAGAAAGGGCATCTTGGGTACTTCCTACAGAATAGCTATGCCAAGGCAACACTATCGTAATCGACATCAGGGGGCAGTGAACTGCAGCCCAGATGCCAAGCCTTTTCTGTCACTTCATTTTGCAGATAAGGTGGAGTAGGAGCTAGCCCCACTGGGCTACATGTTCTTTGTGCTAGAGCAGCAGAGTCATGGGTGTGACGGTGACTGCAGAACTCTGAAGGCCATATGCCTGCTACCCAGCCCTTTGCAGGAGTGTTTCCTGACTAGTGGCTTTGCGATGGAGTGCAGGGCTGTGTGATGATATGGGACATTTTATGCTGCACTGGTCCCCTTTCAGCCATGGCTACCTGAGCTTGGCCATCCTGCAGCAGTCTAGGGACACACTGTAAGAAGCTATTTCTTAGGTTTTTTGCTTTCTCTCAAACCATTTGTGTTCTTTCTTCAAAGTTGTTTGTCCTTTTTTTCAGGTAGACAGTCTCTCTGCATCTTCGCTTTCTTGCAGCTTGCAACATGTTTGATGCTCAGACCCCCAGTGCTTGCCTCAGGATTCAGAAGAAGTATGCCTTTCTCTGTCAACAAAGTCTAAATTAGGAGCCCTCTCCACAGCATCTGTCTCCACCTCCTAGTGGTTCAATAGCCTCCCAAAATAGTGCCACCAGCTGGACAGCCATGCTCAAAATGTGAGCCTGTGGGTGACATTTCAGGCTCAAACCATAGCAAGCAAATAGGCACTTGTAGGCATGACATCATCCAGGTGTGGCCAAGCTGCTGTGAAATTCCAGATGGCTTGGGTTATGCCAAAGGCCTCGCCTTTGCTTTAGTTGGCATTCAGATATGCATTTGGCAGCAGCCTCCTTCGCTCACCTCTGCCCCAGCAGCCCCCAGCATGTGTCTCCCTTAGAAATTTATCTCTCCTTTAGACTTCCCAGAGGCAGCGCCAGTAGGTGTCTCCATGTGGTCTAGGTTCTCCAGCTGGGATGTGCGATGGATGCTGTGAGGCCACTTCTGTTTCCATTGCGTCTTCACCTTCTGCTGAGTTCCAGGTGTCCCCGTGAGCAGACAGGCAGGACATTTCCCTACACATGTGGACACCTCCCTCCCCACCATCCCTGGGACTGACTGTCAGCAGGGAACAGGTGTGCTCAGAAGCCTGGCTGACTGTGGGTGGGACTGCCTCTGCAGGGCTTGGCTCTAGCAGGCCAGACTTAAACCCTGAACAGAACCATCTGAGGCTTTTCCAGAAAACAGGTTGAACGAATCTCTTTTTCC
The DNA here is from genome assembly GCA_028555095.1 of Dicrostonyx torquatus. Taxonomy (NCBI): domain Eukaryota; kingdom Metazoa; phylum Chordata; class Mammalia; order Rodentia; family Cricetidae; genus Dicrostonyx; species Dicrostonyx torquatus. Next base: position 2,067,745 of record JAQHUG010000240.1, read on the forward strand.
CATCTCTGGCCTCATGAATATTCATAAGTAAAACAACTCCAGGCTGGAGATAATGATTCATGCAGGAAGCACCATTTTGAACATTATTATCTGGGAGTGACAAATGAATTTCTAATTTAACATGTGTACTGCACAAATAGATCACAAGAAGTTGAAAGGCAGAAGTATCTTTGGGAGTCATGAAAGTCCTGTGTAACGTAGCATAGAACGACAGAGGATGGAGCATGATGCCTCCCACTGGTGGCCATGCACAGACGTTCCCTTCAAAGCAGAGGAGACATGAAGATGGTGACATTTCAAACAGTGCCCGAGTTCACAAAAGATGCCAGTAATAATGACCAGGATAAAAAGAACAATAACAAAAACAAAGAGCCAGCGAGTAGCACAAGCAACGCCATTGGATTGAATTATTACTGAAGGATGAACGGAGCCCTCCGTCCCTTCCCTGCTGACAGCAAAAATGGAGTGGAGGCCAGTTGGGTTCACCGACTGTTCAATAAGAATCAGAGGGCAATCACTGCAAGGCGAGATTGAGGAGGGAGTGGTAGAATTGATTTGAGCTGCATTTCAAGTTCCGTTTCATGTGGAAATGTTAATTGATAGCGCAGTAATGTGATAGCTACACTACTTGTCTGTGTACCACAATCGGCCACTTCCACTCATCAAAGAAGACAGTCAAAGTGGTTATTGCCCAGGACCTGGGAGCTCCTCTAAAACCAGGACTGACTCGTTTCTCAAAGGTCTATCTTCCTGTCATCGCTGTTCCCACCCCCAGTCCATTTTCCTTCCAAATGCTAGGATAAACTGACCTTTCATTCCCCCCTGCTTAATGAGCATGTACTGGTTAGTTTTATGTCAATGTGACACAAGCCAGAGTCATCTGAGAGAAGGAAACTCAGTTGAGAAAATTCCTCAATTTGGGCTGTAGGCAAGCCTGTAGGGCGCTTTCTTAATTGGTGATTGATATGGGAAAACCCAGCCCACTGTGGGTAGTGCCAGCCCTGGGCTGGTGGCCCTATGAGAGAGCAGGCCCAACAAGCTACAAGGAGCAAGTCAGTAAGCAACACTTCTCCATGGCCTCCGCATCTGCTCTTGCCACCAGGTTCCTGCCCTGTTTGAGTTCCTGTCTTGGCTTCCCTCAGTGGACTGCAATTCAGGATAAGTAAGCTAAATAATCTTTTTCCTCTCCAAAAGTTGCTTTGGGTCATAGTGCTTCATCACAGCAATAGAAACCCTAACTAGGACAGACCATTCATCCAAAACCCATAGGGACCAACCATACTGTTACAGAGTGCTTTACCTTGGTGCTCCCCTCTCTTCCCTCCTGTTGTTTCCCTTCCCCCTCCCCTCTTATTCCTTGCTTGTTCTCAGCTTTATTGACTTCAGCTAACACAGACATTCATTCATTCCTCGTGATTGTCAATCTTCATTGATAACTTGACTGGATTTAGACTCACTTAGGAGACTGGTGAAACATGCTTTGGGGTATGCCTGGGAGGTCCTTTCCAGAGACAATCAATTGAGTGGAGAGGGCCTGTGCTGACTGTGGGTGGTACCATCCCATACACCTGGAGTCGAGGTGAAATAAAAGGGAAAAAAGGAGATTATGCCATCTCAGCACCCCCGTTTCCTTCTCTCTGCTTCCTGGTAGCTATGTAATAAATAGCTTTCCTCCTCCACACATTCCCGTGATGTTCTGGTCAGGTGCATGGGACCAAGATACTCCTTGTTTAAATTGTCTATGCCAGGTCGTTTGGTCATGGTGAGGAAACGCAAACTAACACACTTGCTATTTAACCCTCCATCTTGAAGGGAAGCTCTTTAAGACACAAGATGTTTCAAGGCCAGGTGAAAAATCCAAGCCTGCAGGGAAGCTAGATAAACTCGGGAAGTAAACAACCCAAAAGTTTAAGGAAGTCCCTGAAACTGACCAGACATACTAGGTTCCTTTCGCCCCAAGCTTACATAAGCCAGAAAGACTGCTCAGAGATAGTCTCAGACTGAGCTGCATGGAAGAGGCTCAGACCAATTGAGCATCTTGGAAAGGATACTCTCCAACCTGTTGATCAGGTGTGCAATGTGCTTCACACTTCCAGCTTTCATGATGGGCTAGACTTTGGTGATGCAGCTGTCTTGGGTCATTTCTGTTCTTGAAAGTGACCCTTCAACTATCCTCCTGTAAGTAATTCCAATAAAGCTCAGTGGCTCACCAAGTTGAACTTCAGTGGTCTCCTTACTGTGGTCTGTCCTTGATTTTCTACATGGGGTGAGTAGGCATTTTTTGTATGTCTTCCTAGGAATAGTCACACAACAGACAACACCCTTTGACTTAGGGTGAGATTATGCTCCACTGTAAACTGTAAATAAGTTATAATTGCAACACATAAAACCGCTCAAACATTCTTGCCCTTGTAATTCCTTGGCTGACAGGGAGCTGAGGCTGGATTCCAGTTCTAATGGGGATTTGAATGTGTATCAATTTTACATTATCAACAGTTGGAAAATTGTAAATAGAAGCATTGTAGACTGAGGACCACCTGTAATGTGCCTGTGGATATTTGTTGGTGAAAGTTCAAGGAGCTATGACAACACATATCCCCTATCTTTGGAATGTTCATACTTGGTGATATATTAATACACTTTTTTGTTAGTGTGGCAATATGACTGGCAGAAGCATCAATAGAGAGGAAGATTCATTTTGGCTCATGGTTTCAGAAGGTATAATAAATGGTTGCTTGGCCCAATGCACTTGGGCAGAAAATCATGGCAGAAATATGTAGCAAAGGAGGTTATCACCCCATGGAAGACAGGCATCAGCAAGAAGGGACCCAGAAATCTTTAAATTCCCACTCTAGGTAGGTAACTTACTGTAGTCATGCCTCACCTTCCTGAGTTTCCATGGCATCTCAAGTCAGCATTACCAACGAGGAACCCAACCTTCCAACATTTCATGTTCAAACCTTACCAAACCACAGATTTATGACCTTTTTTTCTGAGATTAATGTGCTTAGGCTGTGAATGGCAGAAGAAATGATGGGGATCAGGTCTGTTAGGGAGGGATATATCTTTAAAGGTGTTTGACTAAATCTCACCAAGTACAGCTCTGATAAAGGTTCTTCCTTAGGAGCAGACCACTGAGTCCCATGACTTCTTCTACAATGTTGATAGGACCCAGAGAATGCACTCATATGTGCCCTGCATCCTTGCTACTCCATGTTCTGGGAGAACTGGGGAGCTAGGGTGAAGGGTTCACAGCCTATCCAGGTAAACGGCTTTAGGCTGTCAAGAGTCTCTGCTCCAGTTATCTAAAGCAGTCACTGGGGCAGAAGGTGGGGTGGTGCTGTTTCTGGCAAGAGTGAGTCTCAGGGACTCTGCTGTAGATGTAAATGAAGCTATGGTGGAAGTGGAAACATGATGATGTCTCTTAGGATAGTCCCAGGCTGTGAGCAGAAACAAAGAAAAGGGATGTTGATGTGACCAAACCAACAGATGTCTACTGTCCCAGAGAAGGTTCCCTGCTTCCCAGCTCCTCTGGGTTCCTAGGACAACAGACACAGAGTAGCTTGAGGAGAGACATAGGATCGAAGCTAAGAGGAATGCTAGCTTTCCATTACTGTGACAAAAATCCCTGGGAGGATCATTTCAGAAATCAAAAGATGTATTTTGTCCAATGACTTCAGAGCTTTCTGTCTGTGACTGTCTGGTTCTGTTTGTTTTGAACCTGTGAAGTGGCAGAATAGCATCCTCTTAGTCTTCTCTTCTGTTTTGGTAATAATGCATTGACCAAAAGCAACTTGAGGGAAGAAAGAGATTATTTTAGCATGTTATAGGTTATCTATCATCAAGGGAAGGCATGGCAGGACTGAAGAGAGACTATGGAGGAACACCACCTACCCACTTGTCTTCTCTGATTTTCTTATTAGTCCAAGTCCACATGCTCAGGAGTGGCACTGTCTACAGTGGACTGGGCCTTCCCACACAAAACAGCAACAAATAAAATGCCCTGATAGATTGCCTGTTATAAGAGACTCTTGTTTGTTCCTGGCTGCTCAGCCCTGAAATAAATCACATAGAAACCATATTATCTGCAATACTCTTTGGTCAATAGCTTAAGTATATTTCTGGCTAACTCATATCTTAAATTCACCCATCTCTAGTAGTCTGTGTATGGCCACAAAGCTGTGGCTTACTGGGTAAAGTTCTGTCTGTGTCAGTCTCTTGTGGGAGCTACATGGCTTCTCCCTCCAAACTCTTCCTTTCTTTCTCCTATCATTCAGGGGGAAAGAGAGAAAATCATGAAAAGACTTACTGGGGAGCAGTTTAAATAGTCTGGGGAAGTGGTCAAGATTTGGCAGCTGCCTTGACCCTCCTCCAGGGAGTCCTTGATAACTGTTTTGTTATATATAATTTTACTATGTTAAAGTTTAAACAGAAAAGGGAAGGTGATGTGGGATTCCCCTCTGTATGCTGTGAATACCACTGGTGAATAAAGAAACTGCTTTGAATCTATAGCAGAGGAGGGCAAAACAGAGGTAGGTGTGGAAAACTAAACTGAATGCTGGGAGAAAGAAGGCAGAGTTTGAGGAGAAGCCATGGAGCTGCAGGAGAAAGACATGCTGGAACCTTGCTGGTAAGCCACACACCTTGTGGTAAAATATAAAATAATAGAAATGCATTAAATTAAGATGTAAAAGCTAGCCAATAAGAAGTTAGAGGTAATAAGCCAAGCTGTGATTTAATTAATACAGTTTCTGTGTGGTTATATTGGGAGTCTGGGCAGCTGGTAAACAAACAAGTGGCCTCCTACAGCATGTGCCCATAGGCTTGAATAATGGAGGCAATTTCTCAGTTGAATTTCTCTCTTCCTGGGTGACTTTGCATCAAGTTCATAAAAGTCAGCCAGCACAGTCAAGGTGATGGGCACATGGTGAAGAAAATGGTTCACCACTCCATGACAGCCAGAAAGGAAAGAGGAGAAGGGTGCCAGGAATAATATGTACCTTCTAAGATTTTAAAGCATTATTTTTAAATTACTATGTTAATGAATTGTGTCTGTGAGTGGGTGTGTGCACGAGTGCAGGTGCTCAGGCAAGAAGAAAGCAGTTGCAGCAGGCAGTTGTTAGCTGCCCAAAATAGTGCTGGGAACTGAACTTAGTCTTCTATGAGAGCAGCAAATGCTCTTAACTACTGAACCATCTCCCCAGTCCCAAGCTGAACCTTCTAAAGGCATGCCCCAGGGAGTGACCTACTGACCTAATTTCTCCAGTTCTTCTCCTAATAGCCTACTCAGCTATGAACTCATCACTGATTAACCCACTGATAGTTAGTGACTTCATGATCCGGTCACCTTTCAACATCACTAGCAACTGTAGACCAACACTTCAATGTGTAACCTTTTTACAGGGAGTAGTGAGCCTCATATCTATACCACAAAAGGAGAGAAGAAATGTTTGCCTGGAAACAGAAATACAGAATTTGGGCAGAATCAGAAAGACTTCCTTTCATACCACATGGCAAGAGACACTAAACACTTAGCAGTTTGATGACCAGATCCTATAGCACACAGAACTGTGTGCTGGGAAGTGAACTCGGGTCTTGAGCAGGAACATCAGGCACTCCTAACTGCTGAGCCATCTCTTCAACCCCATGACTAAGTCTTGCATATCTTGTCAGCTGACTGTCTCCGCTTCCTCCTTAGCTGTGACAAAACTCTAAACAGGCTAAGAGTTTGTGATAGGCCACTGGTTAATATCACTCTGAGCATCCATCAAGGGGAGAGATGTGCGCATTAGCTCATCTGACTCTCATAATGGCCCCATGAGGGGGATGCAATAATTACTGGGCTCGTTTCAGAGACAGGAAGAAATAAAGGCACTTTGCCAAGGTCACAGGCCTCTAATAGGACCAATCCAGGATATAAATTCCTCTTGTCTGAGTCCAAGGTTTCAGTTCACAAGCACTCTGTGATTTGCTTACCACAGGAGAGTACAGTGGTATTGATTTTGCAAAAACACCTTACAGAGTTCCAGCAACAGGGCTAGAGCAGTAAAGCATCCGTGATGCCCACGATGAGGACGATGGAGGACGAAGTAGAGAAATTTTGTAGAAAATGAGTCTGTTGTCGAGGAGAATGAGATGCTCCAGGGTACTAGAAGCTTCACTGGATCTCCGAGTGTCCTTGGTGAAAACAGGGATTTATTTGATTTAAAAACAAAACAAAACAAAACACTAGAAACATCACGTGTGCTCCAAATTGCCAGGTTTCCATGCAATATGAATGACAAACTTTCTGGAACTGTGTTCACGCAGCTAATGAGTGTGAGCATCACTGGGGGAGCTTCTCAGAACACGTATCCTTGTGGCTTCACCCTTGCAGGGATGTTTGCATCCAGCACATCTGGGGTGGTGTCTGCCATTTGCATTTTGAACAAGCTCTGTACTGAGGATGCTGCTGTTCCTTGACTGGCTCATATTTGAACAGCAGTGCCTTAGAACAGGGGTTAAGAGGATATTTTCCTGGGCCAGGGGAAATGGTTCAGTGGTTAAAGCAGTTGCCACACAAGAACTGGAGTTTGGATTTCCAGGATGTATGTAAATAAATGCTGTGTGGTTTTGGTCACCAATTTATAATTCCACCCTTGTAAGCTAGAGACTGTCTGGGTTCGATTGGTAGAGCCTGCTTCAATGAATAAGGTAGAAGAGCAGCAGCTGAGGACCATGTTCAATATTAACCCTGGGCTACCACTTGTACACACAAATGCGCCCACATTGTTCGAGCATGCACACATCACACACACACACACACACACACACACATGCGGGGAGAGAGAGAGAGAGAGAGGGAACTTTCTTCTGCAAAGAACCCGATAGTGGCTATTCTAGACTTTCTTGAGTGTGCCGTTATAATGCAGAAGTCAGAGATGATAGATGTAGACGAGTGGAAGGGAGTTTCAATACAACTTCACTTACAGATCAGCCCACTCTTCTACTTCAGGTAGAGTTCTTAGCTGCTCTCAACAGACATCACTGGCCAGTTTGACAAGGGAAGGAATATTTGACTGCATTGCTAGATTTATTTGTACTAGATCTATATCACAGGGGGCATTGCTTCATTCAGTGTTATTGGTGCTTTAAGAATGGCCGGGTCCAATGGAATCAAATCAAAGAC
>JAQHUG010000240.1:2076558-2090563 GCA_028555095.1 Dicrostonyx torquatus
TGAGCAAAGGGGTCAAGACCATGATGGGGATACACACAGAAACACATGACCTGAACTAGGGGGAGCTCACTGACTCCAGACTGACAATGGGGGAACCTGTATAAGCCCAGACTATGCCCTCTGAATGTGGGTGACAGTTGTGTGGCTGGGGAAGTCTGTGGGGTCACTGGCAGTGGGACCAGGATTTATCCCTAGTGCTTGAACTGGATTTTTGGAGCCCATTCTCTTTGGAGGGATATCTTGCTCAGCCTAGATATGGGAGAAGAGCTTTGGTACTGCCTCAAAGTGATGTGCAAGACTTTGTTGACTCCCTATGGGAAGCCTTACTCTCTCTGAAGAGTGTATGGGGGGAGAGGAAGGTAGGGGCAGTGGGAGGAGGGGAATGAAACAGAACTGGGATTGGTATGTAAAATGAGAAAAGATTGTTTAAAAAAAATTCAAGATAAAAAAGCGCCTGGGTCCTGTTTCTGTCAAATTGTCCCTGATGACCAACCTTCAGCTTTGACCTCAGTCAGAAGAAAGCACCAAGAACTGGGCTACATTTTGCTGACCACAGGGTGATGGCTGTACCCGAGAAGCTCACCTCTTAAGTTGGGTCATATCTGTGTACACACAAGTTGAAAGAGGTGAAGAATGCTGGCAGGGGATTTGTACTGAGGGAGCTCCGTCCTTTCAGCGGCATGTACACCACTGTTTATCTGCCCTATCCTGGGGCTGATAAGTCCAGAGAATGTAAGTCAAGTACGGGAAAGGTCCCACCTGCCAGTTCAGGTGTAAGGCCAGCATGAGAATCAGTGATTGAGTTCTAGGGCTAAACTCAAGTTGCCAGGATCCAAGCAAACCCTTATCCTCAAGGATCGGGCCTTTAAACCTTGAGTCGCAGGTTGCAGCACAGAAGCACTCTGCTGTCGGCTTACAGAAGAATGCAGAAGTATTGGTCCTGCGAAAACATCTCACAGTTCAGAAAGTCAGTCAACTAGTGCCGCAAAGCATCTGAGATGCCTGTGATGAAGGTGACAGAGACAAGTAAGACTTATTTGTTTTGCAGAAAATTACTCTAGTGGGCATAATAACACCGTGGTAAAGATAGGCTCAATTTTGGTTTCTTGGCCAAGAACTGGGGCCTGCTTCATGAGGGAATCAGGACATTCTCTCTCCAATGAGCGTCTTGGGTTGGTCTTGATCTACTTACCCACTGACAGTCTTTCTCTCTCCCTCTCCCTACCCCTCTTCCTCTCTCTCCCTCCCTCCCCCTTTTGTCTCTCACACACATATGCACACACAAGCACAAGTGTTTGCACACATAGATTCTTATTAGTATTGGTTGCACATACCCACAAGTTCTGCAGAGGACATGGCTTCCGGGACATGGTGCAGAAGTGTTGTGAGGCTATGCTACAGCTTGTGGTCTGGACCCTGGGTGTGGGACACTGAAGCCAGGGGCTCTGTGCCTTTGTGAATTCTGAAAAGTGTGCATCCCTTTGGTCCTTCTTTCCCAGGAGAGAGTCTTCTCTGGTAAGCATCTTCCATTCCATTGATAGGTGAAGCCTAAATCACATACCCATGCTTCTGGCAAAGGCTGCTGGGACAGAGTTTTCAGTCTCTGATATAATATGGGGGTAAAACTCTCCCAACTAATGATCTCCCCACTCAAGGAGCAAAGACATGAAAATGAATTCCAGATACTCACCGGACCTCTGAAGACAGAGTTTTGAGATCAAGTTCAAAACATCTAGAACTCAAGTCCAGTATTTCTTCCTTTTCTCTCTTCAGCCTCTGGGTGCTGGAGATCCGAACTCAGGTTCTCATGCCTGTACAGCAAGCACTTTGCCCACTGAGCCATTTCTCTAGCTCCCAGTCCGATGTTTCACTTTCTTTTTGTGTCTTCCCAAATATTTAAGTTAATTCCATGCTTATACCATGTTCTTTGCCTTTAGCACAGACACTGGCCCATTAGTTATTCTCATCCTGGGTCTTCAGAAAGAGCTTAGTTTGTTATTCAAAAGGAGCCTCACTTGTTAGCAGTGCAAAATGGGTTCCCCCCTTTCCTAGAGAGGGAGATCCTCTGGTGTCTCAAAAACTCATGACAAGAAGCAAAAGTTTTAAAACTGAGACGCGTACGACTCAATTCATATAAGACCCTCAGGTCCAGAGTTCAAATTGAAAACAAACTGGTTTGAACTTCAGTGAGACAAAATGCTAGTTTTTAGGCTTGTGATGACATGGAATTACCTTTACAGGAGGTGCTAGGGGAATTGGCTGGGTCCACCAGGCTGGCAACATAGTGATGACATCATTGGGTGTGGGCGAAGAGAAACATATCCAACAGATTGCATATGCCCCCTGTTAGATTTGCCCGAATACTATCAGTGTGCAATGTCAGCTTGTGGGGGAAGACGTGTGAGGCTGAACATTCCAGAACACACAAGCACGCCTGTGTCTGATGGAGGAAGTACTGACTCTCAGCTTGTGGCCCCAGCTGCCTGGTATCCCTAATCCAACCCAAGCAAGTTTAACAATTTTTAGAGACACTGAAACTGCCAGAGAGAAGTTAGGGGGTACTCGAGTATTTCCTCTGACTCTTACTTCAACATTGACAACTTTTCCAAACCTATAAATACTATCGGGGTCCAGCCGCTTCTCTTTGTAGTCTATGAAAATTAACTCAGTCCACAGGGGCTGCAATCACCGCCAAAAAACCTGTGTGGGTTCTTCCTCCACACTGACAAAAATAACAGTTAATTAGGCTGCAACACCCAAAGGAAAGTGAACTCACACCACCAATCATCGAGCGGCATGCAAAGTATTGCCATGGCAACTGGCATTTACAGCGCTTCCATTTTAATGTATCAAGCGCTGAGGATAATTTCCCAGTGAGAATACAGGAGGGTGGGTACCCCCTTTCTTCTTCCTGCCAGTCTGTAACCAGCACAGGACCTCCATTCTATGGCAACAGGTTAAAAGGAAAGAAGAGCAGCTCTCAAAAGAATCAAACACTTGGCATGGAGCTCATGGGATGCTGCAGGCTTTGGGAGGGCCAGGGAGAGCAGCACACATTTTTCTTAGATTTGGCACTGCCAGGTGCACATGAACTGTAAGACATGGCGTTGATTGAAGATGAACTTTCCGTTCTCATGGAAATCCTCTTGCCTTCTTGGTTTTTAGGGTACACTCTCTTCTCAGCACGTCACGGCCATCTTATTTGCTCTTCATGACTAAGCTGGAAGGCGAATGTTATTCCCCATTTGCAAATGGGGACAGTGAGGTTAGGAGAAGTGAGATAGCTTAGCAATACAGTCTGTGGCAGAGCCTCGTTTCTCCATGTCAGCTTTCACATCCTTGTACTATCTTTTCCATATCTCAGGCGATACTCTATGTAAATAGAATTATATAACCTCATTATCATCTACCATGGCTATCAATTAGCTATGGCTACATACATAACAAATGGCACAAGATTTCAATGGCATACAATTTACACTCTCAGAACACTCTGTGTTCATTCTCAGGATCATGAAGAAGCACCAGGGAAGCTGTTCTCATGGTGATGGCTGAGTCATCAGAGAAGGGACCAAAGCACAATTGGTGCATTTCAAGCCTTCGTGTGTGACATCTAATTTTCCATTGGACAGAGCAAGTCAGGTGGTCAAGTCCAAATTCAAGAAGTAGGGAAGCATACCCCACATTTTGTTGCTGGAATTTCAAACTCTTATGGCAAGAATATAGAAACAAAGAAAGATGAAGAACACCATAAATATGGATGAGCAGGTATCTCGGCAATAAGATATAGCGTCCTTGGGTATAAACCCAAAAGTGATGTATCTCTGTAATATGGTAGATTTATTTTTAGCTTCTTTGCGACTCCTCCACACTGATGTCTACACTGGTTGCACAGTTGGCACTCCCACCTGCGATGAGTAAGTGTTTCCCTTCCCCCACATCCACGTGAGCATTTATCTTTTGTGTTTAAATCTTAGCCATTTTGACTGTTGTAAGATGGAACCTCAAAGTAGTTTTAATTTGAATTTTCCTGATGGCTAAAGTTGACTTTTTTTTTTTTTGAGAATGTTCTCCAGACATTTATGTTTTATCTGTTGAGAACTTTCTGTTTTGTTCCATGCTCCATTTTTTAACTGGGTCATTTGATTTCTTGATGTTTAGTTCTTTTGGTTCTTTATATAATCTAGATACTAACCCCCTGCCAGATGTATAGCTGGTAGAGACGTTTCCCATTTCATAGTGCCCTTGACTGAAATGATGCAACCCGTGGCCCTGGCAAGAATCTACTATTTCTATCTGCTGAAGAACACGAGTTAAACCAACTCTTAATGACTTATCGTTATACCCACAGATCAACGCATCTCTCACCCTTCATCAAAGATACATACGTCTGTTTGTAGTAGATACTAATTAACACAGAGATTCACAGTTGGTCAAGGTGCAAAAAATGAGAGGCTACAGAATGCTCAGACATAAATGAAGCATCTATGTCATGTCTCCTCCTCCAAAGGCTTGGGGGTCATAGCAGAAGAGATACAGAAACAGTGTAAGAGCCAGGGGCGTAGATGAATACAAGAAAATAGTGTTTTCTTGGGGACACAGTCCGGAAGTTGTACATAGGGACTCACAACAATTGGATGGTGTAAGACCTATGCAAGCTCAAGATAGATAAATATCCCATAGGGAATTTTGTACCAGGGCTATGTCGGTGAAACAAATACCCACCTTTAAACAAGTCCCCGGGGAATCTCAGGCCCTGTGATAGACACTAGGAAGGCAGAGGGAAATCTGAGCATTCCTGAACCATTTTGCACTTTTCTTGCTGGAACCTGTCGAAGAAAGGAGCACGCGTCCCAGTTACCTGGAGAAGGTTGTTAAAATGTGGGTGCTCAGATGACGAATCATAGACTTCAGCTTATAGACCTTTGGTAGAGCCTGGGAATCTGCCTCTGGAACCAGGTCCTGCATGCATGTTTTTCAGACAATCTGATCCTCACCCTTCACTTTGAATCCTTGCTCATACTAGATGAGATACAGGAGAAGAATGTTGTGAGCAGATCCTGGTACAGCAATCCTGTATTTCCAGTCCTCAGGGGGCTGAGGAGGAAGGATCACAGGTTCAAGGCTAGCTTGGGGGGGTATAGAGTGAAGTCAAGCCCTGTCTTGGCAACTTAGTAAGAAAGTCTCTAAAAATAAAAAGTAAAAAGAGAGTCAAGGAGAGAGTTCAGAGCTACAGTCTTGTAAGTCTAAGGATTTTTGTTCAGTTCCAATACATCTTTGTCTTTCCCTGAATCATCTGCTTTGGCTCCTTGGGCAATGAACTTTGGCCAAGTCTACAGTGAGCCTCTGCTATTGCCCAGTCCCCAGCTCTAGCTGGGTCATAAACAATGGAAACTTGATGCCACTAGTGATAAAGGCACAATGACCTCTTCACATTCCCCTTGGCAGATAGAGACAGATGTGGTTCTAGGTTCACTTTCGATTGGGAATTTGGAGTCAGTTTTTACTGACTGAGTCCTCATTGATCAGATCACTGAGTGAACCTCAGAACTGTCATCTCAGTCCCCACGAAAGGGTGGCGAATCCTCGCTTTGGCAGCTGAAAATAGAGAGCATAGTAAAAACGTCTCATCAAGATTGAAGGACTGCAAAGTGCCTGAGACATAGTCACCGTCTAAATCGTTTTAATTCTTTCATAAGTTTTTGCTGTGGTCTAACTGCTCCTTAGTCTGGTAGACCTGAGCTTACTGTTTAACTTTATGTTTCCTTGCCTATAAGATGAGAAGAATAGAGTCAATAGTTTCTAGCATTACTTATTTGCAGTGTTCCTGGCAGTGCTCAGTGGTGGTTTTTTTTTTTCAAACAACAACAACAAACCCTGCAGCAGTACCCTAGAAACACATGCACTTGTCTTGACTTTGTTATCAGTTGGCAAGAGACCTTAAATTCTCTTTGAAGTTGCTGGAGACACCTCAAAATAGCACCCGTGCTCATCACTTTTTCAAATCCACAGTGGCTTTTTATAATTGCCTTCACATCTTGTTACTTAGTAAGTTAATGAAGATGCTCTATTGCAGGAAGGCACACAGGGAGCCTTCTGGGCTGACCACACAGTTTCAGTTTTTCTATGAGTGCATGTTACAGAGCTGTGTTAGCATTCTCATCCCTGTGACCATGGCATTCGAGAAAACCCATTAAAGGAAGAAAGGCTTGCCTCATGGTTTCAGATATTTCATCTCCCAGTCCTCGGCTTGGCCGATTTTGTGCCCATGATGAGGTACGGTATTGGGGGCTGGGAGAATATGGCAGGGGCTTTGTTATCCCTCAGTGAGCAGGAAGAAAGAGGGTGAGAGTAAGCTACTAAGGGTCAAGATAGAACCTTGAAATCTACATCTCCTGTGTCATGATTCCTCTTGCCAGGCCACTTCCTAAAGTTTCTGGAATAGTTTCACCAGTTGAAGACCAAACATTCATTAACGAACGGTAAGGCATAGTTCATATTCAAATTTCAGTAAGGACCACAACAATTTGCTCAAGTTGGTCAGCTTGGTTTAGAATGATGGCTTCCAAACTATGTATATTTTACTTCAAACAAATAGTGAAGTTGAGGATGGAAAGTGTATGGGGTTTTAATGGAGCTAAAGTGGCAGTATCATGACGGGAGCACGGATTTCATTCAGGCATTCTGATTATTCTGGATGTGTTTGAGATTTTCCAAAATGAAACATCTTTGGAAAGAGCCTCATGCCTTAGCCCCAGTTAAAAAACATTATGACAAGCAGGACATTATGGCTCGGGCCTGTTGTCCCAGCACTGGGGAAGCTAATGCAAGAGGATCAAGAGTTCAAGACTAGCCTGGGCTACATAATGAGGTCTTATGTCAAAAAATTGTGGTAACTGTAGCTACATATAGTTAGTTTCTTTTTCACGACTGTTCATTACTTCATGCATCTAGGTATCTACTTCTTAATAAATGTCGTCCACAGGCATAGCAAGAGCGCTGACACCAAATGTTTAAGAATCTCCCGCTATTTATGCTCCCCTTGGCATAAGATGCCAAGCCACTTCTGAATTATAGCCTACATATCTATAGCGTGCTTTACAGTTTCCAAAGACCCCCTCTCCCCTTGTCACATTTCACCTGCACAGCTTTGAGGACCTGCGGCTGACATCCTCAGGACTGAGGCTGGGTTCTAATAGCTTGCCTGTGGTAAACGAGACAATTACCAGAAATTGTGATAATTTCTGACTCGTTCTTATGGAGCAGCGGGCAGGCACTGAGCGAGGGTGGCAGCTTTACTGCAGCATGATTAGAAAGGACTGTGTAATACACTCACTGTTTTTAGAAGCTGAAATGCAGCTTCTCTTCCTATGTGTGCTCTATCACCTGCACAAACCTCAAAACATGGAAAGCACCCGTTTAGAAACAATCCAGGAACAATCTCGAATTATCATTGTGGTTATTTATTTGCATTTTCTCGGAGTCTTCAATATATAAACATGCATTGCCATCGCTTCTTTTTTGGAATTGCCTCTGCTGTACCCCAAAGGTTCTGGTAAGTCATTTTAATCCCAGGCAGTTTTCAATTTCCTCCATGATGTCTTTATTAACCCATTCGTCACCTAAGAGTGTATCCTTCTGGGCCAGTAAGATGCCATAGCAGGTGAGGGCAGTCACCACAAGCCTGATTATCTGAGTTCTTGGGTCCCAAAAGATAGAAAGAGAAAATGCACTCCCTCAAGTTATGCCCTGACCGTCACCAGGCATACGATGACATATGTGCCCCCACAGTGAAATAAATAAATGTAATAAAACACCTGAAAAGGGCATATAGTTCACGTATGCATTCACAGTCATGGAGTTAAAGCAGCAGACTAGATGCCTGTCAGCAAATGAACGGATAAAAAATGTGCATAGGCACAGTGGAATTATATTTAGTTTAAGAATTAAACTACATTGCTTTCAGGAAAATGGGTGGAACCAGAGAGCATCATATTAAGTAAACTAAGGCAGAATCAGAAAGACAAGCAGCGTGCATTTCGTCTTCTATGTGAGAGCAGAAGTGGGAGTGTGTGGGAGGGCAAAGAGATAAGAGACGAGGGTAAAAGATGGTGCAAGGAATATGTGTATATTTAAATGATGGAATGAGACCCAATACTTTGTGTATTAGCTTTGAAAATTAACAGCGAATTATTGAGTATATACTTGTATCAGGTATTGCATCAAATTCTACATGTACACATACATGTATGTTTACTTAAAAGCTGATGAGACTTGGGGATGAAAGGACATGGGGCTTTTGATGAGACAGAGGAGGTAGAATCTTGGTGGCCCTGGAGTCAGAGCAATGGGATCACAGACTTGATTGCACTTTTCTGCTCTTTCTGTATATATCTGAGCCTTTCCATAACAAAACATTTGGAAAAGAAATTCATATGTTGACTTAGCCTGTGAAAAGCTGGGCATGGTGCAGACCTATGTCCTTTCTACTTTGATGTCATGGATTAATCTAGATTCAATATGAGAGAACACATGAGCCATTTGTATTTCTGTGCTCAATAAACATTGACAGAATGAACAAATGAGTGAACGAATGTTTGAGAACGCTTAGAAGGGCAAATCCCGGTTCTGGGCTTGCTCTGATGGCTGCAGAGTGGAAATCTGGGAGGTGCAGGCAGTTCTGCAGACAGAGAAGAGAGCAAGGTGGGCTGACTGGGAATCAACAGGAAAACAACAGATGAAAGGCCACCCTGTTGCAGGGAGGCATTGGCACCATGAGATTGTTTGTTTTCTCTAATACAATGTGAAAAGTGCTAATGGGATTAGCCTTTTGTGATGAATGCTAATATGATATGAAAACAAATGCTAATATACAATGTGAAATTGCTAACAAAGGAGAAAATTGCCAATAAAATTCAATGGGCCTCAATGATAAAATGCTTCCTACAGCTCCCTGGGCTGGCTGGGGCTGGCTGGCAGCAGGGGAGAAAGAAAACTGAACATGTGTGTTGTTTGTTCATAGGTATCCAGGCTTCATGCAGAATTACCCCCCATGGGGCCGGGCGGTGGTGGCGCACGCCTTTAATCCCAGCACTCGGGAGGCAGAGGCAGGCGGATCTTTGTGAGTTCGAGACCAGCCTGGTCTACAAGAGCTAGTTCCAGGACAAGCTCCAAAGCTACAGAGAAACCCTGTCTCGAAAAACCGAAAAAAAAAATAAAAAAATTACACCCCCCCATGTGGCTGGTTGTGAGTGGAGGCACACATGGGACATTTGTGAAAGCACACACACACACACACACACACACACACACACAGAGAGAGAGAGAGAGAGAGAGAGAGAGAGAGAGAGAGAGAGAGAGAGAGTCTGAAATTGCTCAGACAGATGTTTGACTAATTTCTCTGCCACCAACATGAGAAGGAGACAGAGAAAAATGAGCGAGCTGCCTATGGGCAGGATTGGAATCAGAATCCATACTGTGGGTCTCCCCACTCTCCCTATCTCTTCTCCCTGTGTTTCCCCCACCTCCCCTTCTCCCTCTTCTCTCTTTTTCACAGGAACCCCCTTTACCCCTGCCCCTCCTGCTTCCTTAAAAACACCCATTTTCTCTACTTTCTTTCTCCAAATATTTCCATCCTTATTATTCTTATCCAAGGATCATTTCCTCCTCCATCAAAAGCTATCAATTGCTATGAAACAGACTTTGGGTCTGTAGTAGCCTGGTTTGGACACAAGTTAGAGTGAAAACCCAGTTTAGTTATTCGCGAATTCTTCATGGATGCCTAATTTTCCAAGCCTTATTTTATGCATCCTCAAAATGGAGACAGATACTAATGACAACTGTAATTGAAACTATTAATCATAGGACATATGTGGGGTGAATACTAAAGATAACTTATTCTGGTGACCTTTTTCTCCTTTGAAATATTCCTCAGTAATATTTTATGGTATTTTTGTGGCACTCGCTCCTTGTAGGACAAATGCTTTGTTATAACTAATACATTGTGACACCCACTTTACTATTCCGAAGTGAAATTTATAGATTAGCAATTCACATATCTATTTAATTGCATAAGATTTAATATGATGACCTAACAGCATTATAAAGGAGAATGAAAAGAAAACAATTTATGCAAAATTACATGGATTTCAATATGCAACTGCTTGTTTACGAATATAGAAGCCATGATAGAGTAGGCGGAACTTGTACCTACCGGTCTCTAGAGCCACAGTGGATAGAAGGAATACTCTAGAGGCTGTACCCATAGCTCCAGCTCTGAAGGCATGAAGACTGGAGGAGCTCTGGGCTTGCTAGCCACCTTGTCATGCCGAATCAGTGCGGCCCACATTCAACCAGAGACCTTATCTCAAAAAATCAGGATTCAGAGTGAATAAGACACCAACCTACAGAGCACAGCAGTACATGTGTGTACAGACACATGAACACATATGTGCTTATACACAACATGCACAAATCATAAAACAATAAATCAGAAAAAGGCAGTGGCTGCTTTGGGAGGGTCTATAATGAGCTGCAAAGGTCTGGGCTGGCATGACTCCTCCTCCTTCAGATTAAATGCGAGTGGAATATTGGTACTGATTCCACATAAGAAAATTGAAAGTGAGCCTTTTTTTAAAAAAAATTCTTTAACCAAACAGTCTGGGGTACATCTCAACTGTCATATGTCACCTGCCAGAGTCATCCAACAGCCCAACAAATCCATGTTAATGCTAACAGGATTTGTCTCAGACTAGACACGTAATTGCCTTTTGCTTCCTGAGACCACAGTGGATATTGTCTTCTCCTCCCTGAGGCCAATTTCCTTGTATTTTTGCTAATAAACTAATTACCTGCCAGATGGTTGGGGAGAACAACACTCCCAGAAGAGAAGAGTAGTATCACCAAAGGCCAAGCCGGCCAGGAATGGTTTGGATCAAAGGCAGTCTGAAGCAAGAACGAACACTTTGCCGCACATGGTCCTGTCTAGGTGTGGCAGGCCTTCCAGAACACGGGGTCGCTGTCTTCTGCAGGAGGCCCAGGAGGAGTTTTCTCAGACCTCCAATTGGTCTGCTTCAGAGCCCGGAAGATTTTACCAGGACTTGGGATTGCAATGGGGAAAAGAGAGTGAATTTCTTAATGTAAAACTTTCTGCCCAGTTGAGTGGATGCAGCCCATCATTCGGGAGCCTGGAGCCCTAACTGCAGGCTGTTTTTCTGTGTTATGTTCATTTCTGAGGTTCTTCTAAGTCTTTAATATTTTGGCTTTAGTTTCTCTTTTTCAGTCTGAAAAGAAGGTAGATTTATAGAGTTGTTCCTGCCCAAGCAATCATCATACACACCCTATTGTCCTAAACAGTTGTTAGAGTTGACCCACATTTCAAAGCAAAACCCTTGCTCTGAAGAAAGGAGGGCTGGAACCATCCTCATTGGCTCTGCTGCTCCCACTGGGTGCTGCATTTGCCTTTCTGTGATTTCCGCACAGCTTAATCGACTGTGCACAGATCATGTGCTGTATCATCTCTCATCTACATACAAAACAAGACAATAATGGCACCTGGACCTTTTGCTTGCTGTTGGGGGAGAAGCAAGATTCAAGGTTCTGCTGCAATGCCTGGCCCTTCACAACCTCTCTATAAACTCACTATTAGTCCTCGACGGAGACACCTTTAGAGAAAAGTCCTTTATTTAGAAGAAAGACAGCATTCTTTAAAAACACTCTCAATACACCCTCAGCTTTGTCCTTTCTGTTGATGTCAGCTGAAAGTTGTTGGAGAAATTTTAGCGGAATCAACTGAGGACACTGCATCACTTTCTTAGGCAAACTACAGCAAACTTGACTCATTGTAATACCCAACTGAGCAGACCCAGAGGTCTTAATGTAAGCCATCTTTCCCTTTTGAATATGTGCTCTAAGACTTTGAGCTGAGCACACCCAGACACGTATCAACCATCTTTACTTTATAATGCTTAATCTAGGACCTCAATTGACATGCTCAGAAATGCACATCTTAAATTGGGCATGCTTAGAGAGGTGCCTGCCTGTACATGTCCTTTCCTGCTAAATCCTTTCTTCAGGCAGAGCTCTGCTTTGCAAATCACCCGGTTCTTCCTCATCCATCTTTCTCTGGTCTCCTGTGTACTGGCTGTGCTCATTGGCTTTGCATTCACAGAAAGGAGAGCCCCCTGCAGTCACCAAGAGGAGAGCCCTCTGGCTCAGTGGCATCACCATCGGCTCCCCTCGGGGTCTTCTGAAATTGGTTTCACTTGATCAAGCACTGTATCTTGAAACCCTCTCTCAGCAAATTTAGATTTGTTTTTCATTTTAACACAAGAGTTATCAGATTTCCTTGTGGTGTTTTCAGATTTGATTGACACGCCCACCTCCACCCCTTCCCTCCTTATTCTCCACCCTGTCTACTCTCTCCTTTACCTCTCTTTTCTCCATCCTGACTTAACTATCCAGTATTTCCACTTACTTTCATATCACATGTGTTCTACGGCCCTCCCCAGCCATCTCCCTTAGAGCCCATTCCCTCCATGGGTAAGAGAGAGGCCATTCTTTATTTGGCTTTTGGAGCCTGGGCCACCTCACTTGTTTATTATTTTCCTTCTCTCTTCCTCATGCTCGGTACTGCTCACTTACTGGTAAACCCAATGAACTTTCCTCAAAAACCTACCTGAGTCCACTCACTTTTTTTCCATCTTGATGACCACCATGATTCCATCCTCTTCCTTCCATAATCTTCACTATGACAATAACATCTAAATTATCTATTCTGACTTACGGCCTTTTGAATTCCATTATCTGCCCCGCAGTCAAAGTTATTTGAAAATTGAACTCATGTTACCTCTCTGTTCAAAATTTCCAGTGACTCTTGATGCCTTTAGAATTAGACATGTTCTATATCCACATATCTATGGCCCCACATGATCAGTCCTCATCCATGTCTATAGCTATGGCCCCACATGATCAGTCCTCATTCATGTCTATAGCCACGGCCCACGTGATCAGACCTCATCCATGTCTATAGCCACTGACCCACATGATCAGATCTCACACATGTCTATAGCCACAGTCCCACGTGATCAGACCTCACCCATGTCTATAGCCTCAGTCCCACGTGATCAGACCTCATCCATGTCTATAGCCATGGCCTCATGTGATCAGACCTCATCAATGTCTATAGCCATAGCCCCAAGTGATCGGACCTCTTCCATATCTATAGCCATGGCCCCACGTGATTAGATTTCATCTATGTATAGCCACAGACCCCCATGATCAGACCTCATCCATGTCTATAGCCACAGCCCCACATGATCAGACCTTATCCATGTCTATAGTAATGGCCCCACGTAATCAGACCTTATCCATGTCTATAGCCACAGCCCCACATGATCAGACCTCATCCATGTCTATAGCCACAGCCCCACATGATCAGACCTTATCCATGTCTATAGTAATGGCCCCACGTGATCAGACCTCATCCATGTCTATAGCTACGGCCACATGTGATCAGACCTTATCCATGTCTATAGTCATGGCCCCATGTGATCAGATGCTGCCAACCCCCTGACCAGCAGGGAAGAATGACCACCAGTCGAGGATTCTTCTACAAATCACGCTTTTATTGGAGTCTCTTGATTGAAGGGAGAGCAGGAGGCCAAGAGGCTGAGGACTACCCAGCAGCTGTTTATATAGGGAATATGGACATGGGTCATGCCTGGATTGGCTGCTTGCTTATCTTGCAACGCCCCAGCCACAGGATTGGCTATGATCACCATGCGTCACAGCACGTGTGAGAGGCTCCGCCTAGAGCCTTGCCTAGTATGGAGTTGTTTTTCTTTGGCGCTGCAGGGACCCAGCGCCATCTTGTAATGGCGGCCGCAAATTGGCTCCCTGCAATCAGACCTCATCCATGTCTATAGCCATAGCCCCACGTGATCAGACCTTGTCCATGTCTATAGCCACAGCTCCATGTGATCAGTCATCATCCATGTCTATAGCC
>JAQHUG010000240.1:2091128-2128322 GCA_028555095.1 Dicrostonyx torquatus
TCTGTCTGTCTGTCTCTGTGTGTGTAGGCATGCACATGCAATAGCATGTGTGTGAAGGTCAGAGGACAACCTCTGGTGTCTCTCCTCCCCTTGTCAGCATGTTTGAAGTTGGTCTCTGCTGTTGTTTCCCTGTGTCCACCAGACCAGCTAGTTTGTTCTTTCTCTGTATCCCACCTCTTTGCGAGAGTGCTAAACACCCAGCTTTCTACCTGGGTTCTGGGTATTTAAACTTGGCTTTTCATGCTTGCAGGGCAAATGTTTTTTAACTACTGAGTCATGTCCCTGGCTTATTTTTACATTTAGCCCTTTCAGAATTATTTCTTTCTTGGAGAGACCTGCCCTAAATTACTTCATCTACTATATCCTATCACTCTATTGTATTTATAAAATGATCATATGATTCACTGTTCAGTTTGAAACATTTACAAAGTGCAGAGGGGATTCTATAACAAGGAAGCCAACCAATAGACCAACAGCAGGTTAGTCCTGGTGTGTTTTCTTTCTAGACCTTGTCACTAACTGATGCTCACTTACATATTTATGATCTCTTGGCTTAGTGAAAACTTCAAGGGAATGGGGCTGCTGCCTCCTTGGTTCAGCATGGCATCCTTAAATAACATTCAACACACAGTGTGCACTTCATCAATATATGTGAAATAAAGCATCTTGAATGGAAGACGCTGAGCATCACCATGGTTCATGGAAGTATAGGTCAGTTTTCTGGGCTCCACAACTTTTTTATATTGTGAACAGAAAATCACAAATCCTTTTCTTCTGAGCTGATCAGAAATCATATTCTTTTCCAAATCAGGAGGTTTTGACCAAAGCAGGCTTGGAGGTGCACAGAGCATCCCGCCAGTGACTTAGTTCATCTCAGTAGCTCTTGTTTGAACTCTATGTGATGGGTACACACCAAAACTTGTTCCAGGAGTGAAAGGTGCTCACCCATGCGGCTTAGAGGAAGTCAAGCTTGCACAGCATTTGAGGCCATACACTAAGTTCTCTCCTTGCTTACTGATTGAAAATGACAGTAAGCAACACTGGAAACAACACAACAGGATCACTGAATTAATTAGCAAGGGTGGTGACTGTGTAAAATCAGCTTTTTGTGTGGAGTGGGGATTGCATTGCATGTTAATGAATACTGAAGTCCCTTGGAAGTGGGAAGTGGAACTGAGTGAAGAGCCCTCTTCAGCTATTCGGTGCCTTCCCAATAGCCCATCCCCCACCAGACAGGATTTCCCAGGAGCCCAAACAGAAAATCCCCTTATCACATACAGCACAGGCTGCAAGAAGGGCTTGCACTTGTACAATTTGAATCTCCATAAAGGAAGGGCCTGGTATTATGTAACTGCCTGTGGGTTCCAAGGGTTTCTAATGGGGCTTCCTTTTGTACCGTTTCTTAGCAACCAATTGAAGTTCCTAGGCTGAAACAAAGAGACCCAGAGCCCATTATTCCTTCTGCACATTCCTGAGTCTAGCCTGCCTCTGAGAGAGCTAGCCTGGGGAATTTGCTCCTTTTCTTCCTTGCTAAAGCTTGGCAATCCTTATTCCATCATTGTTTTTTCTGGAAAGGCAATGAAGTTAAGAGGTAGGGAGACTAGTTCTCTGTAGAAGGTCAAATGAAGGTGACAGAGTTCTCAAAAGAATTGACCCAAGTACACTCCTTCTAATGTGTGTGGGGGATTCTGTGTGAGGGGTCAGAGTGTCAGTAGGAGTCCTTCCTAGTTCATTTACTGTATGTCCTTGAACAGATTGTCTCCTGATGTTTCTTCCTTCTGTGATTCAAGAGCAAAGATTATGCCTCCTTAGCTTGCTTCAAGCATAAAGACTGATCATTGGTTTAACAAACAGGTAAGAGGGCTTGGGATTTTCAATATCCTACACTGTCCCTAGTGCTGAAGGCAGCCATGCAAATGAGAGGGACAAAAATCCCTGACCATAGATTTAAAGAAGCTATGGCGGGAAGTTGAGAGCATCATGAAGGAACTCTTTGGGACTATTACACTTAGCACAAGCACAGGCTCTAGTCACAACCTTAACATGGGCACGTCAAGTACGCCTTAGCTTTCTTTCAGTCCTTAATTTGCTGATGTCATTACTCATTCATACATTCTCGCTCACTTGTTTCCTGACTCAGTGACTAACTCAATCACTGATACATCAGTCCAAACATACATCTTCCCATTCTTCCATTTATATTTTCTGAAGTTTGAGGACAAAGAATGACATGGCCCTTAATCCAACACAACAAATGCCACTTCAAAAGCGACAATAAACAAACAAGGCTCACAGTACAGTTTGTTAACCTCAGTGTCACTGTCCTTTAAAGCTATGTAATCTGTGTGTTAAGTGTGAATGTGTGTAATGTGTGTGTGCAGTAGTGTGTCTTCAAGTGTGTGTGTCTAAGAGAGAACGGACTGCCCTGTGATTGTATGTTACCAATCAGCACCCAGTACTTCCAGCTTCTATAGACTAGTCTCCCGAAGCATCCCATCCTGTAATAACCAAATGATTTTTTTAGACATTGCCAAATGTCCCTTGGAGGACAAAATCGTCCCAGCCAGTATATTTCAGCTTGTCAGAATCCCTTCATTAGAGAAATGAATGCATCCCATTTCTTATGAATGCACCCCATTTTTTGAGAAATGAGATGGGGTTGAACTTTCATCTGGGCAGCTTTTTCAGACATGCGCATCTCCTAGAGAGATACAAAACCGTATCTCTGCAAATGAGGATTCCCCACCAACCCCACCTGAGCCATCATAGTTGCTTAGTAACCAACCACCTGATTCCAGTTCTTGCTGTCATCCTGCTGGTGTCTGGAAATCAAAAATCAAAGCCTTCTCATTAAACTTGGGTTTAAGTGCAAACCCTTTGCCTGTTCTTCGGGTCCCCTCGGTGGCCCACTTGTTGGGTCCTTTCTTTCCTTCCTGTGTTCCAGGCTCCCTCTATCACGGATGCTTTGCTCACATGTCTGTGCCTCCCTACAAGTTCTCTTCTGGTCATGCTAATTGTAACTTTACCATAGGATTCAAGATTCAGCATTCTCGGTTCATGAAGACATCTCGGTAAAGATCATCCTCTCATCAGATGCTCTCACAGCACAGTATCTCTTCATTTGCTGCTTCCTAGCTGCAATTTTATAATGCATGCATTTACTTTAGTCACAGATGTCTTCTACATGAAACCCTAGGTTCCACAAGGAATGAGAAGCTGTCTGCTCTGTTGCCATTTTGAACTCAGTGTTTTTGTCTAGTGCATGACTGGTGCCTGTTAAGTTGTGAGACTGAATGAATTGTACTCCGGCCATGCCTGTGCTACGAAGCCCCATAAACATGAACTCACCTGGAGCAATGAGTGCTCCATCAGTGATGTCAGTGATGACGAAGGACTCCGGATGAGATCCACTGGGATCCTTTCAACCCAGAAGGACCGAGGCGGGATAAAACACTAGAAGATCAACGTGCTCAACTTTGCATCGGGCCTTCTCACTTGTACCATCACCCTACAATATCCTTGTAGATAGACCTTTGAGGGGACCCTATTGTGAAGATTACTTCTATTTACACTCTAGTTCTGATCCTAGATGGGGTAAATACTCAACAAAGCTGCACTAACAAAGCACTGCATGCGTTATAGGGGTGGGATAGATCTCACCATCTAAGCTGCGGGCCATCCAGGAATCATCAGAAAATAAAAGCAAAGGCTTGGGATGGTGAATTACTTGTGGAAATACATTTATTTATTTATTAAACCATCATAGGGGACTGTGAGAGATTTTTATTTTTAGGTTAATATTTATGGGGCGCATACTTTTAGATGTTTGCCAGTCTCTGTGAGAAAGACTTTATATAAAATGCCAAAAATTTAGTTTCTAGATGTTGCTTAATTTGTTAATGAAGAAACAGAAGCTTGGAGATATGAACTTGTTCTCCTAAGGTCAGATAATGGAAGCAACATTAGTTTAGGCTTCGGTCTGACTTCAAGTTCCTGCAAGGATTCCTTTGCTAACTCTAGGCTTGGAAGTGAGCAGCCAGTGTTTTGTGACTTCAGCTCTCATCACCAGAGGGAAGAGTCCATGTCTACTCTTAAGTCTGAATGAGCAAGAACATGGGTCAGACATCAGGAGATAAATAGCCAGAAGGAGTACCATGGTTCACTCACTGACCTCTAACTCCACATACATCAGCATGTATTGGTGTGTGGCAGGGTGTGGAGCACTATCCTACAAGCACCCATTTCTCAAGCCTTGGATGGTAACAGCAGTCTGGGCCCAATGTGACCCTGAGCTGCTGTTTGATTTCCAACTCCCCCTGGAAGGGGTCTTCATCCTTCAGGAGGTTGGGATGCAGAGAGAAAATTTTCTTTTCCAGGAATTTGTTCTGCTCTGTGAACTTCTGGGTCTGCTTGTCCAATTTCATGAAAATTGAATTAATGACTGTTAATTGGCACTGAGTTAGCTAGTGTAAAGGGGTTAGCATTGAGTGGAGCAGGAGCCCACTCATGTTAGAGCCCAACTCTCGTGGGAATTAATTTCCCACATGAAACCAATATCATAGGCCACCCGTGGAAGCTGTTTCCGGGATAGGCTGTGGAAGACAGGGTGGTCATGCCTACTGATCTCCAAATGCAGGAAGATCATTCCGGAAGGGACGAGGAGAGGATCTGATTCAGATGGTTTTGTCAAAATGCTCATCTATCCTCTCATTCTCCACTCACTCATTTTAAACAGGCTCTCTTTGGGCTCCGGTGAATCAGCAGTGGGCACACTAAGCAAAGGGCTGTCCCAAGGAAGGACACAGCAAAGAATAACCAACTGAGATTAATATAACACCGCAAGGTATTTTTACCTGATATTTCTATGTATTGATCAAGCATGAGAAAATTCTGGTTTTGGATTGGCTCACCATCCTGCTGAAGGTTGGCTTTGAACTTGGCATCCTCTTGCCTTTACCTCTGGATAATAGGTGTAAGCCACCTTTGATTTTTTTCTAACTTTAATATATTTTGACTCATCCATAAGAATCAAGGGGATTAAGCTCACTTATGGACAAATTCAAAAGCAGCTGGTGCACTTTGTTTGTGGTCTCTGGGTATCCTTGTATGTGCCTTGAACTGGTTCTCCACACGCTGTCACAGTAGGCTCTCTCCCTCACCTTGAGTTCCTCGGGGATAAGGACTGATCTGTGCCATACTTTCTTGTACAACACTGTTTATTTGGTGTGCAACCATCTATTATGGGTACATAAAGAGGGTAGGTCCGTGTTTTTCAAACTGTAATGTACTTGAGTGCAAACTAGTATCATGAAAATGAGGCTCTGACCTAAAAGGTCTAGGAGGGGCCCTAAAAGCTCTCATGCTGGTCTGCGTTCCTTGGACCACACTTTGAGGGAGGTGTGTTTGAAGATAGGGTGTCGGGATGTTAGCTGAGCTTCATAACCTAGATGAGGGACTGGTTTCCGTCAGAAAATCATCCCGAGGCTGCGAGTTTCAGCTGAGTTTTGAGTACCTGAGAAATGCCTAGCTCAGTCCTTTGACTGAGTACTCAGCAAGCGACAGTCTAATCCTCTGCCGCGAGCAACAGTTTTGCCGATAGCACTCCACACAGGCTAGGCTTTCTGAGCTCTCCAGGCTGGAAACAGGCACCCTGCCACCCGCCACCACCATGCAACCCCACTTTTCCTTCAGACTCTTGAAGGCTGTTTGCTCTGTTTCTCTCAGGTGGCTGCTTCTACCATACAAACAAGTTATACACATGTGGCCAGCCCCTGACAAGTTCTACATTCTGGAAGGAACTGAGAAGATATTACCTGCCTGGATTCCATTCTGTACAACACGGACACTTCCTTGGGATTCGTGGTGAATTCCAAGGCTCCCATCTTTAAGGAAGCGGAGTTAATCCAGAGCCTCTGGGATGTTTTCTATGAATTCCGTGGACTGTCCTTCTTTCTGGCTATGATTTTAGCAACATGAGGTTGTGCTTTAAACACGGAGATCTGTAGTCTTAAGATGACCATCTCCAACTTACTGTGTGAGGAATGGCTGGCACAAATGCGGGGTACAATGATGGTATCCCACATCTGATAGCAGGCTGCTCCTTCAGTACGCTGTAATGGTTCTTGGCCTTGCCTGCATACTGGGTGCATTTGAAAGCCTCAGAAATGATTGATGGCTGGGTTCCCTGCTCTGGGACTCTGATCTGATTGGACTGGAGATTACCTTGGGCATCAGGACTTGCATTGCCCCGTCAGATGATTTTTCTGTTATGTAGGCATCCCGAGGCACAGCTGCAGGAGAAGAGGTGACAGAGGGGTGAGGTGTGTAGGATAGAAGATGAAAGAGAGGGATGAGAGAGGGAGCTGTCTGGAAGCTGAAGACTATGCAGACAGATGGCTGGTGAGAGGCTTCTGAAGCAGCTTCTGACAATGCACTTGTCTTGTCTATAGCTCTACCATGTAGAGCATGCCCAGCCTCAGCTAGAAACAGACTGATCTAGTGTTAAGTCCTAAATCGTGCTACAATATGCTCTCCGTGTATCTCCAAATTAGTTATTTTAAGGAACAACAGAGTAGGGATACAGTTAGGAGGGCTATACACTGCAGAGGAGAAAAAAATAGACACACTTACAGAATGAGGGGGAGTAAAATGAGCTAATTCAGGGGAAGGGGAGCCCAGGATAGGGCTTGAGAGCATTGATTAGAGTCAAGATGATGTCACCATGCTATAAACAGAAATACTAGACATCAAGTGTCAAGCAGGGAATGGCTATAGAGACAAGACTGAATGGGATGCCCCTGAGGAAGGGTAGCTATAGTAGCCATGCAGCCCACTTACCCATTCGCTCATATATTCATTCATCAAACATAGGAACACAAATCCTGCATCTCACGCTGAGAACATAGACATCATCTCTGCCCTTTAGGAACTTGCCCCTTTGAGGGCTGGAGAGATGGCTCAGCGGTGAAGAGCATTGCCTGCTCTTCCAGAGGTCCTGAGTTCAATTCCCAGCAACCACATGGTGGCTCACAACCATCTGAAATGAGATCTGATGCCATCTTCTGGCCTGCAGGCAGACACACAGAATATTGTATACATAATAAATAAAAATAAAATATTTTAAAAAAAGGAACTTGCCCCTTTGGAATAGGAAGGCAAAGAGAGCATATATTTATTGTACTCCTTCTGTATACAGTCACTAGGTTATGTAGTCCACACTTCTTTTTAAATTTCTCTGAGCAGTTGTATGTAATTTTTGTCATAAAAGTACTGACGGGTATACAGGTCCAGAGGCCTCAGATAACTTAACTCAAAGCTTATTCAGCTCAGCCCTAATAAGTTAGCGTCTAGACACAGGGTTCAGCAGTCCTAAAACTCAAGGAGTCTCTGTTTTGGTGGGAGACACCGGAATATTGGCAATAAGTGGGTTGGGCTTGGAGTGCTCCCTAAAAAGTATTTGTAAGATTTTGCCTCGGTTTCACTCAGTTTGCCATGGAGCCCACTAGCCCACTCCCTTCTTGTGCTTTCTACAACAGGAAAAGCCAGCTTTCTCCTTAGCTTCATTGTTGGAGGTGTAGCTGTTACGTCAGCAGGCCATGAGGTACCTGCTGAGGGGACCAGGAATTGGAAGGCCCAGCATGGAGCATGGCATTCTGGGATACTGAAGCTTCTGAACCATGGAGAAATATTGTTTCTTGGGGGCAGGTGCACTTCCCTGCTTTCCGCTGCAAGTTCCGATTGACCTCTGTAATCAAAGGGAGTTCCGTGGGCTTTTTGAAGGAGCCCCGTGTCTAGGTTACAAGGATAAATGAAGAAATTCGTTATATCATCCCCTAAGCATGAATACTCCACACCTAGTTAAGTGGGGGTGAAATCGCCAGCACTGTCTATGTGATATTATTGAAAATGATTTGCTTCAGACAGCCCAGATCCTTCTCCTCAGGGACGTGTGGAGAGCTGAGCAAGACCAACTGGGGCCCTTGAGGTGCAGAAACGAATCGGACTGGCAAGCTGAGAGCCCCAGGGCCTGTAGTTGGCAGTGGCAGTGGACGGACATCTGTTATTTTTGTCATTCAAAGCCATCTTTTCCCTATGGGAACAGCTTCTCTTCTGTTCCAACCCTGCTGTGGGAACAGGCCTGTCAATCATGAGTTCCTACCCAATCCCCAGGCAACCGAGGTGGGCATGTGAGCCAGCCTTACCCAATCACAGTTTTTGATTGTCTAACCTCAAAACATCTGAGTTTCCTGAGTCACATGCATCTCCTTTTGGCAATAAGAACAAGGGGTATTGATGTCCTTTATGGAGGAGTTTGAAGGGTAGGAAGCAGCTACTTCTGTGATCTTCTTTTTCTACCCCGTAGAATCAGCAGTCTGTCTGAAAGGGACCAGTCAGGAGCCAGAGTCAGCAATCGTGGAGAAAGGGGCCTGAGAGATCACCCTTTCCGAGTCTTCCCATGGCTGCCTTGGCCTTGAACTTCAGAGCTTAATCCTGCTATCTTCCACAGGCTCAAGATTCAAACGGTTATTTACGGATTAAACTTCCACGTGGGTCCAGTGATGGCTCGGCCGTGAGTCCTAGTTTGCTTTCTAGGGCTGTGATAAGCACTGTGACCAAAAACGACTTGGAAGGGTTTATTACGGCTAACAGGCCACAGCAAGGGAAGGAGCTGGAGCAGAGACCACGGAGGAATTCTGCTTCCTGACTTGCAGAGCTCGTTTTCTTATGCAGTCCAGTCCCGCATGCCTAGAGATGGTACTGCCCACATAGGGCTGGACCCTCCTACACCAACACACAAAATCAAGACAGTGCCCTTCCCATGAGCCCACAGGCAAGTTTGGTGGAGGCAATACCTCCGTTGGTGTTAACTCTTCGCAGGTTTGTCAAATTGAGAAATGAAGTTACTTATGACACTAAGCAAGCCTGATTACTGAGTCTGTTCCCTTCGACAGACGTAAAACAGCCAAGATGCATTCACACTTCTGTGAATAGTCCCTCATCCGTACTCTGAGAGACCCCTCATCCATGCTCCTGTAAGCAGACCCTCCCTCAAGATCCTGTCAGCATCCTGAGTGAACTCACTGATTTACCAAGCTGCGTTTGGATGAACTCACTCCTTTGGTTTGTTACTGTCTTCTCTGAGGCGAATAGCCACAGACATAAGAGATATAGGGTCCTCAGGAAAGTCAGAGCCTTACAGGATACAGGGATCCTTCCCCCAGAAGGGTGAGTCTGGGAACACCCAAGAGTTGGCTGGTGGCTTCTGGGCTCACTGCTAAGACAGAACTTTCTGCTACAATTCTAGCTGGGCCTTCCTCCAAGTTTTTAATGTTTGTCTCTCTTCTATGCTGGGGCTTTAATATGCACAAACTTTTATTCAAGAAATGTTTCTAGTAAATAACTCTCCACTTCTGCTCATGCACGCAACCGTAATTGAACCGAGCAGGTCACTGAGAAGGGACATCAGTGTGGGAGGACTAGCTGGGAGAAGAAAGAGGGATAGAGAGAACAATGCGGATGGTGGAAAGGACCAAAGTTTGCTGCATACATGTGTGAATAAAAAACACCGTCAAAGAACAAAGCAACTAAAGAAAGAAAAAGAGGCTCGCAGCTATTGGTGTGATGGATTTCAAACAATTTAAAAGCCCTGCTAGTCACTAAGCTATGGGAGAAATTGGCATATTTACTTGGCATATTTACTGCATTCCTGCATTTGAATGAACCTTTGCTCAAATAAAGGAGGTAAGAAAAAAATTCCGAGCAGCCTTTCAATGCTGTGTACCAAGAAACCCTCATTATTAGAGGTGAAAATGAAGGTTTACTTTCTATTAACCCATGTTTTGACAAGTATCATCAATCAAATGATGAATGTCAACATAGTATTTTGGACAAATGACCTCATGTCTGTAGTATTAATTAAGAAAAATGGGTTCACTTGCTTGTTCATTCATGAAATTGCCACAGAGTGTCTGTTTTCTGGACCCCCTGTGCTTACTACGAGAAACAGTAAAATAAAGCAGCGGAGGCACCTGTGACCTCCTACTCTTACAGACATGTTGGGACTTTGTTCTTTCTTTGCTTCCAAACCTATTTCTGAGGAGTTAGCTCTGGATGAAGGAAGGAGAAGATGGCAGCAAGAGCAAGTGAAAACTGCTTGGCAAACGCGTACCGGGTCCACTCATCTTTGCCAGCATGGAGCTGCCCACCCTCTTTCTCGAGTCCAGCTCAGGGAACTGACACTTGTGCAGCTCTCTCTGTTTGCCCTCTGCTTGTCTAATAAGAAAATTGCCAGCTTCTTTTGTTCCTGCTGCTAATGTTTGGCTCTCGTGCTATTATTTGCCTATAAAGACTATGAAGGCTGAGTCATAGGGATCTTCATAATGCATCCAGCTAGGCACTCCCAGCCCTTGGCCATGGCTTTCAGAAACTTCACATGAGCATCATAAAAATGGAGGAACTTATCCCTATGGCTTGCTTTTGATTCTGGATATGATCATGAGTGGCTTCAGGAATCTTGCTCTCTCTCTCTGCAGCTTTGCCTATGGATTGAAGAAGCTATGGACTCCGTTTGTTTTTTTTTTTTTTTAGGGAACAGCATAATTTCTAGTTCTGCATGGATTTGAGGTAAGGTTAACTGCCACAGTAAATACATTTTCAGTAGCATTAAAATGTTTCTGGGGCAGATGGGAGCCAAGATGGATTGATCCCTGGAACTCCTTGGTCAACCATATAGGCTGAATCAATAGACTCTAGGTTCACTGAGAGATCCTGCCTCAAAAAAATGTGGAAAGCAATTAAGCAAGACACCCAATGTCAATCTCTGGCTTATGCATACCTGGTGCGGGACGATTCTGTCCTCAGTCAACACATACCTGTTTGTATACCCACAAGAACATGTACATACACCCTCTGCTCCAGTCCCTACAGGTTTCTTTTCATGTCACTGCCAAAAGGGGTGACTTAGGTCAGGTGAGATTTCATGTCTATCCAGGGTCCTGGGCTCCTCCTATGCTGTGGCTCTGCCCTCCTTAGTGTTGCCATGATGCCTCCCCAGAAAGCAGTAGAGTAGGACAAGCCAGTGACTGCACGGCATTAAGATTCAAAGCATCTGAGTTGAATGGGGAACGAAGGAGCGAGAAGAGGCTCAAGGGAAGGCTTGATGAGACAGGGCTGGACCTGTCCTAGGCCGGTTTCACCAGCTTCCCATTGACTGAAAGTTGTCCGTGTGGTTGCAGGGAAGGGTAAGGCAGTCTGGAGGATGTAGACCAGGTGTGTGCTGACTAGGGCATCAGGCTTGCTCTAAGTCTATCTAGGACCTAGATTCGAGGTGGATACTAAAACTGCTATTTTACAGGACAGCTTCTTATCCCTATTCTCTGCAAGTAAGTGTTTAACATTATATTCTTTTGCTCCAGGCAGAGGAAATACTTCTAGGAAGGTGCTGTAATTATCCACCGGGGAGATGACAGCAGCCTTGAAGAGGAGGTGTGCCCTCATGTCCAAGCTCATGTCTATGGTCTCATCATCCTTCCAATTGGTGTCAAAATCAGGAGTACCCCAGCTGAGATAGCAAATTATATAATACCAGCTGCCACGGCACAGGGCATGGGAGAGAATGCAAGGTTGTGTGAGGTGCCAAAATTGCTGAAAAGTAACCATCAAATGAGATTCCATAGAGACATTTTTTTTTTTTATTTTAAAATTCTGCTTCTGAAAACACAGTATGGCAGAAAGCATCTATGTACACCTGTGGTGTTTTTGGTATAATACAGTATTTAATAATCCACTGTTTTCTGCAAAAAAAAAATATGTTGCTTTGTTGGACAGAAACAAATTCCCCTAGACAGAAATACAGCTAAGGCACAATTTTGTTGTGGTTTTGACTAAATGAAAACACAGGAAAGAGGCAGATGCGGGCGGATAACACGGTTGTGAGGACTGAACTTCACCTTGATGAGAAGTATTCAGAGGATTAGAATTTTGATTATTGGTCAACTTCAGATAGTTTAATATTTCTTAAAATACTCCTTTAAATAAATAGCAAAATATCTACATCTTTCAGCGTGTGCCGTGTGAACGCTCTCTTATTTTTTTAAACTTTTATTTACAGATTCTCTTTTTTAAAATCAATACATTACAAAATATTTCTGTACAGTTTTATGCATTTTATGATCTATAACAAAATAGTTATTTTTAAAAACTATATCACCACATGTCTTT
Organism: Dicrostonyx torquatus; assembly: GCA_028555095.1. Lineage (NCBI taxonomy): Eukaryota > Metazoa > Chordata > Mammalia > Rodentia > Cricetidae > Dicrostonyx > Dicrostonyx torquatus. The sequence goes on from JAQHUG010000240.1 coordinate 2,103,348, forward strand.
GAAAACAAAGAAGGAGGCAGTAACAATGTATCTCGAGGCCTCTAAAACAAACATCTGGACAAATGCTACCAACAACATAAGAGTCTTATCTTTTCCTTTAAAAGAAAAGATAAATGGATAAAGACCATTGCGCTCTATACCAGTGAATTTCCTATGAAAACCCTGGGGTTGTCTTTGGCCTCCATCAGCACTGGAGTGATGGAAGGGTTCAGGGTAGAGTCTGAAGGAGGGGGTGGACCATCCCTTCAAGAACGCGACCCATCCACTGGGAATATTTAATGCTGTCACTTTCCAGGTAAGAAGGATGTAGAGATGAACTGAGAAATGTTCCTGATTTATCCTTGAATGAAGTACCTAAAGTCACTGGGTCTTGGGGGAAGGGGAGACTGGAAAGCTGTAGAGAGCATCCTGCTGGTGATGCCAGCCCACTGCCAGGGCAACATGTTTCGGAGAGTGCTTCAGAAGAGCTGCAAGAGCACTCAAGACTTCATTTTATCCATAGGAAAAAGATGGGAGCATTTTTCTTAAAGACGACATTTAGGCTATGCACAGCGCATCTGCAGCTACAGATTGGCAGTCCCTTTGCTCGGGAGGCCGCCACACACAGGCGGGCTTCAAGATGCTCTCTCTTCTGTGATGGCGAGGGAAACTAGAGAGGGAGGGTGTCAGCTTTCCAAAAATAATTTTAAGGCCACATTTCAAAAAGGAGAAACCTAAGGCTTTTTGGAGGAGTGGGGATGAAGGTGGGAGGTAGGAGAAAAATGCAGGAAGGAGAAGATGGTGCTGGGAGGGGTGGGGAGGGAAGATGCAGGGCCTGCTTCCTAGTGATGTCTGCAGGCCTAGGCGGTGAGAACATTCCCAGCCAAGTGAGGGGAGAAGAGAGGCCACTTTCTCCCTGTGTGGGACTTGGCAAGAACAGAACCAAAGACAACCGAGAGGGGTAGACACACAGGTGGTGGGTAAAAGCCCTCCTCAGTCAGAAGAGGGTCCTGTAGAATAGCTTGTGTATATGGTAAACAAACAAGCAAACACCCAACCAAAATTTACACAAGAAAGGGGGAGAAAGAGAAGGAGGAGGAGACAGATAGGGAGAGGGAGGAAAGAAGGAGGGAGGAGGAAGGAGGGAGGGAGGGAGGGAGGGAGGGAGGGAGGGAGAGAGAGAGAGAGAGAGAGAGAGAGAGAGAGAGAGAGAGAGAGAGAGAGAAAGAGAGTTGCATAGATTTTACATTCAGCTCCAGCATAGCTAGCCACCTTCATTCCACCCCACCCCCAGGTAAACTTCTCAGCAGACATTGAGGTAGTGCCTGGGGTTGACCCTCGGGCAAAATAAGGTAACTGAGGCAGAAGCAAAGACTTGTGAGCCAGCATAGCCCCATGTGGTTTCATAAGAACCTTCCAGCACAGTGGCAGCATGACAACTCAGATGTGACTTTGGAGCTGGTCCAAGTGCTCCTCAGCCTCATCTCACATCTCCTGATGGCACTGCTGCCATCCTCACTTGGTTTGATGGAATGCCAGAAGGTGGAGACCTGGGCAGACTGGGGCCTTTCTGTTTCTGAGGTAGCACCCCAGACCCCAAACTGTATTCTCCCTTCTTCAGCACAGATCAGAGGAGCCCCATGAGCCAGCCCTCTTGCAGAAGCCAGGCTTTCTGAGAAGGGGATGACTGAGCAGAAACCTCCATTCCTCCACAGACCTGGCTCTCTTCCTCTCTCCCTCCCACCTGAACTGTCCCTCAGTTCAGACCACTTTTCTAGAAAGAGAACTTGGCCTGAGCACAACTCTGGAACTTTACTTTTCTGCTCACATCCTTTAAAAAAAAACAAATAATCCAGGACAGACCAGGGCTACACAGAGAAACCCTGTCTCAAAAAGCCTAAATAAAAAATAAAATAAGAAAATGAGAGAAAAAGTAACCGATAATGAAAAACTAGACTTCCTATTAAAACAAGTAAGTGTCCAACAGGAGCTAGACGGCTGGTTTCCTTCGCCAGCCCGAAGACTCCTCTGCAGAGCTGAACCTTCTTCTTTGTTTGATAGGCTGGGAGCTGAGAGCTGCCCTTCTTACAGGAGGGTCATGCACATGCCAGTACAACGCTTCCCACCGCTCCCTGTTGTCTTTCAGCCATGATTTTACCCACCTCTACTTGTGTCTTGGATCTCATTATGCTTTTTTGACCCCTACAATAGAGCTTCTCTGGCCTGCCAGGCCTTCTCTGCATGTTCAAACTGACTGGGTTGATACTAGGTTCCAGTCTATCCTCAATGCTGTCAGCAACTGCTGATCCGGACCCTCGTGAACTTGGCTATAAATGTTGTCTTCTTCACGCTCCACACTTTGTGGCTATTGATTGCTCTTCTCTGTCCTGGAATGTCTTGGCAGAGAGGTCACACTTTCAGTCAATATCCTCTTATCTATCTGAAAACCAGGCAGCCAGGAGGCATGTCCCTCAAACACCCAGGCATAAACATCCAAAATAGCAACAAACCCCTTTGCAGTGTGTGTGCATGTGCATGCCTGAGTGTGAGCGTGCATGTGTGTGTGTGTGTGTGTGTGTGTGTGTGCATGTATTTGTGTGGCTATGTTTATATCTTCTAAACTCAATTTCAATTTGTAAAGATAAACCAACATTGAGAGATGAAACCATTACAAAGGACCTCGGGCTGTGTGACTAGAGCAAGGGGGCATTGGGCATTGTCCCCTTCCTTGTGGGAGACTCTGGTTTTCTGCACAGCCCAGAAAGTAGGCTTTGGGAAGAGTAGTTACCAAGTAGCATAGAGGGGTACTTCTCCCCATAAGGGATGCCCAACTTTCTTCTCAGCCGTCTAGTCTGTCCAGTACTTATGCTTGGTCAGTACTTATGCCTAAAGCTTCTTGCTTCTGCAGAATGCAGACTTTAAGGTTCCCAGAGATGATGGTTCTGGGCTCTCAAAACCCTCAGGCAGCCACCTCCCAAGGCCGGTGTTTCCGACAAACACTTTGCAGCAGAAAACCATCAACAACTAAGGAGTTAAGTCATTTTCCATGGGAAAACATCATTTCTTAAATAATGTTGAACTTGTTTTAAATTCTCCATTTTTTTAAAAAAAACCTAAAAGCATTATCTGCGAAAATTATTCTCTGGGTCTAAAACAAAGGAAACAAATACCCTAAATGAGTTGTGGTGAGTGAGGAAGAAGCCCAGGGGATACAAAGTCAACTTTGCCATTTCCAATTAGTTCCAGTATGGACAATGCCATTGACAGTCACTGGGTCAGGATAGACCCTGTCTCATAGTCTGCGGGTCTCAGGGACCTTCTAGGACAGAACACACAAATCTCTAGCAGAAGAGAGGTGAAGGGGGAGACTCCCAGAGGTCCCACAGTCTCAGGTAAGCTTTGACTGAGGCAAAAACTGGAGGTGAGAAGATGGGGCACCAGGCTTATGGTTCCCATGGGCTTGTAAAACTAGTGTAAATCCTATGGGTTTTTAGAGAAAGCTACCTGATGGTTCCAGGATCAGCACAGACAGTACCTTTTGAGTTCTTCTGGTTGGGTCTGACCCTGCCCCTCCTCCTAAGATCAATCACTCTTGGAAGGATTCTGTCATCCTCCACTAGTGATAGCTTGTGCTCACGGTTAAACTGGTCCTGAGAAGCCTAACACAGGGTAACTGGGTGGAACTAGAGTTTTACACTCAGCCGACTTCTCCCTCCCCAAGCCAAAAGCCCATCACAACCTTGTCCATGGGTCAGGGGTCAGGGTGAGGGGGATACCCAGGCATTTCAACACTTTTGAATTTAGAGGGACCAAGGAGATCAGCATCCAATGTAAGCAAAAGGGAGGTTCCAGTCATCCACACTAGTCAACTTCCTGACAGTGATGCTACTACTGGAAACTATGCCATGGTGTCTAACACCCCTGCTTTGTTCTAAGAACCAGAATGACTTAGGGTGGACACTGAGACAGAAACAGGGAGAATGAGAGAGAAAGGCAGGCAGACCAGGGAAGACAGGGAAAGGGGAGCCTTTTGTGAACAAAGGCAACTTTAGTTAGTAAGGTAATGTAATTGACAAGCTGCAAAAAACAGCACCTACTAATTAGTCATTGACTAAACATATAAATAATAAATATCAAGGGTCCTTCCTCTATAGCCGCCATGTTGGATGGGGATGGGGCTGTGCACTAGATGCATCATCAGGATGGACTTCAGAACCTTCTTATCCTGCTGAGAGATACTAGGATGGGCGCAACTTTTCCCAGAGCAATGACTTTTAGGGGACTCAATGAGGAAGAGGGTGCTGTTCCTCAATGCCCTCCCCAGAATACACATGGCAAGAAAACCCTTGGGTTTCTTGTAACTCAAGCAATATGAGTAACACTTTTGAACCACCTTCCCTATTCTGAAACTCAACCTTCCTTTTATGTGGTGTGGCCAGACTGAGCCTGTTGGCACCCCAGGCAAGGAAGGGTATGAAATTAAGGACCAATCTGAAATGTTTGTTCCTGGGTAAGAGAAGTCTGATCCATGCAGTTTGGTCATAGCCAACAGCACCAAGTGCACAGTTCACAAAGGCTTGGGGTACCTGACCTCAGAACGAAAGGGGTGGTTCTGTGCTGCCATCCAGCTTAGAAGTTGGGTCCAAGTAACCACCTCCCCCCCCACTTTGAGATTCAGAGCCTTGGTTCTCCACTGTTGCCCTTCCCAGTACCAAAGACAACACAGTAACTGCCTCCCAGTCCAGGGGCAGGTAGGAGAATTGAAACTCCAGCTCTCTATATTTTACCCTGTTCCTGCTACCATTGTGACAGCCTTGGAGGAGGTTGACTTGGACAGACGGCAAGTTGGCAATCACATATCTGGTGAACCTTGGCCACTTCACATCAAAAGGTTTTCCTGCACCTCTGGTTTGCAGCAAAAAATAGCTCACTGAGCAGCAGCAGGGACCCTGGAATTCTCCCACATCTCCACCTCCCTGGGAAGGCCTGGAACGTGGCCTCTACCAGCTTGCTACTTTTAGCATGGGCACAGGGTTTCCCAGCCACAGAAATCAAGAGATAAATGGGAGGGCCGGGGTGGAGATCCCACCCTTGGTCAGGGCTGTGCTTGTCTGTCAAACTGGCTTCAACAAAGCCCTTGGGTTGGGAAGAGGTACCTTGGAGATGCCCTTGGCAAAAGGACCCCTGGTGGGCTGAGCTTCCAGAAGGAACCTCACACAGCTCAGCTTCAGCCAGAGCAGCCTCAGTCACATCCTGGTTCTGCACTTCCACCTCTGACTGTGTTGAGTAAACAAAGCTCTGCTGCTCAAAATAAAAGCTTAAAACTCACTTGTAGGGGACAGTGCAGGCCACTGGAGGGAGCGAACAGGAACCTGCAGGACTGAGAAGCAACCGGAAGAGGGGAGACCACTGTGGCCCTGGGACTGAGTCACATACTCCAGAGGCCAGTTTGACAAATACAGGCTGTCTCTTCTCTGGCCTCCAAATCCTCTCTTCATCATTCTACAGTCAGCAGAGGTCCTTGTACAAAAGGCAATCCCCATACAAGGTAGGAGGCCGGGATTGAGGCTCCATTGGTCCCATGTCGCCACTGCTACCTAAGCCGGCCATCGGGCTTGACTGCACCCAGCTCTGATTTGGGGTCAGGGCTGAAGGAGCTCCAGGCTGTCTGACTACAGGTCTGCATGACTGGGCAGGCGGTGGGGCCTGTGGCACAGATGTCCATGGCAGTCCAAGTCCCACCCACCAGAGAGTCCAGCCAGGCTTCTAGCGCTGTCCCAGTGGAGGCTGCATTCTTCCGGGCCTGCTCCACTTGGGCAGGATTGATGGGCAGGCTGAGGACAGGGTTCAGGCTCTGGAAACTCTGCTCCATGTAGGCACTGCGAGGCGGCCCATTGTGCAGCTTCAATGCCTCCTCTGAAAGCCAAGGGAAACGATGATGTATTTAGAAGAGTCATCAACCAGGGCTCTACTTACTGTGAACCAGTGTGGCAAGGCATGCTGGGCATCAGCTCAGTGAACTCACTTGACAACTTCGTGTGTGCGGGGCATGGCACATTCACTAACTGACACACTTACAGGCCATCTTCAGTGGTGCAGACATTAACTGATTAGACAATACATTCTTTAAAGATGTATTACTTTTATTTATGTGTAGTGTATGTGAATGTGTGTGCGTGTGTGTGGAGGGCTGCTTCTCCCAGGGCAAGTGCCTTTACCCACTGAGCCGTCTCAATGGCTCTACACCTTATTATTATGTTTGGGACGGCTCTCTTACTCAATCTGCAGCTCATCTGTTCAGTTATGCTGTTTGGTGGTGAGCTCCAGGGTTCTATCTGCCTGCCAGCACCGAGGTCTCCACACTTGGTCTTTTATGTGGTGCTGAGGATGCAAACTCGGGCTGCTATATTTGATGCCAAGTATGGCACAGTCTCAGCTACCTCCCAGGTTCCTCAACACTTAATTTTCAGCAACTGCTTTGTACTAAACCTCTCTTACATGAAAAATGACGGGTGCCTTATTTCTTGGACACAGGTATGCTAAACGTAGCGACCAGCTTCTGTGCTAGATGGTAGGAGGAACCAGATAGCCAGAGAAGTGGGGGCCACAGTGGCATCCAGACACACCAGGCTCAGAGTGGAGAGAGTTTCTCAGTGATAAGGAGATGTGTGAGAGGGTAATGAAGGTTATTTCAAGCAGTGATAAATGTCACAAAGATGATAAACAGGGAACTAAGCCCAGCATATATGGGCCTTTGGCCAAGTTCAATTCACCCTCTGTTTTTGTACAGTTCCAGCTTGCTCACTGAGGTATTCCTCACTACTGCTCTGCTGCTGGCGGATGTGTGTAGGTGAGACAGGCAGCATTTTCTCAGAGAAGCTGAACACACTATGTATCATTTATGGAAGCATTTACTGTGCTCTGCCTTAGAGAGTGGTCTGGGATGGGCAGGGAAGACTTTCCTGGGGAGGTGACAGGAATGAAGTGTTGGTTGACATGTATAAGGCCAGTGGGGGAACAGCAAGTGTTCTAAACCACACAAGTCGTGGTTGTTGGGGCCACAATATGAATTCAAGTATGTTGACCTTGAAGCCATGGCACGGCTGTCACGTGACTGTCATGAACTCTGGAAAAGCTTCAGATTCTTGCTTCCTTAGTCTGGTCCAAAGCAAAGTGGTCCTTAGAGGCATGCACGGAAGCATGCACAGAAGCATGCATGGAAGCATGCAGTATGGGCCAGAGTTGGGTGGGGAATCCTTTTAGCAGCTCTGATTTACTCATTACCTCCTTGATGCCAGCCTTTCTGCCTGTGGGCTCTAGTTTGGCTGAATGGCTTCAGTACCCAAATCCCACATCAAGGTGTGCGACTTCTGACTTGTGTCTTAGTTTCCTCATTGATAAGAGCCGTCTGACTCCAAAGCTGTGCTGTCCAGCACGATGCTCTATATAGGTTCAACCCTTCTAAGGCAGGGTTGCTACCCTTTCAGCTTGGCACCAGTTTTTTGAAAGCTTGTTGTGTTCATACACAAATATGGGCACTCAACCTGGCACCAGTTAGTTAGACCCATAGGAGGCTTGATAACAAGTTCACAGTGTATGCTTTTAAAGCAAGGGGCATACAAGAGGTCTCTTGAGTCTTCTTAGGGATAAAGGGAGGACAAAGAAATTGTAAGAATTTGGAGGTGAAGAAGACAAACAAAATGTTTCTTATTTGAAGAGATTCTTATTCTTGGTCAAATGAAATTTCAACAAATTAAGTTTTGGGCATAGCCAGGATACTGGAACACAGGGTAGGTAGCACCAGCAGAATGTGTCAAGAGAACAGGGCTTTCTGCCTTTAGTTCATGTTCTAAACTCTCTGCAAGAGTCTCTCTGTGCTTCTACCCTGCAGAGATGGGAGCAGGTGATCAAGAGATGCTCAGGCTGACAGAAGGCAGGACAATCCGAAGCAAAAGGAACAGCTAACAGACATTGAATATTGGGAGCAAAATACTGTGGTTGATGCAGGGGGAAAAAAAACCACTTTATAAGAAATGAGGTTAATGTGGGAAATGGCATTACGGCATCAGCTCGGATGCTTGCCTCCATAATTAAATTTTCCTCAATTCCACCTCATCAGATTTCTTGAGATTACCAGGGATGCGACAATAGCAAATTACTCAAGATGAATCATTTCTCAAATTACATTACTCCCACCTCAGTGTTCCTTGTCTCGTTAACAAATACAATTACTGCCAACAGGGGAATTGCTTCTCTTGGGGTGAAAATGACCCTGGGGTCTTTCTGGGAATGGTGGGAACAGCTCCCAACTCCTTGGAAATCACAGAAGGAAAAAACGGAGAGAACAGGAGCATGAGGAGGGTCCTGGGCTCCTGTCTTGGGTATGTGGACTCAGAGCATCCTTTGTATTGTCCTAGGCAAGGAGGATATGTGATTCTCATCTCTCTTCTTCACACTTGGCTTTTAGATCTTTACGAATGTAAAGGGTGCCCCATTAGGGGCACTTGAAGACATTAGGTAGGTGGACTCTGCCTCAGCTAATTCAGGAGCGGGGGCCCCAGGCTTCAGTCTCAGGGAACTACCAGGTGTCTAGATATTGGCTCGTTCAGCACGGAGACTTAGCAGAAGCTGTCAGAATTCATGCCAAGATCATATTTTCAGGATTTCAGGCACCCATCCCACATCTTTGTCTTCCCGGCCCTTGTTGCCAGTACAGCACTCCGTTCCTGCCAAGAATGCTTCCCACTTAGCAGGACTGTCATGTGTATCTAACTCCTGGACTTGTGTTGAGTAACATGCAGAGGGACGGTCCAGATAGTGATCCCTCTCTGAATCTCAGGAAGTTCCTGAGGAAAATTGTGTGTGTGCTGGCCATGCCCACATTGCTCCCCTTGTCATTATCCCTTAAGCGACAATGCCACAGAGGTGTGCATACATGCAGATTGCATTGGGCATTAAGAGGCATCTAGAGATGATCTACTGTGAGTGGGAGAAAGTGCACAGGTTATATACAAATACTATGCCATTTTCTACAAAGGACTGGTACATCTCTAGTTTTTTATAATCAAGGAAGTATCTGGAACCAATTCTTTATAGACACTGAGGGGTGTTTGTACTGGGAGACTCAGAAATCCTGTTTCTATGAGTCTTCCTTTTGAGCCTGGGCAGACATAAATTTCATGTTCCAGAACCTTCCTTGTAGCACTTTCTGCAGGAACAATGTCATCATCAGGTAACAGAAGTTACTATGGTCAGGCCGGAGCAGCCTGTGTTTCTTTAACTGTGGAATCCCCGTGGCTGTCAACTTTCACACACCGACAGATTATAGCATGGCATTCTAACCGTGTCTCCTGTGCTTTAGGACACAGGCTTGTGCTTGTACTTTAAACACTGTGAAGATGTTAGAAAGACGTGCTCCAACCGTCCACAGTGGTCACATCCAGAGGGTGAGAATTTAGCCAAAACAAACAAACAAAACAACAAACAAACACAACTTCCCAAGATCTTACTGACAAAAGAAAAGTGGAGGAAAAATAGAAATACAAGTGTAAACCCTTTGCCTTGAACAGACACAAGTGGACCATTAAGGGGTCAGTGTCTTCTTCTCTGTCCTCCATACACACTGGGAAGCAATGGCCACAGGCATACGTTAGTAATCTCTTTCTTTCTGTTTTAGCTTCCTGCTGAGACATGAATCTTGAAAAATTAACGTTTTGTTTCCTTTCCTGGTTTTGAAGCTTAAGAGAAGTAATCCTAAGAATGCTTATTCTGTGATCAGCTCTCCTCACCCGTCATGTTTACAGTTGCATGTAGCTAGCTTTTACTGCTGTCTCCACTACACGAGACTCTACTGTGTAAGCAGAATACAACTGTCCTTATGTGTGGGGAACTTGTGGATTGTTTGTGGTCTTGTGTTACTATGAACAACTCTGCTGTGGTTCCTTTGTCTCGGCCCGTGTGATAGGTGTGTGTACATTCAATATGAGGAGAAGGGGCTCACCCATCCCACAAACTTATCCTACACATTCATCTCTCAGGAGCCCTGATATATGCTCCCGCATCTCTGACCTGCCCCAGGACACTGCCCAACCATCACAGGCACACAGGTATTTCCCACTCTGGAGCTTCTTTTTGCTTATAACTTTCATTGTTATCCCTCATTATTAACAAAGGTAAGCTTTTTAAATTATACATATGTGAGGAATTCATATTTTTCTCTCTTTTATAGCTGCCAGTGACAGTCACCATCTTCAGAGAATAAATGACTTTGACTTTCAAGCCACATAGTCTCTGTCTCAACTGTTGGAGTCTGTCATCGAAGCCCTAGGGCAGACATAGGTACCATATTTGACTGGGGCTCATTGTCTGCCAAACTCTTGTTTATGGATTTTGTTTGAGTATATTTTGGGGAGCAAATATCTACCACCAGTGTGTGGCTTCTCAATTTTACTTAGTGCCTCACATTTCTTTTTATGAGCAGAATTCCAACAGTAATTCTTATTTTCTAAACAGCCAAGAAGTCATGCTAAAACTCAGTGTGTGCCTAGGATTAGCCCCATCTTGTCTTAAACATGAGCAATGCCTTGTGGAAGACCGGAGGGCTCACAGCTGATAAAAACCCACACAGATGGCATTGTCTCTGTGTACAGGGAGGGAATGAGCCCATACTATAGGGTAAGAAAGTAAGAAAAAACATCTCCAATGCGGATACAAGGCAGCCTCATGCTCCATGTTGGGCATGGGATCCTTGGGGTCCATATGAATGGACACTCTCCTCCACACGGACCCTGAGAGTACTCACCTGGTTTGATGGGCTGCTTGTTGGAGAAGGTCAGAGGCGCGACGAGGAATTTGGTCTCTGCAACTGGCACCCAGTGGTGGAGAATTTTTACCGTCCAGACCCCAGGCCTCAGAGGCAGATTCAAAGGGGGTTTGTAGTGTGTGAATTCCGCGGTGGACTCGATCAGGATATCATAGGTGGCTGCGATGACGTTGACAGGGTCCACCCAAATAACAGTCACAGTCACATTGGGCCCCTTCCCCCATTTCTGCATCCCCACGGGCTCATCCATGGGCCCCAAGAGACCGCCGAAGTTCCGGAACAGTCTTTCCTTGGCATCCCAATCAGTGCCAACCTGAAACAGGAGAACAAATTCTGAAACCACGGGGTCTCAGGAAGGTCCACGGTTGCACAGACTCATTTCACTGGTGAGACTGAAGGTCCAAGTCTTCTGGGACTCAAGGTTACACAGCTGATAAGCAGAACTCATAGGACTTCTGCTCAGATTGGGATTCTAAGGCCTATAAATCTCCCTTTAATCCGGCATTCTCTGTGCCCAAGCTGTGCTGTGTGCTTTGACTCATATCCAAACCCATGAATTAAATGCAAGTGCAAATAAACACTATCCTGCACACCATTCCAAGTCATAGCATGCCATTCAGCTGGTGAGCCTGGGCTCCTTTTGGGCCTCTGATTCTTCAAGTGGCACACCTGCATTTGGAGTGCTCCTTACGCATAAGGACGGAGGCCTGGCTTTGGGGTAACCCACCAGAAGCTTGGAAACAGAGTGCAACCTGTATCACTGCAGGATGGAGACCTGGCTTTGGCTCCTCCAGAGCATTCTTCTCTGGACCCCAGCTGGATGGTTCATGGCAAGCCTCTTGTCTTTCCTCCCTCCACTCTGCCACCTTCAAGCCACTCTGCATTCAGGAAGCAGGGAGCAGCCATGTGCTGCCTCACTACTCAGGTCTGAGCTAACCCCTCACCGTGGTCCCCAGGCATTCCTACCATCCACCACCATCAACTGACTCTGCTCCATAAGGACCTTCTTCCAGCCCTTTTAACTTACCAAGCCACCCTCTCCCCGTCTTCTCAATGGAACGTCCTACCTCCTCACACCTGTGCACAGCCCTTATCTGAGAGGTCTCCTTAGGGTCCCCTGAACACCTTAACACATCACTTCTCCCTGCTGTACTGTCAGTCCGTGAGAAGAGAGCCTGCTCTGTGTGGATCTCAGCTCTCCTACGGTTCCCCCAAGAGGGCCGAGCACACACAATGTTTTCCTAATAAGTAAACAAATTACTTGCAAAAAAGTGAATTAGCCACATTGAACCTTGGTACTGAGCTATGTTGATGGTTTGGATCAAATTAAATGCGGTGTCTTTTTACTAACAAAAAGGGGATGCTCCCTAAGAGGAGTGACTTTGTGTTTCTGAAGTAACTGCACACAGGCATGTCCGTGGCAGGCACTGAGAATAATGTAAAGCTGCTCTCTTTCTCTCTCTCTCTCTCTTGTGTGCATGTGTTCATGTGTGCAGTTTGAGGTGAAGATGTAGCTATACAAGTCCACTGGAGAAGTTTCTGTACATGCACAGCAAATAGTAGCTGAATTTCTTGCCTGGAATTACTAAGCCCACTCTTTCCCTAGGACACACAGTTCTACAGTTAACACTCAAGGCTCGCATTGGCCAGGCATGAGGTAAGCATCTGCGTGTACCTGCTCATGTGATAGTCTCATCTGTGAGGAGAACTTTGTCACTATTCTCATTGTGCAGATGAAACTGAGGCTCAGAGACAATAACTTGCTGTGGGAATCCAAGAAGTCTATCAGTAATGGATCATCTATTTGTATGTCCATCCATCTGCCCTTCCATCTGTCCATCCATTCATTTATCCATCCAACCATCCATACGTTTACTCATCCATCCATCTCACTTCTTATTAATTATTTATTTTACAGTATCTATGTCAATATGTACTACCTATTATTTATTTTACAGTATCTATGGCCCATGGAAAAATATCCCATGTATATATTATTATGCATATCATCAACCAAGAAATCCATCCATCCATCCATCCATCCATCCATCCATCCATCCATCCATCATGTTTAAGTATCTGTGTACTACTCTGTCATTCACTGGTTATTCTGTCTGCGTATCCATCCATCCATCCATCCACCTACCTACCTACCTACCTACCTACCTACCTACCTACCTACCTATACCTAGCTACCTACCTCAAACTTGAATACATACTTAATGATCAGGGTTGAGCAGGTGGACTTCTCTATTAACCTATGCACAGAGCAGCCACTCTTGTAACAATACTAAGAGAAAGGAAGAATAGTCCCAAAGCCATGCAAGGGTCATGCAGAATGAATTCGTAACTGCTCAGGGAATTCTTTAGAGCACTGCTCTTGCATTTTCTAAAGGAGTAGAGGTTGACAATTAGCTTGGCATCTGTGTTCTCAAACGGAGTCACTTCAGCTGGAAAGTGTGGAGCAGCTCGCAAAAAAATGGGATCTTGTCTTAAACTGAGGAGCCTGAAGAATGTCACACGCCCCCTTCCCAAAGTGTGAGGAGAGGGAGTCACCCTGTCAGGTAGTCCCGTTTCTGTCACATCTGTTATTTCCACTTTGCCATAGTATGGAAGGCTACAATCATTCATTGCAAAATGGGCTCTTGCTTAAGTTTAATAAATGTTCAAGTTTAAGCCTACCATAATGCTTCCTAGTTCCTAACCCCATTATCTTCATCCATGACCTCTATTACTCTCCATCTCATTCACCATGCTCTGGTCACACTGGTTTTGCTTCTTCTTCTTCAGCATGCCAAACCTCTGCCCAGAATCACAGGACATCTGCCTGTGCTCTGTTCTCCACTCAGAATGTTCTAGATCTTCCCATGGATGAAACAGCTCTGCCACAAGATTCAGCTTGAACCTGATCTATTTTTCAAAGTAGCCCAGAAGAAACCATCCTATCAGAGATTGCCTCCACCAACCTCCTGAGCCTAAGGATTTCCTTTCGTTACGAAATACTTGCCACTAGATGAACTAATTCTCCTTCACTCACTACTTGCCTGCCTGCCCCAGCAGAATTCAGTTCCATCCCTTGTGATGGAACACTCTGTCTGGTTCACTGCTGTCTTTCATGAATCTAGTATATTGTAGGACCTTGGTGAGCACCCTTTTCTCCAATCAGTGGTAAGGACCATCATGCTAGAGAAATCTAAGTTGACCATCTGCCACTATATAAGATCCTGAGACCATGCTAATATCAATATCAAGGGTGCCCTTGCACAGCTTATAAATGGCCCTTTTTAGATCTTCCTTCCTTTTCGTTTAACTCTGTACCTTAGCCATTAAATAAGCATTCCTAGAAAAGTTCTACATATAACATTAGGGCCTCTGCCTCCTGTGCCTGCACTGTTGATGGTAGAATTGGTGATCCTCTCACCAAGGCTACAGGAGCCATTGTGAAAACACTCACAAATTACTAGCCATGTGATGGCCAACAATCTCTTGTTATTGCCAGAGGTACCCAGTGACCCAACAGGGAAAGCCCAGCCACCAGGCATTCATCTCTTTAATGGGACATTAATGTCTTCAATGGGCTGCTTGGGACCCCAGAACAGAGTCCAACTGGTGCAGCATCTAATTGCCCTGCTGACTCCGGTAATTTATGGAGCTGGCTGCTATAGCATCTCAGAGTCAGTCAATCCCCATGGAACCTTCTTTAAAAACACAAGTTTACAAGAAACTCATCCTTGCTTGTTACGGCGAATCTATTCAGTCGTAGAGCAAAGCAAAGAGACAGGTCCACAGTGAGTGGAGAAGGACCAGCGAGGAAACACAAGCAGGTGAGATCTCTCCCCTCATACTCCCAGTCCCTCAAGTTCCTGCATATCAAAAGCCACTCTTCAACCTTAACCTGGCACTCAAACTCATTTGTGAGGGTCACAAAGCTCCATCATACTTCCTCTTCTTTCCAGCATTTCCTAGCCCCAGGGACAGTCACATTCATTCAACAATATTCAGCGTTACAGCTTTCTGGTGTACAATGAAGACACGTTCATAAATCAGCAAGATAACATTACAAGGTAAATTCTAAAAGAGGCAATTAAAGATGTAGCCAGTATATAAGGTTGCTATTGTGATGCAAGGTAGGGGTAGCCGGGGAAGGGGTCTCTGATGGTGCCTCTTTGGATTTAGATCAGAATGACTAAGAAAATAAAAGATTAAAAAATATAGGACATCCTGGGAGAAAGCACTATAGGTAAAGGTGTCAAGCTCAAGTCAGGAATAAGGATATCTTGTTTGACAAAGATACAGGAACTATGAGCAAGAAATGAGTGGAGAGGCAAACAATAGCCAGATCATGTGGGGCCTTCTGGACCTGGGGGTAGGGATGATGTGATGAACATCTACCAGGAAGCCATCTCCCAAGCCAAAAACATTTCTAAAAGCTGATGTTATTTAAATAGAGGGAGTGACATTTTATGGATCTGCAGTTAGACTACTCATTCATCTCTGGACACTTCTGTTCACCAATCTATCCATCTATCCATCCACTCATCCATTATCTATCCATTCTTCTGTCTAATCTGTCCATCCATCCATCCATCCATCCATCCAGCAATCCATTTTGTTGCCTACATGTACATTCGTTTACATGTCTATCCATTTGTCATCTATTTGTTCATCTATGCATCTGTCTGTTCATCCATACATCTACCCATCACCCATCATCATCCATCCTATTGCCTACACTTCCATCATTTATCTGTCTGTCCATCTGTCACCCATTAATCCATCTGACCATTTATACAGTTATCTATACTCCCATGCTTCAATCCTCCATCCATTTGTTTGGCAGTCTGCCTAATTACCAATCAGATTCATCTATCTGTCTGTCTGTCTATCTATCTATCTATCTATCAATCTATCTATCTATCATCTTTCTGTCTGTCTGTCTGTCTACCCATCCATTCATTTACATGGCCACCAGCCCACCTACTCCTAAAGTTTAGGAGCTAGCTCCTGTGTTAGGAACAAGGAGAACAATATAAAATGAGGCATGAAATTCGTGGCCAGTGAGATGTGGGATCAATTTTGTGATTTTCCCATGTCTTAGCAGTTATTTAGAAAACAGTTGGAAGTCCATAGCCTCACCCAGTCCATAAAATGGTACTAATGCCATGACTTTATGAGAAAGCTGCCTTGTTACTGACTCATTACTAAAACAGACTTAGAAGAAATCAATTGATGGGATGCAAAATTAAGAGAAGAACATCTGCCCTAAAACAATAGACCATGCTTCTAGGCTGATTCCATTCAGAGACACTGACACGCCATTACCTCTCTGTTTGCATTGTTTATGATGCTGTTCCAGTATATGCAACTGGGAAGTTATCTCCAGGAACAGAATGAGCTCATCTTTAGGGATAAACTACAAACACCCTCATCTTCCGTTTCCAACTCTAAGTGTCAGATGAAGCACAGAGCCTGGCGAGAGAGCTTCAGGAGACAATTAAGACTGACACTGTTTGGCCTCTTACCTCAGAAAACTGAAGCCTCCCAAAGTCACTGGGGGGACTTGCAATCTTGAAGACTTTCTTCGGCATCATCCACGTCTCCAGTGTCTCCAGTTTGCTCACAGCAAGGTTAGTCACGTGGTGCTTGATTAGAAAGCCCTGGAAACGGTCGGCAAGGAAGTAGAGATGGACAGATGCTGGGTGGCCCATTGGGTAGTACCTAAAAACATGGGACCAGGGTATGAGGTGTGCAGTGTCACCATGAGGCTTCACAGTGGTCTAGCTCCTACAATAGGCCTTATTCAGTCTACATCAGTCTGAAAGCTGCTGTTTCTGAATCTAGGGTCTAAGCAGTTGCAAATAACTTCTTTTTTAACCAAGAGGTAAGTGTAAAGCATGCCGACTATAGGAAAGTACAATGAAGAAATCGCTGCTTTAATGCCTCTTCCCATAAATAACACCAATTCACAGCTATCTATTGAGTGCTGGGTGCCTTTTCCTGTAGCTTCATTTTCTATGCAGGTATTTGCATACATGCTGCCTAGTAGGCTGGCTAATGTGTGTATCTGAGAGTGCAGGTGCATGCAAGTGAAGGTTAACTAGAACCACGGATATCATTCTTTGGGTGTCTTCCACCTTGTTTTCATAGGCAGGTTCTATCATTGACCTGCAGTTTGTCAAGCGGGCTAGACAAGCTGGTCAGTGAGCCCCAGAGACCCCCCCCTCCAGTGCTGGGATGACAAAGCACCTGCCACTATGTCAGGCTTTTAAAATGCAGGTTCTGGAAAACTGAACTTTTGTGCTCACACTCACAGGACAAGTACTTTACTGACAGAGCCATCTCCCCAGCCCCATGAATATTGTATAGATGGAATCGTAACATTTATGCTATGCTTTTGCTCCATTGGACTTCCTGGGCACTCTCATCTCTGAAAATAATATTGTGTGTGTCTGTGTATATAAGATGTGTCATGGAACATGGTATTTTACAGAACCAGTGATCTATTGATGGATAATAATAGATTGTAAAATATTTGTTATTCCTTTGGAATTCACATTCATTCACTCCCTCACATACACACCTCTAAAACTCACTTTATCTGGTACCCAAGCTTGTCAGAAACATTGATTTATCTTCTTGTTGCCTTCCTTAAGTGGGTGTTGATGAATCCACACTTTTTTTTTCTTTTCTAAAAATTACTGCCAATACACACTTGCAAGCACCCCGCCTTCCATAGTAAGATTATTTTAAATTGCATGCCTTTGGTCTGCACAGTTTTGCTGGCTAAATAGGGCTGGAAAGCTTAGCACAGAGGAGAAAGTGGGGAGCAGAAAGCAGACGGGAAGAGGGAGCCCTGGAGACCAGCAACTCTCCACTTGTAAAATAAAAAGCTGCCACTTCTGCAGCGTGTAAATTGCACGGCACTAAGAGGCCACTGTGGCTCCCTAATAACAGCGTTCCACAAATCACTGTCCCTTCTCTGCTAAGCGCAGACTTCCCTATACTTCCGATCTGGAGTTTTAAGTCTTTATGTTCAATTAGAAAGGCCGGGAATCCTTCTTCCTATGTTGACGCATCTCTCCAAATCACTGCCTTGTTACTGGGATGCCTCTGGGGCTCTGCAGAAAGAACTTGCCTCGTCTTCAGATTGCTGGGTCTTCACAGATCACGCCAGCAGTTTAGAAGTGATCGTTGCGGGCGGGATGCCTAGGACACTGCTGTTGCAGTTGCTTGGCAGTGTCCTGCAGTGCTTTCTCATGAAGATGTTAGGTGTCTGTGCTGCCCAACAAAGTAGCACCAGCAATTGCTGAGCACTTAAAACGTGGGCACAATTTTGAATGTTAGTTCATTTATTATTTTTTAATTTGCATGCATGTGTGGTACAGGTATGTGTGTGCATGCGTGAATGCACTTGTGTGTGTGTGTGTGTGTGTGTGTGTGTGTAGGCCAGAGGAGAGATAAGGTGTTTTCCTCTATAACTCCCCAACTTATTTTTTGAGACAGGGTCTCTCCGTGAATCCAGAGCTCACCAATTAGCTAGATTAGCTGGCCAGTGAACCCCAGGGATCTTTCTGTGTGCCTCCTAGAGTTAGGACTAAGGGTTCATGCTGGCTTTTTACGTGGGTGCCTAGTTCATGCTGCCATGTCTGGCTATTTATGTAGGTTCTGGGGATCTGAACTCAAGTCTTTATGCTTGACTAGCAAGCATTTTCCTCATCTTCTCAGCCTTACTACTACTATTATTTTCTCTTTTCAGACAGCGCCTCATGCATCCCAGGCAGGCATCTAACTTAATACATAGTTGAACATGGCCTTGAATTCCTGGTTTTCTTGTCTCCACTTCCAAACACTGGGATTACAGATGTGGGCCACCATGTTTGGCTTAATTTTAGTGAGTTTAAGTGAAATTGATCACGTGTGGTACATCATTTCCTTGGAAGAGTCTGTGTTCTCCTGCATGGGTGTCCCCAAAGCCTCATGTCTCCAGTATCTGGAGCACATTGCTGCTTTGTCTGCACTGGCGTGTAAGAGTCCATTTCCCACCTCCTGGTTCATCTTTAGCCAATAGCAGGTGCAGAGATGCTATGGCTGATCTGATCCAGGCCTTGCCACCCGTGCATCTACCTTCCTGATATCTTGGGGTCACCTTGAGAGCATGTTTAGGCTAGCCTGTGGGAAGATGAGTCATTGGTGACAGATGAGAGCCACCAAAGCTGTCGAGCCCCTGTTGCTGTGATTCAGCTAACAGTTTCCAGTCAAGAGCTGCAGAACCACACCCTCTGCCCTGCAGGTGGCTGCAGATGCAGAAGAGAGGCAGGTCCAGACTGGAAGGAAGATGGTCCAGCGGATTCACGAGCATGAAGGAATGATCACCAGTTCCCACCCCTGCTCTCTTTGTTACAAGGTATTGTCCCAGCAGCTCACAGTTAATGCACTGTCGGGGCTTGTTTTGTGATGTGGGTGTGGCTACAGCAGAGGAGGGCTTGCTGCCTGGGAGTCAAAGGAGAAAAAGGGGAGAAAGCAGTTCAAGAAAGGAGCAGTCAATCATACTGAGTGTTGCTGGATGTCAAGAACACGAGCGAAGGCTGAGTATTGGAGCAATCTGTTGCTTTATTGCTTGCCTTTCCTTCTGTTTCTCTCTCTCTCTCTCTCTCTCTCTCTCTCTCTCTCTCTCTCTGTGTGTGTGTATTTTTGCATGAGTGTGTATATGTGGGACTGTTGGTGAGTGTGTGTATAGAAGCCTGTGAAGGCCAGAGGACAGCGTTAGGTATCAGTCCTTGGGCACCTTCCGCCTTTTGTTTGGGGTGAGGTCTCTTATTGGCCTGGAACTTTGTCACTTAGGCTAGGCTAGTTGGCCTGTGAGGCTGCAGGCTCCATCTGTCTCCTACTCCCTCTCATCATTGCTGGGATTAGAGACAGGTGTTACAGGGCCTAGTTTTTTATATGGGTGCTGGAGATCCAAATGTCTTCATGCTTGTGAGGCAAGTGCTTTCCCCCATTGAGTAATCTCCACCAAGGATTCCTGTTGTCTGGCTCCAACCCCTACTCTACTGAGCACTGCCAGAGGCTGGCCCAAGCATTCATGAAGCCTCCACAGGGGCATTGTGGGAATCACTTTACTGTCGTCACACCAGCTGCTCTTTCTGAGCCACAAGCACTGTGCTTCCTGCTTGCAGCTGAACTCAAACCTCTAACTTCGAGTGCAAAGCTCTCTCTGATGGATTTGTTCCCCTCTGCCCAAACTGACCATGGGTACTTTACTTTGGGCTCCTGGGTAGGCTGAGCTCATTTGTGCCTCAGGACCTTTGCATAGGACATTCTCTTTGCTGGGGATGCTCCTCTCCTCTTGTGAGTGTATGGTGAGCTGTGCTTTGCTTTGACGCTTAATGAGAACTAGCTCAGGACTCAGCAAAACGTCAGTTCTTATTGATAGTCTTGAACTGTGTGTGTGTGTTTGTGCATGCACAGGTGTATGTGCACACTTAGGAACTGGGCATCTTTACACGAGAAGGTGCAGATCATGACCTTGAGGTCAGGTCTGTCTGGATTGGAGGTGAATGTTCAATGCCTAAGAAAGAGTCTGGTGCACAGTGGGTGTTCAAGCAATGCTTGCTGAGTGATTGAAAACCCAGGCTTCCCTGCAGCTGTGTGCTTCCTAAGTACATCTGGGGACCATGCCACCTGAGATGTAACACAAAGCCCTCTGCATCTTATAGTCACATTACTCCATCCCTAGCTAATGGCAACAGCAGCTACACTAAGAAAAGGGAAAGCGCCAAGAGGCAGTAGGATAATTTACAGAATGCAGTGGGAACATTTGTCTGGCCCAAGGTCTGTTTCTCTCGCTCCTTATTTATATAAGGTGAGCTTTAGAAAAAAAATTAGAGCAACAAACAACGTTTGGGTTTCTGAATGCCTTGAAACAGCCGGTGATTTGGTAGTCAACTTCAAGTTGAGAGTCTGACCAGATTGGGCTAGAGTTGAACCAAGTAGCACCAGTGGTCTAGGCTGGTCTACACAGCATCTCCTGCAGGGCTTGTACTGACTTGCAGGTGCATGGAGCTCAGGTGGTCTAGATTGGTGTGCACCGTGCTCCTTGTAGGGCTCATGTTGACTCACACGTTCATGGAGCTCAGGTCTAGGTTGGTGTGCCCAGCACCCCCTGTGGGGTTCATGCTGACTCACAAGTACTATATTTACTGGCATCTGAGTTGGGGTTTTGCAGTAACATATTGGCATCTCAATCTCTGCATGGTGGATCGGAAGTGGCCTCTATTTCCTTGTTCTCGTATGTTTGAATCTGCTCTATCAAACATTTCTGCAGAGCACATGCATTACTTTATAATGAGAAAATGAATCAATAAGCAGTGTTTTATGAAAGGTTGTAGCACAGCCTGGAAGTGCATAGTGTGCATGAAACGCCCAGATCAGATGAAAGGCACTTGCTATTTCCCTAGATGCCCCACGGGTAGCAATTCATTCTCCTTTGCCTTTTTGGGATAAGGGTCCTTTGTCCTGATTTATTCCCAGCCTCCGATTCATAAATACAAGGCTTTGCCCACGGCAAGGCACAATAGCTCCATCACAATAAAAAATGAAGGAGAAAAGCCAAAGGATTCTGGGCCCGAGGCAACTGGATGGCTTGCTTCATTCCAAAGCAAGTACCAGGAGAAAGTTTCAACAACCCTAAATAAATCGGGAGTGTCTTTTGGAATTTCCTCTAAGATCATTTATCTTATAAGTCCTAGGATGCTAATGATTAAGATGGTCTGGGAGGACAGTTGCCTTCCAGGTTTGGGGCACAGTGCTGTATACTGGGCAGTCTGTGGTTCCAAGTTTTACACTCTTTCCACAGTCTGACCAGGGGGAAAAGACACTCACTGACATTGATACTGGGTTGGTGCAGCCACATGAGATGGGCCTGTTGGAAGTGATGTCCCCTTGGCTTGGGGGAGGTTAGGGGTAGGAGTGTCAGTAGCCCTCTGACCCCAGAGAGGGATTGGGAGATGCTTGGTTGGTAAAAGTACTTGCCATGCTAGTGTGAAGACGTGAGTTCAGATCCCTAGTATTCACATACGAGGGCAAAACTGTGGCATGTGCCTGTATCACCAGCACTGGGGATGTGGAGACAGGAGGACCCCTGGGGTTTGCTGGCCAGTCTTACCGAATCAGTGAGCACCAAGTTCAATGAGAAGCCCAACACACACACACACACACACACACACACACACACACACACACACACGCGCGCACACACACACACACACACACACACACACACACACACACACACACACACACACACAGTGGGCTGCAAAGGTGGCTCAGCAGTAAGGTCTTACCATGCTCTTGTAGATGATGCTAGCTCGGCTCCCAGCACCCAGAATGGGTAGCTCAAGACAGGCTATAACTCCAACTCCAGGACACCCAATGCCTTCTTCTGTCCCCCATGGCCATCCATACTCACATGTACATGCCCCCTACCCACACAGAGGCACATGTGCATATACATACTTTAAAAAGAAATTGGGGAAAATGAGGGGAAGAGCGAGAGAAGAGCACACCTGACATTGGTCTCTGGCCTCTACAGTTCCATGAACATGTATGCACGCACACACCATAACACATACAAGCTTCTGACAGGGTAGGACTTGACGGCCTTAAAGACCGGGAAGGGTAAACTATGTAGTGATAGTGCAAATAAAGAGCCACAGTGAAACAGCAATGAGATGGACGGCTTGCGGTTACTATCTTAACCAGAACACTCACTCTGGCCATTGTGATGGCTTAATAAGTACACTAGGGCATCAAAATCACATGAAAGCTACTGAACACCTCAGCGTGTAAAATGCTATTAAAACCAGGACCGTAATACACACTCATGAGGTGGCTCCTGAGCGCTTTCTTTTCATCTCACGTATGAAGAAACTGAGGGTCCGAGGGGTTCACACCTTGCTCAAGATCAGATATAATGTTGTACACCTGTGATCTCAGATGTGGTGGCTGACTGGAGAGTCGCAAGGAGCTTAAGGCCAGCCTGGGTGAGACACAGCGAGGTATTGTTTGCAAAAGAGAGAAACCAAGGAAGACAGTCCAATGAGAAGAAGAGGAGAAAGAGAGGGAGAATGTGATCAGGGTTGGTATTACAGCTTGTGTACCGCACAGTGTGGAGAGACTCGTGTGGTGAGTGGGGGAGAGCAGGCAGCGGAGAAGCATGGCATTAGCACCTTGCTCTGCCAGTGAACCCAGCTCAGCACCTGGCTCACCTGCAGCTGTTCTCGCCGTCCGTGTGCAGGGACGACTCAGCCCTTCGCAGCCCCAGGCGGATGAAGGAATGGTACAGCGTGAGTGCCACATCGCTGAGGCTGTGGATACCGTCTGGCTCGTCATAGACGTTCTCCCAGTAGGAGCGGAGGCCCGGAGTGCCCGCAGGATAGTTCCCATACAGGTAAGAATCCAGCTGCCCAATGATTTCCTGGTTCACTATGGCTTCGAACTTTCGGGCAAAGAAGGTGGGCCGGGCTGTCTGCTGTGCTCAGGAGAGATACAAGACAAGTTTATCATCAACCAGTGTGTGTGTGTGTGTGTGTGTGTGTGTGTGTGTCTGTGTGTGTGCGCGCGCGCGCGCAGGGGTGTCATCATCCTACATCCTGCAAGGAGAGGAGGGCATAGCAGTAAGCCTGCCAGGTTCAAATGCCAGCCGTGGGGCTCCATGACCTTTCAATATTCTCCTCTATTAAATGGGTCAGAATGAGAGTGGGACGATGTTAAAAACTGTAAGACATCAAAGCATGGTGGGCACTTAGGAATCACCACCCAAATGCTCCTGAAATAAATTGAATTGTGGGTGGTTCTCAGTGAAGGTCATAGACAAGCAATTTTAGTTGACTGGGAGAACACCTAACATCAGATTCACTGGCATTATTTACAAAGAGGAAGATTCACGGAAACAATTCTTGCTTCCTTTCAAACAGCAACGGTTGTGGGAAACCCTGGCCACATTCTGAAGTGGCCATGGTGGGTAAACTGGAATGGCAGCCCATCCCTTTAGATAAGACATGGTCTCTTCTTCAGTCATTGTCCCCCCTGTTCTTTAGTGTCCCTTGGCATTTTAGCTGATTGGCAGGCTCACCAGGGACACTCCAGGATGGGACTTCACATGCTCCAGGATCTGGGGTCATGGCGCTCTGACAGGAAAACCCAGTCACTCATATAGGGGACTCTACACTGTCTATAACCCTTCCTCTCTTTCATTCTAAAATTATCTTTTGTCTCAGTTAACCTTGAATTTCAGGACCACAGATCTGCTAGATAAACATTTACAATGGAAATAAAAATTTCCTTTTAACTAGCAGCTGCTTTCTTTGAGCCAATGAAACATACTAACTATCTCAGGGTAATGTTTGGCCAGACCGTGGTCTGAGCAAGATGTTCAGTCAGGCAAACACACAAACCTTACCTTCTTCTCTACTCTGTCAACAAGTCTGGTGACTTTCAGAAATGTAAATCCCAAATAAAAATCCCAATGGATTATAATGCTTTCTGTGTAAACTGAGGACTTAGAGAAATGGGTCCAGAGGGAGAAAAAGATTTATTCACAGATATACAGCAACTCAGTGAATGAAGATCAGAGGTTCAAAGACAATACATGCTGACTAGGGAAGATAGCTCAGTTAGTGAAATGTTTACATGAGAACTTGAGTTTGATTTCCGGACCCACATAAAAAATACTGGCCATGGTGATGTGTGTCTATAATTCCAGGACTGGAGAAGAAGAGATGGGCAAATCTTTGGGCCTTAATCAGAGAATTCTGGGTTTAGTGAGAGACCTTGCTTCATGGACAGTGTTGTAAAAATACTTCCTCTTGGGGGACTTAAACATGTACTCCCTCTTCATAAGACCTCAATGACAAACCAATGACCACCCTGGGGAACCAAAGAGTCTATTAGGCTTACTTATAGATAGATCATGGGTGAAGGGTTATAGGCAGGAGCATGGGGGACCCTAAAGCACCTGAAAGGTTTGCACCCAGCAGAGATGATGGCTTCATAGCTACACAGATGGATCCTTTCCATGTTAAACTTCCCCAGCCTATGTTCTCTATCCTCTCCCTAAGAACCCCTGGGGCCACATGCAGTTAGGACAGAACAGCCAGCTAGATACTTAGGTGAGA
>JAQHUG010000240.1:2129250-2209664 GCA_028555095.1 Dicrostonyx torquatus
ACATAGCTGATCTTATGAAGATGGAGGCAGTTTTGTCTTGGAGGAGTGAGTTCTACAACAATCCCAGAGGAACAAAGCCTGAAGCTGGTTTCTGTACACACACACACATACACACACACACACACACACACACACACACACATGCATGTGTGCATGCAAGAACACTCATGCACTCATATGTGCATATAAAGAGAAAAAAACCAAGCACCTGCCATCTGTAAGTATTATACTATTTCTAAGGCAGGGCTTCACAGACATCTTCAGCAGAGGGACAAACAGTAGATCTTAAAGCACTGAAATTTCTCCAGTCTGAAGCATGGAAACACCCAGCGGCAAAACAGCAGGTGAGTGGTGGTAGTTGTGTTCCAACAAAACTTTACTATAAGAGTAGACTGGGCTGACTCTGGCCAGGGAGTTGCAGTGTGCCCAGGACTGTAAAAGAGCTAAAATACAGCCCTGTCCCTTGAGGAGTTCACTCTGGCCAGTTGTTGGTGTGGATCGAGCATAATGTGCCCTTCAGAGGACTAATAGCTGCAATAATGACACTGATAACTTGGAATATCGTATGAAGGGCATCACAAATCTCATCACCTAAGCCTCTGACACCCAGCCAGGTAGGGTCATAACTTCCATTCTACAGAAGAGGACATGAATCTCAGAACGGGAACCAATGCTCACACTTGCACCAAATCCCACAGCTCCAAACCCTAGGCTCTTTTTTTAAAAATCACATCCCTCTAGGATGGACTGGTGACAGGGAAGATGGACTAATGGACAGGTGAGAGAAAAGACCCCAAGAAAGAAACAACCTGGGCATCGCTGAACAGCTCATCACCTTTACTTCCCGAGCCCTGGGATCTCTGTTTTGGAGAGGGGTTAGACAGCAGTAGGGGTCAGTCTACTTGAGGCCATGCCCTCTGCTACTTCCTAGGTGTGCATGTTTTCAGGAGCCCAACTGCTCCAACCTCAATTTTTCTGTCTTTGAAGTGGGCAGAGAAGAAGGAGTGACTAGCACATGTTGTCAGTTGCTGTTAAGTGGTCACCGTTGTCACTTCAGCTAGGTTCCCTATTGACCTACAGGTTGTCATTTCCTAGGGACAATGATCAGTCTCAGTGGCAAGAGACTCATCTCTACTTGCTATTCTCTGGCCACAGACTGATCTTCTAGAAGGGTACACTTCTTTTTAAAGACATGTGTGAGTGTGTGAGTATGTGTGTGTGTGTGTGTGTGTGTGTATGCCACATGTGAGTTCCCAAAGAGAGCAAAAAAAAAAAAAGAGTGCTGATTCCCTAAAGCTGGAGTCACAGGCAGATGTGAACCATCTGACATGGTACTGGGAACTGAACTTGGGTCCTCTAGAAGAGCATGAAGAATCTTAACCATGGAGTCATCTCTCTAGCCCCAAGAGTATGAGCCTATTTTTATTATCCTCTTCCTTAAGAGTTCCTTGGAAAAGAACTCTCTGCTTCCAACAGACAGCAGAGTCTAGACATTGTCTTTACTAATTGCAAAAGAAAGGGCTGTGTGTACATAGTCCACTCTCTAAGTTAGCTTGGTTCATCAGAGACCATGATGTCCCCAGGGATATTGTGGCTGTTGTATAGATGTCACCACTAGTAACAGCCTGAGGTAGCGACACCCCCAGGAGTCAACATACCAAGGCTCTAAATGCTGTAGGTCTGCAGCAAGGGCAGGGAATCACCCTAGACAAAGTCATGGGCCACTTTTCTTCTTTTGGATAGATAAGACATTGCCCCCTGCAGCCTTCTTGTTCTGCACATCCTTTCTGCATGAACCCAAGTTTATGCTTACATTAACATGAGTCTAAGGGCCCTCTGGCAGCTCTCAGTGCACCACCAAATACAGGAAGCTAAATATGCTAAGCGGGGATGTTGGGGAATAATAAATAACAGCAGGAAAGTGGATTTTTTTCCTGTGTCCATAGAGGCACAGAACCAGGGTAGACTAATGGTAAAAGTCCCACATACTCACCTCTCCTTAGCCCTACCAAATTCATTAATTGAATGGTCACAAAATAATTTTAATCCCTTTGTGCTTCAGTATTGTCATCTATAAAGCAGATGACATCCATCCCAGGAAAGCCAATGCCCACAGAGGATCTGGTACACAGCTGGTAAAGAGTAGATACAACATAACAGTATCCTAATCACATGGCCCCTGTTTGGTCCTGCCTTGTAGTGGTGCAAGAGGTTGAGGTTCTGCATCCTGGACAAGCCTCCTGGTGATGGAGATGCTGCATATCTGTGGCTATGCTCCAAGGGACCAGGCTAAGGGACCTGAATCTGTACAAAGGCAATTTGGACCATGCACCACCACAGCAAGGATGTCTCCTGGCATCATCTGTTTGTCCTGCTGTGCCTGCCATCCTTCTGAGAAGCAGAATGTCATCTCCACAGGGTGGCTAAAGGGACCCCACCTGATCTGTTTTAGCATTTCTTGAGAGTTTGTTTGGGTTCCTCTAGAAAGAAAAGAGGAAGAAACCCAGAGGCCACCCCTCCCAGGCACCACACTGTCCTGGGGGAGCACATAGAGTGAGAAGATATTCCATCTAGTGTAGGACCCAGAGCCAAGCATCCTCCGGGCTTGTGGCAAGCAGATGAGCATTTCCTACCACGCTACCTCCACACTGCTCAGAATTATACAGAGAAAGGCTATGCAGAGACAGTTGCAAAAGCAATGATGTTTCTACCTCTTGTTAGTCCTTCAAGTTTACAGAGCATGGTGGTCTCCCAACCTGGATGCTCCTTAGGTTTTCCAAAGCATAGTACAAAAATATTCTAGACTTTGCTGGAGACCAATGCTTTTCAACTAGGGGCAAGTGTAAACTTGAGGCACATTTAGGGACATTGTGGAACATTGTGTCATTTGGTCATGACAGTTGAATAGCACAACTGTGTGGGTAGAGACTACAGAGGATGGTCCCCCAAAACACAGCTGACCCAGTCACAATGTCAAGAGTGCTGGGGCAAAAAACCTGCCCTCAATATATTCAAGATATTCAAGCATATACCCAGAAAAAATTGTTTAAACAAATATTCCAGGGGTATGTGACTGAGAGGCAATGTACAGAGGCTGATGAGAATGACCTTGGAATGCTTGGCTTCCATCATCTTTTAATTTATGTATCCATCTATGAGTCCCTCCCTGGCATGTAGTGTTTGTCTGTATGTGCATGTGTGCAGGTATAAACACCTGTGCATGTGTGTAGGGAGCTTGGAAGAGGATCTCGAGGATCCCCCATGAGGGCTCTCTGCCTTGAGACAGGTGTCCCACTGAACCCGGAACTTAACATTTTCAGCTAGCCTGCTGGCCACCACACCTCATGGACCTGCCTGTCTCCTATTCCCCAGCACTGGGAACAAAGACATTGCCACTCCAGGCTTCTACTGTGGGTGCCGTGAATCCAAACTCAGGTCCTTGTGTTTATGCAGCACTGAACCATTTCTCTAGCTTGGGATGTGTGACCATGAACAAGGTTTCTGAGTGTTTGCACCCCCGTTTCTTTATCTCTAAGATGGAAGGATCATAGTAGCAGTAACACACACAAGTCAAGGACATTGGAGGATTAAGGAGTCAATCTGGGGATTACAGTTTGGCCACGTAGCATGGGACAAAAGCTTGCTAACTGCTGGTTATAGCCAGGCTTGGCGGTGAGGTTAAGATGGCTCATAGGTCTGGCCTTAAAGGCTTGCAGCAGCTTCCTAGGAAGGTGTGGTGGGACCGCTGGGCTCACCTGGAAGCGATGGAAGTCCTGAGGCTTGAAGTCATTGGGAGAGCAGCCGCACCAGTCCACAATGTGCTTGTACTGGCACTTGCAGCCCAGCTTGCGGTTCCAATTGGTGATGCGCAGGTTGTTATCCACCATGGTGTCGCAGTGAGGACTGTTCTCCAGGACCGTGTGGAAAAAGGACTGCAGAGGAGAAAAGGATTCAGCCTAAAAACCCAGTAACACACAACCAAGTGTGTCGGATTGGCATGTCCTTTCTGTGGACCATTGAGTACAAAGGGCTCTCCAGGACACCAGTGTCAAGTCTATCTCAGACACACAACATCAGCAGCCAGGCCTGTCCATCTCAGAGTGCAGATGTCTGTTTAGTCTTCACTGGCTAATTCTACCTACAAGTCTATTGTCTTGAGCATTCCTTCCCTAGTGCCTAGAGTCTGATATGAAGATATTTGTCCCTTATCACCCAGGACATCTGCGGTCTGTTTAACAGATAGGAAGGGCTTCTCAGGATGTATCAACAAATGGGGACCAGAAGCAAACATGGCAGACAGATCTCCAGGAAACTACAGGCTGTCAGGGCTGTTTGCAAAGAACCAGATCAGAAACCAGTAAGTTTCAGGTCTGAAATAGATGGATAACAATGTCCAATGAGCTTGGATTTTACCTCTGGATGAGGAAGGCAAGACTCATGGGTCCACCTATATGTACACTGACTACACAGCAGGGAAGGCAGGGCTGCATGCTGTCCATGGCAACTAACTAAGGTCCATCACTCACTATCACACACACACACAAGTGGTTTGGAGAGATGTTGCTACTGGCAGTGCTGGATCAGCGACCACTGCACTAAGATGATAGTGTGTCCAGAACTGGGGGTTGGGTGTGTGCTTGCTGTTCACTGTATTAAGTCAGGTGCCTCTGAGCTCATAGACACTAAACTGAATATCGAGAGATTGTTTCTGTCTGTGGTGCTGAAGGAGCCCACCCAGTGTGGCCAGAACACAAGTAAAGGTGGGCTGCGTGCTTTCTGTGGGAATGAACCAGGATCCATAGTTCTTTCCTAATTTTAGGACTCTTGGTCAATTCTTTCCAAGATTCTGAGAAAGAGATGATGCTGGAAGGAAAAGGGAGGCAGAGAGGGGACATACCGTTTGGTTAGAGACACTGAGCTATTGAAAGAGAAGGAAAAGAGCAATTTCTATTTCAACACAGTTTTATAACAAGCTCTGCCGACTGGAGAATATGCTTCCTCCTGGACCCTGGTCCCCTGGGGAAGCTGCTGGTAGATATATGTCTGACGGTTCGGTTGCAGATTTATGGACACAGTATTTATATTTCTTCTAAGCCCTGGAGCTGTCTAGGAAAGAACAAACAGGCAGAGACAGCATAATAGAGGAAGAGGGTCTGACAGAGACCACAAGGGAAATGTTTGAGTGCTGAGGCAGGGGTGGGGAAGTGAGTGCACTCAGAGCTTTGTGGGTACCGATGGTGTTGTTGGTATATTGCTGAGAACAACCAAAATCCCAGAGAATCTCTTCTAAATGGGTGGATGGGCAAAATGAAGCTCCATCTGCCACTCAGCTCCCCTCACTTGTCTTCCTGTGACATTGGCAGGGGACCTGGATTTAAACTTGACTTGTCTACAAGCCCACAGAGGTACCTCTCTTCCATCAAGCAGTGGGGAAAAGTACCCAATTACCAATTGTCCTTTATAACGATGCAGAAATTCCCTGCAAGATAATGGATGAGGAGGTTATCAGAATGGAGAGAAAAGGTGATTTCCGCTGAAATAGGATTAAAAGCTGATGACTTAACATGTGCACAGAATAGTAAAACCTGGCTCAGAGAGGCTGGGCTTCTCTTCACACTGAGGTGTGTGGACAGCCAGTCCTCCTGGGAGCTGGCCCCTGACCTGATATGATACTACATGGGAATCATCCATGGA
The DNA here is from genome assembly GCA_028555095.1 of Dicrostonyx torquatus. Classification (NCBI taxonomy): domain Eukaryota; kingdom Metazoa; phylum Chordata; class Mammalia; order Rodentia; family Cricetidae; genus Dicrostonyx; species Dicrostonyx torquatus. The sequence goes on from JAQHUG010000240.1 coordinate 2,134,945, forward strand.
GATGCATGATCTGTTCCAGGCTTTGTGATTAGGACTTGAGGCCCCACACAGGGTGGGCGGGTAGGGGAGCAGAGAACCATAAATGAGCAATGCCACAGGCTCCATGGAAACAGAACAAGCACTGGGGTTTCCCCAAGGTTAGAAGTCAGGATAAAACTAGCAGGGGTTAGGGAAATGAAGCTAGAAGCTTCCATCTCAGAGAAGGCAGCTTCCAGCATGTGGTAGGCAACATATCAGGATGGTATGGAGCCTTATGCAGTGGGGACTGCACCAGGATGCTACAAAAGATTCAGGGGCTTACTCAATATGCTCCACAGGAAGGGCTGAGTCCTGAACATTTGACCATGCTGGCTGACAATGGAGAGGGCCAGTGAAAGAGATCCTATTTGTTTTTCTCAGGGAAATTGTGGATCGTGTGTGTGTGTGTGTGTGTGTGTGTGTGTGTGTGTGTGCGCGCGCGTGCATGCGTGCCATGAAGACAGCACTCTCAGGGAGTGACAGGAATGACAGAACTGTATTCAAATGAGAAAAGGGATTACTGGTGCTGAAAATGGTTATTACTTTACTGCATGATTGACGACTGGAGGATGTGTTAAAAGTTGATGTGGCTGTCCTGGAACTGTTAGCATGCACTGCACAATTCCAAAGAGTGTCATCAACAATCATAGGACTTGCAATTTTAACAGGTTTTTTTTCTTTTTGGCTGCAAAGTAGCAGTATCATCTTTTATTCTAGAAAAGTTAAAATATTGGATTGTTTTCTATTACAAATATGGCCTGAGTGTCTTAAGTAAGGCTGCTTTCTGTACTTGGCATGCAGAGACCATGCAGGTTGCATCCTTGACACCATACGTGCACCACAGGTCTGGCTATGAGGTCAGGTTTGCAGGGACCAATGTGGTTCTCCGGCACTCTCTGGTGATTTGCAGGATAATCCGTGGAGCCAGAATCACATGGTCAAACATTCACTCTCTGCTAGGGCTACACCTAGCACCTCTCCCGCACCCTACCCTGGGATCTTTCCTGGAACTCACCTCAGCAGGAAGGAGGGTGTAAGAATAAAACTGCTTCATCTTGGTCACCAGGTCATCTGTGGAGAATGTCACATACTCCACAAACTTCCGGTTAAGCAGGAACCAATCGGAGCCACCGTCCACAGCAATGCCTTCTGGTATCCTCCGGTCCCCCAGGCGCCACATGTGTGCATCGCACTCCAGGAAAAGACGGTCCAGGCCCTGTTTGCGAATGAACCTGGGCAAAACGAGTTGACCTTGAGTACCTGGGTGAGATAGGCCTTCCCAGAAGCACAAGACACCATCATGGCAGTTGGGTATTTACTGAGCCCTTTCTGGGTGCTCACAGGAGTCAGGATTTCACGTGCAGCCTACTGCTTATTGCTCCTGAGTGAGGCAGGGCATGGCAGCTCTGGGATGGGGATTACTACTGCCCTGTTGGCTAGAAGAACCATTGGAGCCCAGAAGGCCTAGTGCAGCTACCCAGCAGCTTACACAGACGTGAGCAAATTCAGTCTTACCTCTACATTTTTAGAAATTTCTCCCAACAGCCTTTTAGTGGTTGCTGTGACAGCTTAATGAACGCAGCTTGTGGGCCCTCATCTTAGGACAGTGCTATGAAAGTTCTTTGTGTGCATGTGCACACACACACATACACACACACTCACACATGCACACACACACATACACACACACTCACACATACACTCTACACATACTCATACACACATACACTCTACACACACTTACTCATACACACATACACACGTGCACATACACACTCATACATACATACACACACTCATACATACACATACACTCTACACACACACTCACACACATACACTCTACACATACTCACACACACACTCTCACACACTCAATGATACACACATACACTCCACACACTCACTCATATACACATACACTATACACACATGCACATACACACACGCTCATACATACATACACACACTCACTTATACATACAAATACATACTCACACACATACACTCTACACATACACACACACTCTCACACACTCAATGATACACACATACACTCCACACACTCACTCATCCACATACACTCTACACACACACCCATACACACATATACACACTCACTCATCCACATACACTCTACACACACTCATACACACATATACACACTCACTCATACATACACACACTACACACACTCAATCACACACTCTCACACATACATTTACTCATACACATACACTCTACACACATTCATACACACATACTCTCACAACTCACTCACTCATACACACACGCACATATACATACACTCTACACACACACTCACACCGACATGACTCAGTTGGTAGAATGACTGAATAGCAAACATGAAGCCCTGTGTTCAACCTCCAGTATCACAGGAGTCTACCTGGCATGGTGACATCATCCTAGCACTCAGGAGGTAGAGGCAGGAGGAACATAAATTCAAGGTTGTCTTTGGCTATGTGCTGAGCTCTGAGACCAGCATGGCCTAAGAGACACCTCCATGCATGCACACACATCAGATTCAGACTCCAGGATGGGTGTGTGTTGGGAACCTTCAGGGCTGTGAGCTCTGCATGGATACCTAGCTCATTAGCATAAGGAACCTTCCTATGATAGGTGGTCAATAAAGGCTTGCTGTGGAGAAACTGAAAGTTCAAGAAGAAAGCTTGTTCATAGCTCTGCTATAAAAACCATGACACATTAGTATGAATGTATATAGTTTTTTTTTTCAGCACTAGGGCTCAAACCCAGGGCCTGAGCATGCTTGGCAGGTACTCCACCATGGAGCTACAGTGCCTGTTCAAGCTGTTTCTCATTATACATGGATTTATAAAATATTTTGAAAAAATAACAAATCATGATCTTCTGTTTTATTTCATTAGCACATTAAATGACAAGATGTGGTGTCATCCTGGCACATCTAATAAGTACTTTTGTGGAAGCAGTGGGCATAAATTATGCTTTGAGGCATCTACACAAATTATAATGTGTAATTGCAGTCTGGGCCTAAGTCAGTGACCACTGGTATTGCCATGGCTTGATACTTATATGATCTCAGGTTGCATTTGGTGGGGAAAAAAAAAGAAAGGCCCCTCTGAGCTCTTCCCAAGCAGACACAAAATTAATACTCCTGGCTTTCATAGTAGACCTCTCTCTCTCTCTCTCTCACACACACACACACACACACACCTCATTTAGGACTATGATGGGGCAGAAGCAGCATTTCTTCTCTGTCTGTCTCTCTTTCTGCTGCTAGGACAATCAAAGCGTCTTAGATGAGCTCTAAGGGAGTGGGTGTGTTAGGAGTGTGGGCAGAGATACAAGCGAGCTTTCTTCTTGAATGGTCAGTTCACTCATGGCGAACTTTATTGAACACCTACTGTGTGCTAGGCATGGTTCTAGGTACTCATGGGCGTCAAGCAGAAGGAAGACTGATCCTTACTAGGATGAACTGAGTATCCATGGGAGTCTCCAGTCTGCACAGCTCCCAATGCAGGGATCTGTCTGCTGTTCCAGCCTTCTGAGCTGTGCTCTGGTCCAGGAATCTGGATCTCTGAAGCTCTGGTTAGCAGCCCTCTGTGTGAATCTTCTCCTTGCCATCTTGCAACAGTCCTGCTCCATGCTAGGTTGGCTTCATTCCTGCAGCAGTCTTACTCCATGCTAGGCTGGCCTCACCCCTGCAGCAGTCTTCATCCATGCTAGGCTGCCTTCACCCCTGCAGCAGTCCTGCTCCATGCTAGGCTGGCCTCACCCTTGAAACAACCTTGCTCCATGCTAGGCTAGCCTCACCCCTGCAGCAGTCCTGCTCCATGCTAGGCTGGCCACTTTCCTAAGAGACTCACAGAGGACTCATATCAACAGAATCCACCAGAACACCCAGGTGTTCAGAAGACCTATGTGTCCAGTATCCCTGATCTTATTCTTTTCCTAATGAGTTCATTCATAAAGTCCCATTCTTCCTGGGAAGTTCAGTGGGAGCTGTTCATTATAGACATACTATCACTTCCACGGAAACAAAACTGGAGTGTGACAGGAAGTCCTGTGCTTTGAAATATCAGATCCAGCCTTGAGTCCAGCTACTAATAATCAAACAATAATGCTCAGTGGCTGCACAGGACCATGCTAAAAACTCTAATTTCAGATAACTTATGTGAAAATTCATATGGAAACCATACTAACAGAACAAGAGATTGAAAAACAACCTATGGAGGGCAGAGCAAATTCCTCCTTCCGTGGAGCAGCGTTTAAAGTTCACATTGCATCATGGACTAACAGCATCTTGTGATTTTAATGCACTGTTCCAGGTCCAATACTCAAATGCAACATTCATGTACAAGTCATCTCCAAAATGAAATGCCCATGACTTTGGGGGAGTGGGTCCCATGTTTACTGCCTTTGCAAACAGGATAAGCTGCAAATGTGTGCTTTGGTGAAGTATGGGTAAATAAAGATAGCCCATTCCTCAAGTCTAAGAACATTTTCTCATGCCACAGGAGCTACTGAGGACTTTAGTCAGCCCAGAGCCTGGGTTTCAACCAGAGGAGCAGAGTCAACTCTTTGAGCCGATATTTAATTTTAAAATTTCCATTTACTATGTTCTGTACATCCACCATAACTTGAAACATAAAAGGTAAAATTAGAAGACAAGGTAAGTCTAAAGACACCCTCTTTTTATATGTGTTGGCTCCTGGCTCTCTCCCATGAGGGTTGAACACTAGTTTGAATCTATGGAACTTATAATATACAGAAGGATGTTTTCTCCATCCTCTCAGTTTTGTTTCTCATTGCCATGGTTACCTTGGGGCATCTGGGCAACAGGTGGCGCCAAAGCAACACAGGCACTATGAAGAGCCAGGTTCAACAGGACTCCATGAACTCACAATAGGAGTACCAACAGCCTTCCAAACCACAGGCCCCTGCAGGGGCCCTGCAGAGGATTTAGCAAGCAGTAGTTACCCAAGCAATGAATGGGGGCAACCACCAATCAGTTCTTCCATATGGTGACACCCCTGGCCCATCCTTAGCATCCCCAATTCTTCCCATGTTTTATTGTTATCCATTGTATCTTCTTTCTCGTGCAAGGTTTCTATTTAGTTTATTATCTGCTTCTGTTCACGAGGTGTACGTCTCGAGATGGCAGAATGTTTGTCTCCTGGTTCCCTGCTGTATCCCTAGAACAATGCATTCTGTATACCAGGTACTCAGCAAATATATTTACTGAAGGGATGAATGAACAACAGAAAAGGCAGGAGCCACAACCATTAGACAATCGGGAAGTCACAGAAATGACACAACTAGGTACCCACCCACTTCCTCGAACACATCTGACATGCAGCAGAGGTGTTAAGAGGAATAGACTCTTTAAAAGGCTGAGCAATTTCACCCAGGCTTGGTAATCTCAGCACTGGGGAAGTGAGGCAAGAGACTTGCCTTGAATTTGAGGGCAGCTTGGGCTTTATAGTGAATGCCAGGCCTGTTGGAGCTACACAGCAAGAACTAGTTTCAAACAAAACAAAACCAAGGCAGGTTAAGTCACTCCTCCAGAGTCACAGAGCTAGGTGTCTTGAACTTGACACCAAGGCAAGCTATTAAGATTTCTGTCATTCTTCGCTGCTTCCGTTCACCAGGGTCCCTCCCAAAGGGGTAGAAATGAAGGATTTGAGCATTTCCACTGCTTCAAAGAGACTGTCCAAGAATAAGAGTCCTGCATTGCTTTGAAAGATTTTCTGGGGGCCCCATGAGGACTTGCACCTTCAGAGTGGCCTTCCTGAATTTCACATGGAAGCACCTGCATTCAGCTTTAGTCCTAGGCTTTGAGAAATGTGTGGCCTGCCTTCCAAGTTTATTCTTACTTATAATGTAGGCTTCACTGGGACTCAGGGGACTAAATTATCATAGCTGAGAAGGAATCTAAATCACATGGAAGGTTTTGATTAGGTCAGAGGATCCAACTCTCCCCAGGGGAGAAGCAGTCAGTGAAGAAGGGCTCAATTGTGTCATCAGGAGCCTAAGTGGTTTCTCCATTCTTCTCATTCCCTGGCTGCCATCTTGGCATACCCATCAAGTGTGGTGCTACCCCAGGACTTTCTTGTGAGTTCTAAAAGGATGGAGGCTGCCCCCTAGAGTTCTTAGTGTGTTCAAAGAAGCCTTAGCAGTTTGCAAAGGTAACTAATTCTACAGCTGAGCAAAACAAACAAAGAGAAAAGCAATTAAGATCCAGAGAAGATGAATGATGTCCCTACATTGCTGGGCAAACCCATCTGCTCTATGTTCTCCACAGCCAGCATCCTGTCATGGAACCCCCACTTAGAAAAACAAAAACTAGGCATTTTACTTAATAAAGCCAAGGATTGAGCCATGGTTTAGTTGCTAAAGTTCTCATGTTAAAAAAAATGAGAACCCAAGTTCAAACTCCAGAACCCATGTAAAAAGCCAAGTGTATTTCTGTGTATACACACACACACACATATACACACACCTGCATACCCACACATGTATCTTCACACATACAAATAAACAAATAAATGAAAATGAAGCCATAGAACAAAGCATGATTGCCCACAAACTCTGCAATCATTCGATTATCTGGCATGCTCACACATTACAGCTATAGGATGCAGGGGAGCCATGAAGCCAGGCTCCTTGATCTAAGTTTTATATCTGGAACTAGCCCCACACTTCATGTGCTGCTTCAAAGTGCAGGTGGGAAAGAGAGACTGAAGCAATGACTTCCTCTAAGAGTCAGCCTGAAGGCTTAAATAAGATAAATGTGGGGGAGGGCTTAATGCCATACCCGACACATAGTCGGCACTCCACAAGACATTTGGGGTGTCAAAGTTTTTCTTTATCAAAATGGGTGTTTTCAATGATGATCTCTTTTGTCATCATCTGGGATTTAGCAGAAAGGCATGTAGTGTATGCCAAGAGCTGAAAAGAAACCCATGTGAGAAGGGACGATGCTTCAGCACCAAGGACAGCGCCCATCCCCCCCCCCCCAGGATTCCAGTTGGTGAAGTGATTTCATGCTAATGGTTGTGACGGTGGAGGTGATAGGTGTCACCTCCATCCTTCTAACTGTGTACAAGGGCTATCAATACAAACCCTTCTTACCATCAGGAGTTAGCACTAGGTTCTGATCTGGGTAGACTCTAACATTTTGCTGGTCTCAGACACGGGTACAGGAAACTAAAGGGCTTGGGACAATCATGATTTTAGCAGCCCTAGAGAGCATATTTGATATCTTCCAGACCCTGATCTCTGTACTGAGACTAGGATTGAGAACACCATCTCTGTCCTTTTCTTCCAACTAGAACAAAGAGAACAAAGTAGGTACCGAGAGGTACCATTTGCTGAGTACACACTCCATTCTAGCCCTGGCCCATGCATTCAGTATGTACTCTTATGCACTCTTTGATAGGAGAGAGACAGAGGCAGACAGACTAGGAGGGGGGAAAGTGAGCATACGCGTGGCTGGTTAGTGGCAAAGGTGAGAGTGAAATCTTAATTGTCATTCTCTGGATTCCACACCCTAAGCCACAAGATCATAACACCACTTTAATAAATAAGTAGAGGGGAAAATGCAAATCACAAATATGCAATTTTACATTATGTATTTGCTGTGTAGGAACTCAAGGGCAATGGCAAACAGCTGATAAGGAATTCTAACTGGTGACGATGGTCAGAGATAGCTACTACTTATTATACTGTGCAGGGAAAACCAATGTGGAGAGAAAAAAAAATGCTGCCCAAGAGGAAATGCAGAACCAGTGGCATGAATTCTGAGACCTACAGAGTCAAGAACTCTGTTTTAGTTCAGGCTTTAAGGCCAGGAATCTGCTTGTCCCTCCTAGATGCCAAAGGTCCACTGAAGGCCTTGTCAGTTCATGTACTTCTTGTTTGCCTATGGATGCAAATGTGGTATGTGCATGAGCGTGTATGTATGTGCACGCACACACACATGTATGTATGTATGTATGTATGTATGTATGTATGTATGTATGTATGTAGTACATACTTGATGCCTGGGATCTTTTTTGACCTTATTTTTGAGCAGGGTTCTCACTGAGCCTGAAGCTCACTGACTCAAAGACTGCTCGGCCGATGAGCACAAGGACCCTCCTGTTGTCCCCTCACCCCCTGCCACACACACACATGCTCCCCTCCCCTAGGCCTGGCATGACCCTGGAGGCTACTCCACTCAGCTTTTTTACACAGATGCTAGGGATCCAAATTCAGGTCCTCGTGCTTCTGTGGCAAATACTTTATAAATGGAGGCCCCTTTCCTACCCCTTCATGTATTTTAAAAAACAGTGTCTGCTGCTTTCTGTTTTCATTAGTAAAGTGATGTCCGTCATTCAAAGACTGCTTTAGACATAGAAAGAAATGCAAAAAAGGAAATAAAATCCTATTCTATTGTGATTTGGGAATGTATTTTTTTCTTTTTAGGTTATTTTCTAACTATTCACATTGTCTTGAAAGAACAGAAAGGCGCACACAGTAGAGTAATGGGAGGGGATTTATGAAATGTCCTATGCATGGGGTCGGGATGAGGGTGGGCATAATACAAAGTGACCAGGTGACATGGCTCTTAAAACTCATAGGACCCCATGAGTGTGATAAATGACCACCCCAGGTGTATGGGAAGGAAAGCAGAAATGCGATCTGCTTTCTCTGCTGGAGATGCAATATTAATTATGTGCTTGCATTAGAGTGCTGTGTGTTAACCAGGGGAGGGAGCCCATCTCTGCAGAAGCAAGATGGTACCAAAGAACCTTCAGACAGCAGATCTACCAGAAGGTGGCTCCTGGCCAGGCTCCCTGTGGACTTGCCAACTTTAGGTTAATCAGTTGCCTGTTTACACATCTAATGGGATTTGAGTTGGAGAATTAAATTCAGTGTCGGAGAAGGGAAATATCTGATGCTGCTCAGAGTCATCCTGGTACCCCATGTAGGAGTGCTGCCTGCAGCAGGTGGGCCTAGACAGGAGAAGAACGGGAAGCTGCCTGCGCTGCTTCTAATCTGGAGCTGGATCCTCTCCCAGCCTCACACCTGCTTGTACTTCCGACACTGGGAAGAGTCTAGAAGCTTTCCTGCGAGTTGGAGTCACACGTCTGTCACTTCTAAGATGCTTCTCCATCATCATCATCATTTTCTCCCTATTCAAAGCAACTGTACCAAGAGGCTACATTACTTTGCCTCCTTCTTTGTTTTGGCAGCACTGGAAATGGAATTCAAGGCTTTGCACATGCTCCCAAGTGCTCTGCCACCGATCACTTCACTTTTATTTACTTATGGATTTAAATCTTTACATGTGTTTATTCAATTTCATTTGTGTGTATACATGTATGTATGTATGTGTTCATATACCATGGTACACATGTGGGGGTCAGAAAACCACTTGCAGAAGTTGGTTCTTTCTTTCTATCATGTGGCTACTGGGTACTGAATTCAGGTCGTCAAGCTTGGCAACAAGTATCTTTACCCAATGAGCCATCAGACATTTTTAAAAAACAAAGTAATATAATCTCCTCTTTCTCTTGGTTTCTCTGTCACTGCCTCTATGTCTGTCTCTCCCCTCCGTGTGTGTGTGTGTGTGTGTGTGTGTGTGTGTGTGCGCGCGCGCACGCGCGAGTTTGCATGTTGAACAGAGTACAGCTCTGTGGAGCTGGTTCTCTCCCCTACCTTTACAAGGGTTTTGGGGATCAACTCAGATCACCAGGTTTTTATGGCCAAGCACTGTAACTCACTGCGCCATCTCACTGGCCTCATATGGCTCCTTTTAAAACCTCACTTTGAGACAGGTTTCACTAAGTCTCCCAACTAGTCTTGAACTTTCGATCTCCCTTCCTCAGTCTTTCAAGTAGCTGGTATTATATGCCTGCACCACCATGCCTGGCAAACTCAGTAAATTCTAGTAAATTATATAGGGTTGACATTTATTATTATTATTATTATTATTATTATTATTATTATTATTATTATTATTATTATTACTATTATTGGGTGAGTTCGATACAGGATTTCTTATAGCTTTGGAGCCTGTCCTGGAATTCACTCTGTAGACCAGGCTAGCCTCAAACTCCCTCAGATCTGCCTACCTCCGCCTCCCGCATGCATGCTGGGATTCAAGGCATGCATCACCAGCGCCTGGCTGGGTTGACATTATTCTCATCACTTCAGTTTTACAGACAAGGGAGCAGATAATCAGATAATTGATGTGATTTACAGAGAGTCTCACATAGTGAGTGCTTCAAGGAGCCAGTGACTCCAGACTTTCTGGCTTCAGAGCTTGGATGACTTACTTTCCATACTGGAGGTCTTTCAGCAACAAGCCTTAAGCCCTGGGAGTGGGGTAAAACAAAGTGATCGTCCAGGATAAATGTCAGGGTTCAGGCTTCAGTCCTGCTGATGCTCCCTAGGATATGACACTGCATCATATATCAGTCACCCAATTGGTCACTTAAATATTTTGGGTGAAAACTAAGGGAAATAGTGAATACAGCACTCCTGTTCATTTAATTTCAAGAAGAGTTGGGACCAATTTGGCAGCTATTAAAATACAAGTTTGTTTTTAGGCCACCTCCTCACAGTGGGAGCTGAAAGTCAAAACTGGCCGCTAAAGGCTGGAGACAGGCACGGAGGGTCAGGGTGGCTGGTAGGCATCCTGCAACCTGTGCTGCATCCCACTGCTTGCTTTGGTTCCTCACATCTTTCTAGCTCTCAAGATCTCTGCTTCTGTCACCCACTCTTACAGGGGTCTGTCTAGAGACAAGCCACACCAGCCTACAATGGGACTGGAAGCTAGCTCATTCTACTATATTGTTCTGCAAAGGGGAGAACACTGAAGCTCAGTTAGGCTGAGCCACGGAGCACACGGAGCACACGGAGCTCAGAAGGCCTAGGAGAGAATCTACTACTGTTATTCTGCTAAATGGACTCAATATTAAACTGACTCCTATTGACTTACTGTTATACCCTTAAATAAATATGCCTCAACTTTCATCTGAGAAGCTTCTAGTTGAAGCAGATGGCGACTCACAGAGACTCACAGCTGCACGTGGTGAAGAAAATAGGAGACTACAAAGTACTAAATGAGGCTTTCGTGTAATGTCCCTTCCTCCCAAGGCTCAGAGACAATTGCTGAAGAGGGGACAGAAAGACTGTAAGAGGAGGAAACTGGGCTTCTGGCACAGCGGGCAGCACACACGAACTCACAGCAGTCATGGCAGCATGCAAAAGACCTGTTCAAATGCAAGCCGGACCACATCCAGCATGGAGACGGGAGGTGGGCATGAAGTCCTAGCCCCAGTTAAGAAGCTACTGATAACTGATAGCTGTTGAAGGATGGAGAGGGAGAAACAGTCCCTGGTAAGTGCACCATGCAGTGGAAGGTCACAGGTCCAAGAATACATGGGTGTCACAAGTTGGTTTTGATAGTTTTAAATGTTTTTTTTTTTTTAAAAAATTAAAGATAAAGAGGGCACCAAGTAGGGTGTGTAGAGAAGAGGGTGAGTGAGTCTGAGAGGAAAAAGGATGAATATAATCAAACACATTGTTTGCTTTTTATGTCAACTTGACACAGGCTAGGGTCATCGGAAATGAGGAAACCTCAATTGGGAAAATACTTCCATAGATCAGGCTGTGGGCAAGCCTGTAGAGCATTTTCTTAATCCGTGGTTGATGGGGGAGAGCCCAGCCCAATGTGGGTGGTGCCACCTTTGGGCTGGTGGCCCTGAGTGCTATAAGAGAGCAGGCTTAGTACACCATGATGAGCAAGGCAGTAAGGATAAGGAACACCCCTCCATGGCCTCTGAGGCAGCGCTTACCTCCACATTCCTGCTCTGTTTAGTTCCTGTCCCAACTGCTTCTGATAACGGACAGTGATGGGGAAGCCTCAGTCAAAGCAAGCCTTTCCTCCCCAGCTGCTGTGCTCATGGTGTTTCATCACGGCAACAGAAACTTAAGACACACACTCTGCAACATTCTCAAAGAACTGACAACTAAAACAAATCACCTGGTCTACTGGAACAAAGCAGGGCTGGTAGCCAGGGAGGCGACACCCTGTAGGAATTGTGGATTGGCCTCTTTGGACAAGCTCAGTAGGGTTTGAGTCCCAGTCTTGCCCTAATTCTGTGAATCCAGCATTTCTCCATATCTCAGCTTCCTTGCTTGTCAGATAAAATCAGTGACTGAGTTTTTAACAGCCGAAGCCTAACGCTAGAAAATCAAGCCAACACTCAAGAAAATGGAATCATCAAGTGATTGGTGCTGAATTTGAGCCGCTCAATTCAGTCATACCTGAAGTCAGTGTAACTGTTCCAGTAAACCCACAGGTCAGTCTGCAGTGGACTTACGTCACTCACCGCAAAAGAATTCTTTTTGCCACAGCGCTGGTGAGGCCTGCCCGTGGGTAGAGGCAATGGGAGATGGGCTGTGGGAAGCTGAGTTCGCACACCAAGGGAAGACTTCACTAACAAAGAGCAGTAAATTATAGGCAATAGCACATTAATTAATTTTATTACTAAACTAAACTAAAGTATATTGTCCTTAATTCATGTAAATGAGAGAGTTATAGCTGGGGACTTCAAGAGTGAACATAGGAACTTGTGAGCAATTTTGAAACTAGGTACTTGGGCTTTAGGGTTTGGGAGGCAGCTGCTAGGAACATGTGATGCCGCTCTGAGCCATGTAGGCACAATCTGCCCACCACTGGTGCACCTGGATCATACAGGGTGTGCACATCCATGCAGGACAGAGATATGGGCGACATTACTGCCAGTAGCAATTTGGTTTTATGCTTACCATGGCAATGGTGTCATCATCACCATCCTCCTTCTCCTCATCAAAGGACACATCTCATTTTATCCTACCCATATAGGGCTCTGGCTAGTTCACTTTACTGGTAAAGGAATGGCCTCAGAGTGGTTAAGTTACACAAATGATGCAACACAGCCTCAGACACAGTAGAATGGCACTTCATCCTAGTGGGTGGAAACTCAAAGCCCATGACTAATTGTGTTACTAAGTTACTAGTGGAACCCTTGGGAAACAGGGAGCCAAGATTAAAGAGCGATTAGCCTGAAACAGTACTACTGGGGTGGATGGAATTTCTGTGATGTATTTTTAAATTGAATAGTTTCTTTGCCCACAATGTAAGATGTTTGGACAAATCAGATACTATAGGCTATGTGAGGAGAAGAAGGATTTTATTCTCTACCTATGGGTGAGAACCTTCAATATCAGGGTCACTTTTAATAGTAAACACTCTATAGAATTGTCCCCAGTTCTAACTGACACATGTCTTTGCTGGCCAGAAAGGCCTGGGTTCAAATCCTAGCATGCCATCAACTGGCAAACCTTAGAAAAATTCAATCTCACTTCCTGAGAATAAAAATATTAATTCTTAATTCTGCACTGGATAAAGCCAATATCACATGCAATGGGCCAAGAAGTACTAGAGCTTAGCAGGCCATGATCTGTATTTGTCCAGGTAGCCTCTTCACCATTGGCAGCCTGAACATGCTATGCTAAGTAGCAGGAGTTCACAGAGCACTGTAAAGCCTTGGAGTTCCTTTTAAATATAATGGAGGCAGATTAGAATCAATAAGAGGCCAATATGTGCACAACTGGCTGCTGAAATTAAAGTCAAACCTTAAGAAATAATGCAACCCAAGAATTCTGGGATAACTCCTTGGAAGATATGGGCAGGGAAGATATGTGCTTCTGTCTCTTGCTTGAAATAATAAGGTAAATCAAGTCACAGAATCTGCCATCTCCATGAGTCATGGCAGAAATAATCTTGAACAGGGACTGTGCATACAAATCCCAACCATGACCAGATCAGGAATGGAGACAAACAAGAACTGCCGTGACCTAGGAAACATGGGATTGGACTTGATGTCATCCCTGAGCAAAGTCAGACACAGAGCAAAGACACAAAGTCAGACCAGGCTTGTCGTGGTTAATTGGAAATCTGGATTCTCATGGAAGATATGTTCAAATGAGCCAGTTGACCAACCGAGCAACCAACCAAACAACCAGATGCAAAATCTTAACAGGCTACAATGATTCCAAGAGCTACTATTCTGGAGTGTGTTGTGTTCAACACCAGAACCAGAGGGTGCTTAAGACTGCCTTTTCCACCTGGGTGAGATGTTGCTTGTGTACGGGTATGTGTTTATGTGTGTGTGTAAATGTGCTGATGCACATGTAAGTAGGAGCAGGTGTGCACATGCATGTGGAGATCACAGGACAACTTCAGGTGTTGATCCTCAGGTACCTTGCAATTTTGCTTGATGAGGGATTTTCATTGGTCTGAAACTTCATTATGTAGGCCAGGCTAGCTGGACTGTCTCTTCCTCCCACTGGGACTACAGGTGCATGCTGCCATGCCTGGATTTTTATAGGGTTTCTGGAAATTCAACTAATACTAGTGAAGTGAGTACTTTACAGACCGAGCCATCTCCTCAAGCCAATCTCCTAGTTTTTGACACTGCTTACTCTAAGTGGGAGAGTGGGGGCTCTGAATCCCGCTTGCCTCTATCCATTTCAGCAGTGGGAGGAAGTGAGGAAGACACAGACTGGAAGGCCGAACCTCTGGATTTAACTTCATGCTATACAACTGGAAAGTAAATCCTTTGAGAGTCTGAAGATGCTCTTGTTCACTGCTGGAGCAGTGCCTGGCATGAGGAAAGCAGCTCCTGAGTGACAGGCAGAAGGGCTAAATGATGTGGGGATGTCACTTAAATGCAGTCCTCAGTCTACCTATCAACAATATGAGAATTAACCATGACTACTCAGCTCCAAGGATTACCACCATAAAAATGAACTTACAAAATTCCTGGGGAAAATAAAGATGTAAAAGGTTCTGAGTGGGCTCGGGAGATGGTGTAGCTGATAAAGTATTCACTGTGTAAGCATGAGGATCTGAGTTCAATCCCCAGAACCCATGTGAGAGATCCTGTCTCAAAAACAAAATGATGGGTAGTAGCTGAGGAATGGGACTTGGGGCTGTCCTCTGTCTTCCACATGTGCACATTCATACACATGTGCACCCCATACATACACACACACACAGGTGCACTTGCACCTGCATACACCCCCATACATACACACACACACAGGTGCACTTGCACCTGCATACACATGTGCACCCCATACATACACACACACAGGTGCATGAGCCTATGTATACACATGTGCACCCATAAATCACATACACAGGTGCATGTGCACTGGCATACACATGTGCACCCCATACATACACACACAAGTGAATGAGCACCTGCATACACATATGCACCCTATACATACACATAGACAGATGCATACATACACACACAGGTGCATGTGTACCGGCATAAACATGTGTACCCCCATACATACACACAGACAGAAGCATGTGAACCAGCATACACATGTGCACCCGAGCACTCACGCAAATGTACATATACAGGAATAAATTCAAAAGATTTCTTGGGCTGCAAGCCTGAGAGAAGCACCTGCTGCTCCCCGTCCTTGGCTAACAAGAGGGACCCTTGAGCTCACACACAGGAAACCTATCTTTGGTTCTGTAGAATCAGCTTGGAAGAAAGACCCCAGTAATAGCTTTCCATTTCTGTGGTGCCCAATGCATCACCTTGCATTGTCCCGGCCATGAGACTTCAGGAAGTTCATATCTCGGTATCGGGAGAGAAAAGCCACCAGCTGGTCATTTGTCCTGTGGGAACAAACAGAAGAGAAAGTCAGGGTCCTCTGTAGACCATGCAGGTGTTGGGTCTTGCCTCCCTTCTTAGTGCTCCACAGCAGATTTCACTCTGTTTTCCTGTTCTGACCACACCACACAGCCCGAGAAGCACACTCTTGGCAGGTCCTGCCCCTGGGCCTGCCACATTATGTCAAAACAGGCTGTAGTCTAGTTTCATTCTGACTGCTGTGTTGTAACATCCCAGAAAGGGACAATTTAGGGAGAGAACAGGTTTATTTTAGCTCACAGTTTCTGGCTATTGTTCATTACTGCACGCAATGGCTTGAGGCAGCTGGACACACCACACCCATAGTCAAGAGCAGACGGAAGTGAATGTGTGCATGCTCATTCGCTTTCTTGACTGACTGTCAAGCTCAGCCTGGTTTCTCCACTGTTACACAGGTCAGGACCCCTGCCTAGTGAACAGTGACATACACAGTGGGCTGAATCTTCCCATGGCAATTAACTTCATTCCGACTGTGACTATCCCAAGCTACGACACAGGCCTGCCCAATATAAGCAATCTTCCACTACAACTGTTTTTCCAGGTGATTCTAGGATTTGTCAGGTTGAGAATCACAGCTAACCAGCACAGGCTGTTTGCACATCTCTCTCCACATACTCCACTGTGTAAGAACTCTGAGGACATCACAGTGTTTTATCTGCTTTGGTATCTATGCTCAGCCTTGTGCATGGTGGACAATAGTCGTCAATATACCTGATGTCATATACAGATCGGCCTCAGGGCCTTTGCACTTGCTGTGTCTGTGTCTCTTAATTTCTGGCCTGCTCTTGTCATTTAGGTCTTTCAAATGTCTTTTCTGCAAAAAAATTTTTAATTTAATTTTAGTTTATTTTTTTAATTTAAATCTGGCCATTCCACCTAAAGTAGCCCCTGCGACTTGACTTCCTTTACCACACCACAATGTTGACCTGAATACTTTATTACCATTTGAAAGCACTCTCTTGGCTTCCTTACATAATCAGGCCCACAAGGAGAGAATCTAGTCAGATCTGCTCACTCTTGGCACAGAGTAGGACCTACACTCACGTCTGGTGAGTGAATGAATGATGATGAATGAATGCACGCACCCAGACGAGCCAATTTAGAGCCGACTCCTTCAGCACAGTGAGCAGTGAATGAATCCGAGTGCTTGATAACCACTGAGTTGTGGGTTGAGGGAGCTTTAAAAAATATGAAGCGCCATGCAAAAGGATGACATTGTTCCCAGCATTGTTATCCCAAATTTATCACCATCAATCTCGGCGTTCACAGCGCCGTCACAGCTAATCAGCTTGTGCATACAGCTGTGACAGTATTTTAAAAGGCAGTCACACAGGTCTCCATCTGCCAGAGATGCAGTCGCCTCTTCCACTGAATAAACCCAAACAGGTAAACGGTGCCGATGTGACAGCTCCTCTGTCACCAGGCAGCTCTGCTTGGGCAGAGCGCTCCTTAGAGGCCAGGGGCTAACCACTCTTCCAGACTCGGTGAGGTGGGAAGAAAGATGCTGTATGGGAGCACAGTGGGGTTGGGCTCTTTCTTTTGAATTGTGTTGTATGTGTGCGTGGTGCGCAGGTAGGGAGGAGTGTGTTCTGCACATGCCTATAAATGTTGGTCCAAGCACACATGGGCCATGGCCTGTGTATGGAGGTCAGAGGACAGCTTTGGGTATTCATCCCTCACCGTCTACCTTGTATGAGTCAGGGTCTCAAGTTCCCCACCATGCACACCAGTCTGGCTGGCCAGCAAGCCTTTAGGGAGCTGCCTGCTTCTGTCTGCCATCTCACAGTCGGAATGCTGGGGTTACAGATGCCCCCTAAGGCGTCTGCCTTTCTGTGGGTGCTGGAGTTTTAGACACAGGTCCTCATGCTTGAGTAACAAATGCTTTATCTACTGTGCCATTGCCCTAACTTTAATGCTGGACCGAGGAGAAGCAGGGCAGTCTCTTAGAAAGCAACGCCTGAGCTCCAGAAACAAAAGGATCTGGAAGTGAATTCCAGCTGCGCTGCCACAGCCCACCATGTGTGGAAAGGACAAACAAGCCACCAGTCCCTCTGAACAGCGGTCTTTGGTAAACGCATTTCCTCCCAGCTGCTCAGATTTAAACACCACGAGCACACAATAAGTTTACCATGCATTTCTGCCAGCAGGATGGGTAGATTTAGGGGCACACAGTAGGTACACATTCAATGCACATTGCTCTGCTATGTCTCAGTTACCTGGTCTGTTCTACCCTCAGCCCTCAACCACTCTGAAGTACAGTACTCTGAACCCTCATCCACTCACTGGACGGTATATGTTGACTAACCCCTAATTCTGGATGGATTGAAAGGATGAAATAGAGTAGCTAAAAGATCCTGAGGTGAGAAAAAAATGTGATCAATGTTCCAGGCTCTTATTGAAATAAAAACCAATGAAAAGCCAGCTATACTGGGGTGGCAGATGCCTGAAGAGGTGCCTGCATCTGAAGCCTGGGACAATCTATCCTGAACGGGATACAGCGCTCTCCTGATGTACACAGAGATGAACCATTGGGATAGATCCACAGAACCAACCTTCATGTGCTGGACAGTGATAATCAACGTGACCAAGGTTCCAAGATTTCTGTAGGCTGATGCTCAAACGGGCTTCCAAGGAGCTGCTGGGGTAGCAGCAACTCAATGTTCTTATAAAAGAAAATCGGGCAGTGTCTTTCCCAGCTATCCAGAGGCCCACTACATCCCTTAGCCTCAGCTGCTCTTATTTACCAAACCCCTTGCCACACTGTGTGACAGTTCATTATTGTCGTCCAGATGAATAAAAGGACAAGTTAACCTCTGAATGGGTCTCCAGCAGCAGAATTAATAAACAGGGTCTCTTGGGAAGCTTAGATGGGAGGACTGAAGGGGCCAAGGCCAAGCTCCAGGAGCCCCCTCTGGGAAGTCTCAGGCCTCCCAGGGTCAGCCTGCTGTGGCTCCATTTGGCAACCCCAGAAAGCTTCTTTCAGGCCTGGAGCTGGGGCCATTTTCGCATTTCCCGCTTCACCGGGTCCCCATCAGATGGGGATGAATAGGCATTTAGCGAATTTACTTAGCGATGCTTCCACATGAAATCATCTCAAAAGACAACATCTTAGGGAGAGGGAGGGTGGTCGGGTGGGGCTTTCCAGGCTGAAACCTATGCATAAAGCCCCTTTCAAAGCAAAACCCTATGTGTTTGGTGAGTGAGTTTGCTGGATCGGCTGGATGGGTGGGGTGAGGGGGGACTACTGCTTAAGCCTTCTGACCAGGGAACCCTGTAGCTCCTTGCCTACCCTCTCTTTGTAACATGCCTCCGTAAATGTTAAATTCTGGTCAGCCAGTCCCTTTTCCTGCTCAAAAAGGAGAGGGGATTTGGCTGGGGACCAATTCTCCCGATTGCTCCTTTCAGGCTCCTGTCAATAATTGCCTACATATTTAGTTCACTCTAGATAATGAGCATCTTATGATCTGCTGACATTTTACCCCATTCCGGTCTTGCTGGTTTGCACATGCATGCTTGCACACATGCACACACACACATACACACACACACACACACACACACACACACACTTTTATAGAATAGTCTTTCTCCATGCAGCTCCCATGGCTCCTCTTTGGGACCTGTAGAGCTAATTCTGCCTTCTGCTGACATGATCACAAGTTATCCACAGGTCAGTCTATCTCTTGTTGACTGCTGGTGTTCATTGCTGCAACCACTAGGGCCGTGGAAATGTCTGCTTCAATATGTAACATGTAACTAAATGCTGAAGCCAGCTTATTGGTGAACACATGGGAATCAGGAGTGAATGCATAAATAAGAGAGTCATAAAATAAGGTCTCAGACTGTGACCATCATTGGCCATGCACCATGATCTAGCTTCTAGGCATATGCTGGCTGTGTTGCTACCTCACTTGATATTTGCGAAGATGCCACACAGTGAGTGTCACTCTCATCTGGCAGACTGGGTGGCTATGCTCAGAGGCATTAGGTCATGAAGAAAGTGCAGAACCAGGCTTGGGACCTGGTTCTGATGTTATGGCTGATGCTCTTGACAAATAGCCCACTCCATAAATGTCACAGAGTGAATGATGGGTGAATTCCATCTCAGGAGTAGAAGAAAAACTACAGGTGCAGGAAGGGGCTACCCCTGAAGACTTGTCTTCAAATCAAAGGCCACTATGAGAAACACTGCACCGGGGGCTGGAGAGATGGCTCAGCAGTTACAAGCACTGGCTGCTCTTGCAGAGAATAGGGTTTGGTTTCCAGCACCTTCATGATAGCTCACAATAACCTAAAACTCCAGTTCCAAGACACGTGATCCCTCTCCCCATTTCTGGCCCCCACAGGTACTACACACATGTGGTACAAACATATGCAGGCAAAACATTCATACACATAAAGTAAAAAAAAAAAAATCTCCAAGAAAGAGAAAGAAACACTGTATTCAGGTCTCACACAAGACCTACTGAGATAAACTTGACTTCTTTTTTGAATGTTCATGTGTGTGTGTGTGTGTGTGTGTGTGTGTGTGTGTGAGAGAGAGAGAGAGAGAGAGAGAGAGAGAGAGAGAGAGAGCTCACCGTATGGAGGTCAGAGGTCAGCCTCAGGTGTCACTCTTTTGCACTGTTCACCTTGCTTTTGTTTTGTGTTTTGGGGACAGGGTCTGTCACCAGATAGGAAGGAGACTGTCCTGGCCAGTGAGTCCCAGGGATCTGCCTGCCTTCATTTTCACAGTGCAGTGATTACAAGCATGCACCACCACACCTATTGGGATCTCAGGTTTACATTCTTGTGCAGCAAGCACTTCATCCACTGACCCATATTCCTGGCTTGGGATCAATTTGACTTCTCATGGTTTCTATGTGATATATATGCCTCTGTCAGTTTGAGAAACTCTGCTCTGCTGAGTATGAAGAGCAGTGACGGCTCTCTTCTTTCCACTGGTCCCCGAGGGCCCTTCTGGATGCTTGTGCTTACAGGGAGTTCCTTTCATCTCTATAAGGCATAAACCTCAGGTGCTGGGAGTATTAAACAGAACCATGCATGTAAGACCTCTGTAATAGCACCTGGCATGGGGTAAGTCTTTGACAAATGTTAGCTGTCATTTAATAGCATCATTGCCACCTCAAACATCAGATACTTAAGACATTTTGATCCAGGAAAAGCAATAAAAGGACCCAACTTGACTCTGACTCAGAGGGAGGGATTTTTGTGATTATGACCCATAGAATATTTTGTAGAGCACAGAGAAGGAAATAACCCTTGGAAGGGATTTGTCCTCATCTCCACTGCTGTAAGAGGTAAGGTATGTCTCCTGGAGGACATGACACCATTTTATGGCCACAACTCTGAATAGAGAGACATGTATGATAAGGGGAACAGCTCTGGCATTCCCTCAGCAGCCAGAATCCCAGGTTCATGAAAAAAGGTACCCTATGTCTACAGCGTCAGAGCCATACAGGGTTGGTGTGCTGACAGTGATTGACAGGTGGGAAGAAGACTGGGTCAGCTCAGTCTCTACTGGGATGGAGTCCAGAGCATATCCATCTGCATGTCCTTCCCACTGCTGTTCTCATGCCAAACCATTTCCCCAAGGCTGGATGCTGAAAGGGTCCCCAAGAGGCAGCTACTGCATCAGGGTGAGGCTGGTGGACTGAAGCCAAGGTGATACACTCAGGGGATATTTGTGAGTGCTGGAATTCAACCCTTGGCACTGGGTGTGGCTGCAGCGGGCTGGTCATTGTGTGACAGAAATGTACATGCTAGGTGTAGGATGGGTATGTGTGTGTGAAGAGGGGTGGGCTGGGGATAGAGGAGTTGGAGGCATCTCTATTCTGAGCTCTGAATGGATAGGACTGCTTCAATGTCTAGCTCTAGTATGGTACATCATCCATCATTTCTTTATATGCACATTTAGTGTGTGTGTTTGTTGCATACAAGGCAAGAACTGTATCACTGAGCTATCTTCCCAGCCCCGCCTGTTTAATTCAGACATCATTTTAGTTTCACCCTAAGCAACAATATTCACAGCACTTGACGTTATCATCTTCATCCCATCTTTTTCATTGTGTCGAAATAACATAAATAACACAGACCTTGCTAGCTTCCCTATTTGAGGTATACAGCTCAGTTGTAACAAATACAGTTATACTGCAGAATAACTGCGAGCACTCTCCCCTTTCAGCACTCTTTAAGTCCTGCAAAATCAGCTCCCCTTTCCCCCTTTCTCAGCCCCTCACAATTATAATTTTCTTTTGTTTTTGTGGTTTTGATAACTATCTATTTCATAGACGTTGAGCGATAGGGAATTTATCTTTGTGCGAACAGCTTGCTGGGCTTCATTTGTGCTGTAGTGTATGTTAGAATTTCTTTCTTCTTTTAGGTTGAATAATATTCCAATCGGATATACCACATTTGTGATTTTTTTTAAAAGCTATACATGAACACACAACAATGATCACTCATCTACACGCATCCCAAGCAAACTCAGCAACCATGAATGCCAACAGAAGATACAACTGCCCTGACTGTTGGAGTCCCAGGATGTGCTATTCTAATTTGAAGACTGGGTAGTTCTTGGTAAATGAAAATGAATTCTTACCCCAGACATAAGGCTCCACCAAAGGATGTGCATCTGCTGGAGGAAAAAAAGCACACACTACAGGAGTAAAAAGCTGATCCTTTTATGAAAAGAATACAGAAAGCAGTGAGGGAGTGCTAACAGTGATCTTTTAATGCTGTGTGTTCATACACACACGTGTGTGTGGCTCCATGTGTCTCTGCATGCATGGAGGCCAGAGGAGGAAGTCAGGAATATTCCCTTACTACTCTCTGTCTTATTCTTCTGAGGCAGGGTCTCTCACTGAACCTGGAGCTTGATATTTTCCATCTAGACTGGCAGCCAGCAAGCCCCAGAGATCCTACTGTCTCCTCCCAGTCAAGCACCAGGGATGCAGATGTGTTCGTGGCTATGCCTAGCCTTGTGCATGAGTGCTGAGATCTGAATGTGAATCCTCATGCCTGCACAGCAAACACACTCACCCACTGAGCCAACCCCTTGTCCCCTCCTCCTTGCAAGTTTTTCATTGTAGAAGTTTAGATTTAAGTAAGATGAAGAACTGGCTATCTGCCATGGATGTGGGGACAGAGATCCTAACTGTCCTGAAGAGATTAACAGGCACTTGGCAGTGAGGGTGGTCTGGCCACGTAGGCTGGCCAGGCTGGTGTTAAGCCTTCTTCCTTTCTCCATAGTATCAACAATGAAAGGGACCCTAGAGGACAACATCACCTCATAGCAAAGTGTAAATGACCTCTTGTCAGGTTGGGGTATGGGGTGGGGGCAGAGCTGCCCTCCATGCCTGGGGCAGCTGGTGCCTATCTGTTAGGTAACGACACTGGCAGCACCTTGGACAGTATCTCCTAGGCCCCTGGCTACAGTCACTTGCTGGCAGAAACTTTGGGTCTAGATCCCTTCAGTCCCTCCAGGACTGGCACACTGTAGGTGCTCACAAACATTCACTGCCATGCTTGCGAAGTGCCCAAGGTGGGTGCCATTATAATGGTTCAGCTCTTGCTGTTGTCCTGGTCACATGTCTGCCCCATTGGCATGAGCTCATTTCATACTTGTTTGTCAGAAGGACCGATGTCCTGAAATCTAAGAGTGCCATCCCTTGCTTTCGCATCCCAGCCTTTGCCCATTCCAGGAATTCACCTCTCTGTTTCTGCACAGAGAACCAAGGGAGACTTAGAACAATGAATCCTAGGCTCAAGGAGCTTGTGAGAATATGCATCAAAATGACACTTGTAGAATCACCTCCCTTTGCTTTCTTACCATTGCTAAGTGCTCATCTCATTAAATATCATTACAAGCCTATGCAGCAGGTGCTTCCACTATGAAATGAAGTATGTCCGGAAATGAGGCAGTGGCTCATCTAAAGTCTTAGGGATGGCTGAATGAAAATGAAGACCTCAGCATCCTGCAGCAGTCAAACATGCATCAATTCCACTTTCCAAGATGTGGGTAAGGTTCAGTGATGTAGTTGTTTCTTTAGAAACAGGACAATGGCCACCTTACAAAGTCTCACACTTCATTTTTGGGTGTTGCTTATTGGACACAGCTGAGAGCAGAAGTTGACATAGATACTGTGCAAGGTTTGACTTTCTCCACAGGCCACCTTAAGCCCAAAGCTGCCATCTCTGTGTCCCCTACTGAACATCATCTGAGTGGATTGAGGCCTCTCTGTTTACATCGTTTATTTGGAATTTATAGGAAGTTGAGACACTTCTGAGCCTCACTGCTTAAGGCTCCTGATCTTTGTCGCACATTCACTAATGACATCTTTCTATGAGGGAAACAAGGAAACCCAGGACTCTAGAACAGAAAAGGGAAGTTTGAGGCTGTCTGAAGACCAGCAGAAGCGAAGGAATCAGAAAATAAAGCCAGTCCTACATGCAAATTTAATCAAGCTTTGCATAGAAGATACTGGGGATTGTTTGGAGAGTTCCGGGTGCTGAATTTGTTCCTGGAGGCCATAGGTATAATAACAGCAGCATGGGCACCCAGGAGGAGTGAACAGGTGGACGCATCATCATGCCTCCAGACTCTGCCCTCTCCCACTAGGCATTCACTGGATCTTTCTAAACCATGAGTCTTGTGTATTATCTCTTCCACCTACTACTGCCCTTCGGGGACTCTCCAAGAGGGGTAAGCCAGTGTGCTAACTACTTAGCAAGGTGCACAAGCTGCTTACAGACCAGTTCCAACTTTGAAACTACTTGGCTTGAAGCTTTCTAACTTTTCTACCCTCTTCCCTAACAGGTCCTTTCTGTGGCACACACATGTGACAGGAATGGGTGACAGCCACTATCATGCTACAGCAAGGTCCTTGTGGTATGGGTGAGTTGCAAGCAACCAAAGGAATCATGAGACACATACCCAAAGCTTACCAAGGAGTATGTGGGGACAGTCCCTCCCTCCACACAGGCAGCAGTCTGGAGAGCCACCTGGATAATAAAACCCAATCACTGTTAATTGGATTTACCTTTTTGTTACTGACGAAAATGATGTGGCACTAAAACATGCTCGTTGCATTTGAAGGGACCTGCAAATCACTTTGCAAAGCTTCAACATCTTCACAGAACTTTTGAGAGAAACACATTTCTCATTTTAAACACACATACGCCATCTGAAGAGGCTGTTTATCTGATGTTCCATCAGTGAGAAATCTGAGCACACCAGTCCTCCCTCAAGACGGCTGTGATGGAAAGGTGACTGACAGCGATCAGCACCGAGAGGCCCAGTTGGATCCGAGGCTGCTAGAATCATGAACCAATTAAATTTCAGCCTGCTGTGGTAGCACGTGCCTGTGATGCCAGCACTCTGGAAGCTGAAATAGGATGATGGTATGAGGCCAGCCTGGGCTATGTAGTGAGACCTGTCTCCAAACCAACAAAGTATTTAAATATGCGATCCAGCCTGGCTTGGAGGCATACACACAAAGCACATACATGTGTACAAGAAGTCAATTGGCTAATTACGTATTGCTTCTCTATAATTTGATTTTCTTCACATGGCATGAGACACATCAAATAAGAATATTTGGTTAGACAAATTCAATCTTCCCAGATGTCCTAGTCACCTTTAACTGTCAACTTAATCCAGCCTAGAATCATCAATGTGGAAGGTATCTCAGTTGAGGGGCTTCCCAGATACGACGGGACTGTGGGCAGATCCATATGGGTGATTGTTTTGACCATTTACTGATGTAGGTCAGCTGTCCCCGGGTTGTATAAGAAAGCTGGTTCAGCACAAGTCTGCTACAGCCTGCAAGAGCATTTCCTCCACACTCTGCTTCTAGTTCTTGCGTGAATTCCCGACCTTACTTCCTTCAAAGGCGCATTGTGAGCTGTGAGCTGAAATAAAGGCCTTTCCTCCACCAGTTGCTTTTGGTCACAGTGTTTTACCACAGCAATTACAACTCTAAGTTAGGCCTCGAGATCCTCCTTTGAGCCCATTACTGTTCAGCACAAATGCTCCATTCCAGAATGAGACTCATTCCATACTGTCTCCTATGTAGGAATGCTCTCTCTTTTGTTTATCTGACGAACTCTGGATTGTGTGTGTAAGAACGAGATTAGTGTTCATACGCTACTTCAACTGGGCAGGGCTAGACTGAATGGCTACTCAGCAACACTGAATTGTATTGATGAGCTCAGCCTTCTTTCAGTGGTGCAGACGGAAATGGGATATTTTTTCACCATTCACTCTCCTGTGGGTTTGCTCAATAGTGACCTACTACACTCACTGGTCCATCTCAGTGTCACCACGAAAGTACTTCTGTAGTCACAACCACCACACTGGAATTTGGAGTGGGTAGTGTGGTACAGAGCTGACGTCATGTTTATAAAGAGTTATGTTTATGGTCCTACCAGTTGGCTGAGCAGCTATGAGCATGTCATCTTAGCTACTTAATACTTGATGTCCTCATGTTTACAACTAGGCGTTGTAATACATCCTGCCTCATAGAACAGATAGAACAAGAAGGAATTATCCATTGCTTGCAACTGAAAAATCCAAGCTCACGAAAAGTTGGTACCAGAAGTGGGATAGTGAATGCTAGTCAGCTAAAAACTACAGAGATGTGATATCAGCTGAGTAGCCTGGCCCACAGAATGCTAGATGTTACAATCACCACGGCTTTAGTAGAACTATGTCTGCACTCAGCTAGCTTCCAGAACACCAGGACAGGATCAGCTTGGATAACAGCCTAGGGTAGGACTGAGCTAAAGTGCAGGTGACTCTCCACGGCTCATCTTGTCCTCCTTGGGCAGCCTGTCAAGTCCACCAGCCTGTCTGAACTGGATCAAGGTCACAGTGTCTCCCAATGCATAAAGGAAGCCACACACACTTCCATAGAAAACAAACCCTGTGGCCACCTCTGTAAACTTTGTGTAGACACAGATGTTTGCTCCAGAGAGACTCTGCTGGACCAGAAATGATGCATCCAATACAGTCTCCACCTACAAGTTCTTAAGAGAAAATTTAAAAGGCCAGAACGTGTGAGTAGAGGGTACAGTTCTTGAGTTGACAATGTGACAGTTCTTAGGAACAGGACATTTTAGAAATTAAAAAAATAATCCATCAGATCTATCAGTAGTTATTAGACTGTCCCTCTCAGTCTCCAATCTCTGCCAGGGAGCTGGGGCCTCAGGACAGCTGGCTGGGGGCTTCTCTGTAGACTATACACTTCCAGCCATTTCTATACTGAGGTCATAGGAGGAATTTACAGCAAGTGAAAAAGATTTAGAGGTAAACATAAAAGTGCAGCAAGCATAAGAGTCTAGCTCTTTTTTCTTTTTGAAAGAGGGAAGATGGTATGTTTTTCCTCTGAGCAGTATTACTTTCTCCTGAACATGGGGAATCATAGCATAACATGCCAGACACCACGGTTTGTAGGGTGAAAGAGAGATTCCGGGCTACACTGTCAGCATGGGCCCTGGAACACGGAGTGCACTCCATGTATGTTAGTCCTGTTCTTTCTGTGCATTAGATGCTTGTTTTTTTTTCTGACTTTTCCCTCCACCCCAGCCTACCTGCTCAATGTCTGGAGTCCCCAGGACGCTTCCTATCAGGAGTGTGCTCTCTGCTCTCTTGGGAAATGTGATTTCCCAGCCTCTCGACAGGTCAGGCTCTGACCTGAGCAGAGGTTAAGTTTATGCTCTTTGCCTCCAACTGTGCTTTCTGGCCTCAGAAACAAATTCTGCTCTCTACCACTGAGTTCGTCTTGAGTTGGATGGAGCCATTTTTTATGAAAAAAATTGAGCCCTGGTTGTTTGACTGTGAATTCACATATCCTGGTTCTTTGGTCAAGGTTACTCATTTACAGGAATATCTATCCCTTCCAAAAGAGTTATTTACTCAGGGTCAATATCTTAGCCTGGTTCCTTGGGTGGCTTCCATGGCAACCTACACAATGTTTGTTAACAACAACAGAAAATTTAATAAATGCCATCGGGTGCCATATCAGAGATCTGTGCTAAGAAAGCAGTGCTTCAAGCACGTGGAGCACTGATGAGGTATTTTTCGTATCTCTGGGTATTTACATGGTTATATTGGGAAACAGGGTCATACAGTAAATTGAAAAGCAGGACCTATGCCAGACGAAGGCACAGCACACACTTGTTCTTGCTGCTGCAATCTCATTAATTCCTTCAGCAAACATGAACGTTAGACTTACGACGAGTCGGGAACTGTTGAAGCTGCTGAGAGAATAGTCATGAGGGAGACGGAGGCCCTGTAAGAACGAGGTCTGATATTGCAGGCCCTGGACCGCCTCATCTCTCCCATATCAAGAATGGGATTAGTCATGAGCATCCTTGCAAGAGCCGAATCTGATCACGTTCTCCATAAGGGGGGGCAGAGAAGCTGTGGCATAGGAAGAGTTAGCAGAGAGTCTGCACCCAAACTGGACATAGCACATAACAGTTGCTTGATGCACACAGAAATGTTTGATGATACTCCTAAGGCTGTGCCAGGCTCCTGAGATGGTACTTACAGACTCTTGGATTTCTTTTATGCTGAAGAAAATACATGGGCGGGTCTAGTAGAGATGAGGCAAGTGAGTGGCAGCTAGGCGAGCCACTGTTCTGCAGGAACACTGCAGTGACCTGACCTGTGTTTGAAGCCTGCTGCTACCGCTGTCTTGCAGGTTACTTTTCTTAAACCTCAATTTTCTACCGCTGTCTTGCAGGTTACTTTTCTAAGCCTCAGTTTTCTTGTAGGAGTCAGGCCAAGACTGAATGAGCTCCTGTGTATGAAAGACACAACTCAGGGCTTGGCCATGGTTATACCTTGGTTACGATAGCTCTTATGACTTATTTGACTCTGGGAGAGAAATAAGAATGACTGGTTCCATTCCCCCAGCTCCAGCATACCACACTATGACACACAGACATTAAGGAAACCACGGTCAAGAGGTTACTAAGCAAGCTGAGCCCAGGCTCTGTGGTGGGTCCTGAAATAATGACCACGCATGGTCCAACATACACAAGCACATGGCATATACTGTAAATACTCACAAGCATCCCAGAAACTAGGCCTCTATGTGTGTGTATGTGTAGGGGGGGCGTTGAAATCATTCTCTTCCTACATTATCTTCTTGCTGTTTCTCTCCTTTCCTCTTAGGTAGCCAAGCCACATATACTGAAATATCATACTTTGCAAAAGAATTAAAAAACATGCTTGCAAACAAAACTTCTATGCAAATGTTCACAGCAGCTCTATTCAAATGTGGGGACAACCCAAACATCCATCAGTGTATACAGATGGGTGAACAGATTAAAGTATAGCCATTTGATGGAATGTTATTCACCTATAAATGGAATGAAATACAAATAATTGGTATAACATCGATTAATCTTGAATGTGTTGCATTAAGTGAAAGAAGTTAGACACAGAATGCCACACATGATTTTGATGAATATGAAATATCCAGTAACCAAATCTTGGTGGATCCCAGGGTCTCAGAAAGGGAGATCATGGGAGAGGCTGCTAAATGGGTACTAATTTCTGCTGTGATTATAATGCCGAGAACTAGAGGTGATGCTGGCTGCACAATAATGAAGGTCCTGTGGCTTTTATGCTGTACGTACTTTGCCACAACAAATAGAGTAGTTGAACCTAAACAATTCAAAATGGAAAAAGGCTATCAGTGCATAGCTGTAGTAATGACCATGGTGCAGCGTATGTAGCTTGAATAAGTGACATACATTATGAGCTGAATATCCACAGCATCTTAGGTGAGCACCAGGAGCCTCTCCTACAGTGGGGCAAATGCAGCTTCTCAGTACCAGGGAAACTGTGTCCCACTGAGAGTGATGACAGGAGCATGTGTAACCGTGAAGCATGCAAACTAACACACTCCTGGCTGTTAACACGTTCCCTCCTTTACCCTCCCAGCAACCTCCTGAGACCAAGGCTGCTGTGTAAACCCATTTTACAGAGGAAGAAGTAATGAAGGACTTAAGGACATGTACCCTGCTAGACAGACTGCCTGTAAACAGGAATGAAGAGTTGGAGCAGACCACTTGAACTCAGACTCTCTTGAACACAGAGGCCGAGGACTGCTAGGTTTACTTACGGAAACTGAAGGGAAGTGGGTAGCTTATGTCCTGTCTCTTAGAGGACAGGGACGGATAAGCACAGGATATCAAGGGATTGTGTGGGATTCAGACTCTGTCTCAGGCTGCATAAAGCCTGCATGCAGCCAGGAAGGTTTGACGCCAGGAGGTTCCTGTGTCTCCCTGGGCTTCTAGGTGCTGTTTAGGCTCCTCTAGCTAAGCAGAGAAGGAGCTGAGCCAACTGTAGGATTTACAGCAGTATGCAGTATGGCTCACTGTTCTTTTGAAATGGACCCTCTGGCTCTTGTGATGACCCCTGTTTTTAATGGTAAGATGGGAAAGTGCCTCTGGCAGGGACAATTAAGTAAAGACAAACCTGTAAAATTTGTAAAAACAAATCCTCAGGGATGTTTCCACTAACTCTGGTTTAAAAGGGTGCAGCAACGCATGGCGTCGGCATCTCTTCCACTGCCAAGGCAGTAGTCACCAGAGTCACTGTGGAGTTGTACGAGACACCTGCTCTCACTCCTGTGGCACTCAGAAGGTGTCGGGTGCAGTGGCAGGCACTGAAGGCATCGTGATAGATAAACAGATGTGCTCTTTGCCCTTTTAGACCTGCTGACATAGAAGGGTTGTCGCTGTCTGACGCCATCACTGTCACCTGCTTGCTACCCTCTCTGAGCTAAGCAGGGGCCTCTCACCTGTCAGCTGAATCTCACAGCAAAAGCAGAGGTGGGCGACTGGGCTCACCCCATTCTTAGGTGAGTGAACGGAGGCAAGGGGTGGCCAGGGAATCTGCCCAAGCATGCACAGCCAGACAATGTGACAGGCATCTGAAACTTGAACTTTGACCCTACTGTCTGTGCAAACCCACCTTTGGTTACACTTCCACGATGGCCTGAGCATTTGAGAGGTTCTGCCAGGGTGGAAAGAATTTTTCCTTTCTTTTCTTTCTTTTTTTTTTGAGAAATACTATAAAAAATTAATATGCATATAAAGAGGCAGTTTATTTATTTTTTCTATCCCAAGTGTGTATATTTTACTTTTTTCTTTTTAACAATTAAATTTCTTTCATTTATTGTATATCCCTATCTCATCCCTATCTCAAATTCCCCTTCCTCCTCTCCTCCTGTTCCCCCGCCCCCACCCCTCTGCCTCCAACCCCATCCACTCCTCCTCTCTTTCTGTTCAGAAGGGACAGGCAGGAGGAAATAATTTTTAGGTTCAGCTTAATTTTTGTTTTTTTAAATCAGGGAACAGGGTGTGTAAAATATCGGCTGCTACAGATAATCCCAACACACGGAAGAACAGGGTGTGGAGCATAGCCATGCTGTATGCCTACACCAGCACAGCCTGTGCTATACAGTATGGATCTACTTGTATAGTCTGGGATGTACTGTGCACATCCACCCGCATAGCCTGGGCTACACTGTACTTATTCACCTGGGATATACTGTACCTGTCCCCTTTCTTAGACTGGCATCCACCATTCCTATCTGTCTGCACAATCTGATATATACCATTCCCATCCACCTGCATAGCCAGGGCTAGCAGAAAAATAGAAATGTTTTCCAATTTCTTCTCCTCTGGAGCCTGGCAAAGTTCTCTACTTGTCTTTCCCACCATTCACCTTCCTGCCAAACAACAATCAGGACCTGAGATACTCTCAATATGAAACTTTGCAATTAAAAACAAAACAAACAAACAAAAACTCCCAAAGGCTTCTGCTGCTGTCAGAATAAACTCTGGTCTTTAACACAGATCTCAAGGTCCCCTATGGTCTGACTATCTTCCTTTCTGGCTGTATTCTGTTGGCTGTCCCCATTGCCACGACCTAATACATAAGCCCTCCTTCATTGGCTGTGTGAGCTGTATTCTCTCCTGCCTTACAACCTTTGGATGTGCAGCCCCCGCTGCTCAGAGTACAACCCCTTTGTTTATCACTCAGTTATATTCTCTTATTTCAACTCTCAGATCAAAGGTAATTAATTATCCAGGGAAGTTTCTCTGCCCCCTTAGATAAGAGGAGGTTTCATGCTTGCCATTTTATTTAAAATGCATTGGATTTCCTTTGCAATAATGTCATAAAGGTATAATTCTTTAGTGGCCTGATCAGTTTTTTCTTTGAGGGCAAGGGTCTGAGGGTCATGCAAATGGTAGGCACACTGTAGGTCTCCGCTAAACTGAAGTGATAGTTGACTTGATGGTATGAATGAATAGAGACTTTAAAGCTGACATATCATTAAAATGCATTTGGCTTTTAACACATTGGTTAAAAGCGTTTCTTTCTTTCTTTGAAATGACATTGCAAACTGCAGAAGACTTCAGAGACCGAATACGGAAGAGGAGCTTGCACACACTGAGGCAGAGGGACAGTAGGGACCAGAGACACAAGACCTACCAAGTGACAGAAAGAAGCCCAGAAGTGAAGGTCTGGCTACTCTGGGAAATCTTGGAGCATTTGAAAACACTAAGGCATTAGCCAGAAACATGACTATTTAGCCAAGAAGTGAAGTGTGTGTATGTGTGTGTGTGTGCAGATCACAGCCTGTTACTGTAAATTAAGCTTTACTGGAACACAGAGACATCCATTCACTTACATATTTGTCCGTGGAAGGAAGCTTTGTTGTTGTAACAGGGAGTTTCATCAATACAGAGACCAATGATCAATGCAGTTCACAGGACTGATTATCCACTCTTCATAAAATCCAGCTTGGGGCCGGGGGAACAGCTCAGTGGGCAAAGTGCTTGCTGTGTGAACATAGATCTGAGTTTGGCTCTCCATGGTGGTGTATGCTAGCAATGCCAACACTGGAAAATAGACAGGACAAGCCAACCACCAGCTTGCCCACCAGCCAGTCAGTCCAGCTAATCAGTAAGTTTCAGGTCTAGCAAGAGATACTGTCTCAAAGAATACACTGGAGAGCAATTGCGGAAGATACCTAGCTTCAATCTCTACCTGCGTGTGCGTGCGTGCGCGCACACACACACACACACATACACACACATGCGCACGCACACGCACATGCACACACACACGCAAACACCTAGTCAATCTCTTATCCAATACAATGTGTTTCTGTTTGCCTATTCCTCTACCTTCTCTGTGTTTGGCTTCCTCTGATTTGTGAGGTGGGGGGTCTCACATATCCCAGGCTGGCCTTGAGTACTGTCTGTAGCTGAGGGGGAAGGGTGGCCTTGAGCTCCTGAACATTCTAGCATTTCCACAGGATCACACTGTCTTCCTAGATCATGGTAGTTTACCTCACAAACATTTCTGCTCAGTATTTTACCCATTTGCTGTCCACGAGCCTCACAGACATGCACTATCAAAGAACTACCTAGTCCCAGTACCCTGCAAAGTGACTTACACACACACACACACACACACACACACAGTAGGCACTCAATAGAGATTTTCTGAATGATCCAAGAGCCCCTTATTAATTGTGTTGTTGCGTAGTTAACTTTTTCTTATTTAATTAGCTGCCTTTTAAGGAGAGAGTTCTAGCTCAGGAATGTTGGCTGGGTGCATTAGTTCTGCCTTACATGTGTTAACATAGCTAAGTGTCCTCACTTTTAAAACTCACCAGTGTCTCATGTCTTTGCAAGCTAGAGCAGCCTGTGGGCCATCTCAAGAATCAGGGCTTAGCGTCAAGGACATGGGAGGATCTAAGTCTGAGCTGTGGCTTTCAGCAGGTGGACAGGCTCTCAGTTCCTAATCTCATAAACAGAAACAATGAAGCTCTCTCTTGCTAGAAGGCTGTTAAGAGGGACAGGAGACCTTTAGCACCCTCGGAGATGGAAGCACCGTGTTCAGGACTGTCATGGGAAAGAACTGATTCCTGCTGTAGCTCAGTTCAAGACAAAGCTGTACGTCTTGGTCTTGCATCCATTCCTCTCTCTGAAGCACATCCAGTACATTGCCCCAGCTGCCTAATGCTTCCACCGTACCTTTGAAAGCGAGCTGAGTTAATGGAACTCTTTAGTTGCAGGTGTCCAGAGAATGCATTGTTTAAAAAGAACTTCCTAGAAACTTCCCCAGGGTAGCAAACTTTTAAACAAAGATTGACTCTGTAATCAAAAAATTGTCTGGCCTTAAACCAGAGTCTAGCAGCACAAGGAGCATAATTGAGAGAGGGGTGGCAGTGTTTGTGCCCCTGGCAGGATTTGCCAAGTAACATTGAGTGATGAACACAATTAAGCAGGGCCAAGGAGAATCCTTCTCTAGAGAAGGCAAGGTAGCAGCTTTTGGGGATGACTTTTACTCCTGGGTATAGAAACAGAACACTCGTGCTGACATTACATGTCACCTTCCTCCACGGAAAAGCTGGCTGGCATGGTCATGGGCCTTCTCGTTCTTACCCTCTACTCAGTCACAAGCCAGTGTTAAGGGGACCTGGTCAAGTCCAAACCCCAGTTGCCTAATCTGGACTAGTGAGCTGTTCTACCACTGATGGGCAGGAGTGCTTCTCACAGTGATGGTGCCTTAGATCCAAGCCATGACCATTTCTCTAAGCTAGTGACCAGTCCAGATGTCCAATCCATTTTTGGACACTGCCAAGAGTACTTGGGCAGTGTTTCTTGGCAGGCTATTATTGAGATCAGGTGCCATTGGTGAGGCTAGTAAAGATATCAATGGGTCTGGAGGAAGCCTCTACTTGAAGCTCCAGGCAGACCACATTCATTCAAGAGCAAATGAGGAAATGAGCAGCCCTGTACCATGGAGAGGAGAGGAGACTGTTGGTTTTCAACTACAAAGACATCTACCTCCTTCACTCCCATGTTTGGGTTTCTTTTGTTTTGTGACGTGGGGTCTCACGGAAGCCAGGCTGGCCTTGAGTACTATATATAGCTGAGGGAAAGGGTGGCTTTGAACTCCTGATCTCCCTGATGTCACTGGGATTACAGATGTGTAACACCAAATCTGTATGTTGGAAGAAGCCTTAGACAGTTGGGGCAATGGTTTCTGTTGTGCTGGTGATAGAAACCAGGGTTCTACACATGCTAAGTAAGTATTCAATCAACTGAGATTACACCTCAAGCCCTGGGCTTCTTTACAGGCATGCCCCATCAGTATTTCTGTATTAGTATAAGAACAAAAATAAATTAATATAAAACATGAGAGGAAGGGAGGAAGGAGAGGATAAAGAGAAGATCTCCTAAAAGGCTAGATCATGGCTTTGTCTAGAATTCATAGTCACATGGGGTTTTAACTCGTGACTGCATTGTCCTGAGAGGAGAAAAATTTCGTTGTAAAAACTGTCCAATTCTGTATTAATATCACTCCCATCATCCTAAGAAACCAATTAGGACATCAAGAGGTCACAAAGCTGCCTCCTATGGTCCTCCTACCATCCCCTCCTTGGAAGGAAGTGACAGGTCTGAGGCATCACTCAGTGGAGAGGATGGATGCAGGTAGATCATCTGCTTGCATTTCAGGCCTTTGATCTACTTCTTGCCCCAGGCCTGGGTTGCATCTTTGAGGCTAATAACAGCCACACTCTTCTGCTTTGACTCTTTCCATCTTGCACTTGGTTTGGCAGGCATGTTAAGCCATGACAAGATAGTGGACTAGGCCTCTTTCCCCCTGCAACATCAGCATGGTTGAGCATTGCCATATTAAGACAGTGGGAAAAGTGAAAGGGATTCAGAACAGAGATATAGGCTGAGACATTGTGTTCATGAGGCAAAGTTGTTAGAGAGCTTGATACAATAACTGCTTGGGTTCCCACTCAGCAACTGCTTCTTGCACAGCTCTGCCACAGACAACAGTGTCGCCCTTCTCTTGTGAGAAGATGAAGAGTTAGAAAGTTGACTTTACTCATCAGGAGAATGCAGCGCTGCTAGGGGGTGAGCACACAGTTAGGGGGTATGTATTAGCTCAGGTTGGCTTTACTCACGAGGACATAGCACTGCTGGGGATGAGCAATGGTGCAACAGCTCAGGCTGTGCAGACTAGGAAGCTTAAGAAACAGACACTTTTCCATAGTTCTGAAGCTGGAAGTCTAAGACCAAAAGTGCTAATGAAGTGGATTCCCAGTGAAGGCCCTTTCCCTGGCTTCCAGACATGCCCTCTTTCTTTCTGCCCTTGTAGAGCAGTTGATAGTATAGAAAATGCCAGCATTATTATTATTGTTATTATTATTATTGCATAGGGATGACTATGCATATCAAAAATGATGGCAACCATTCCTTCTTAATTATGCCTATATTAGATTTTTGTCTAAATGAATGAGAATTCTATGGAACACCAAAGTTAGGCACTTGGGACAAAGTATGTAGAGTCCAAGCCAAAGCGGGCAGGATTACAGAGGGTCATGATGGCTGTGACTGCCTGTCGCAGGACAACTGGCTCCTAGGTTTACGGTTGGGGCAAACACAGGCACTGAAGTCCCCACTCTCCATCAACATGAATGGAAGTGTCCTGTCTGTACAAGGGTCCACACTGGCTGTGGAGGCATGGATTGGTGTTCTGAGTGACTTACTTCTCCCCGTGGTGTCAGTCACTTCTGCAACCCAGTGGCAGCCCAGGACAGCTATGCAAAGCACCTTTAACTTGGCAGTCCACTGAGCCCATGTTGAAATCCCTGCCTGACTGCTACTTGACTGTTGACCTTGTATAAGTCAACCAAATCTGACCTGATGAATCTCTACCCTTTGGGTGTGACTATGTGGGTGCAGTAAGGACATAGCAGAAAAGGCTGACCAGTTGGCTCGTGTGCTCTCCTGTGTGTACCTTTCTCCTCAGAGCTCATCCAACAGGGACTGAGATGGGGAGAAATGGCTGCAGAGCTTCAGTTCAGAGCTATGAAATAAATGTGACAGAACCTGGGGACAGCGGGTTGGTTCAGCTTGGAAAGATGCTTGCCAGCAAAACCTGATGACCTGAGTCTGATCTCAACAACCCAAGGTGAAAAGAGAGAGCAGACTTTCAAAGTTGTTCTCTGGCCTTCTACAAGAACACATTTTACACACACACACACACACACACACACACACACACACACACACGACTATGATGAGGAGGATGATGAGGATGATGTTTTGAAGAAGAGTAACTAACAGGAGCTGCTTCTTTCCCCTGTGATGGAAGCAGCATAGATCTGAATCCTAGTCCGGATGCTTGAATTTTGAGACCCTGAAAAATTCTCTTACTTCATAGCTTCAGTTTATCTGTAGAATGAGATGCTGGAGTGGTATTTACCACCCGAGGCTGTTTCAAGAGTGACTGCGGATCATACATGGCATACTTGGCTCAGGATGTCATGACCAATAAGCAGCAAGAAATGATATCAACTGTTATTGTCTATGGGAGAATGGCAGATCTCAAGAGATTCTGCTAGGCATCTACTTCCAGGGCCTTGACAGGCTACTCACTATGCAGAGCTGTGGCTGAGGATGGCAGCAAGAGAGAAGATGCACATAATAATAAAGATGTAAAAACCCACATTTTACATTTATTCATCCAAAGGCTGTACTATAACTCTGCCTGGTGGGCCCTGTACTCATCCACATCTCTTCCATCATCAGCATAAAAAGCAACAAACACAAATCCCTGTTCCACATGGCATTTTAAGAGCTGCTGTCTATTCAGGCTGCCCTTGAAATGAACTTCCACCTATTCGCAGGTGTCAGGAATGGGCAAGAAGAATAACACACTCTACCATGCTGTTTGCCTGTGTCATGGACTACCCTAGGCTCACATCTGAATTCCCACCATGCACATGGAGCATCCTTGCATGCACATTATTCCTGCCCATGGCCACAGTGGAAAAGGCAGATGAAAGAAGGCTTTGTTCCTCTAAGAAGTAAGTGTGCCTGCGTACCGGGGAAGGAGATGCCAGGACTGGGTACATCCCATCTACAAACACATAGAGAGATGCTTCCAAGATTATAGAGGTCCACAGAGGGAGAAATCAGGATGAAATACCTTTAAAGATTTGCCTCACCACAGACCTGAGATCTGGTGAGACCATCAGCAGAGGATGGTAGAACACTTGTTTTTGAACAGTGTGACACTGCCTCGCTCATCTCTGGGGATTGCAAAAGCAGATAATTAATGCTGCCTAGTGGAGTTTCGCTCCATGAAACAAATGTAAGGATTTTGAGGTCTCTGTTAGCCTTTAAGTTGAAATAAAATTTATAACTTAGTTTCTTTGCACCATGAGGCACATTTCAAATTTTGTGTGGCATCATACGGTCGACAACATTGGATGATACATGAGGATGTATTTCCATCACTCCGGAAAGGGTTATCAGAGGATGCTAGACTAGCACAGCGCCTGGATTCTGACAGGCTCCTAGAAAGCACCCTTTGTATGATGGAACCAACTGTGCTTCACTGTAGGCCAGGGAGCAAACTTAACACCACTCAAGAGAAAGCCATCAAAAACCTTCCTCTCCAACACTCTGGGTAGTTTTTTCTTTTAAAAAGAGTAGGTGATATAGAAAGTACTAAGAACTCTCCCCCAGGAGCCTGCATGGTACCGCCTGGCACTGCAAGAACTGGGGAGTCTGGGGGGAAATGAAGCGTGCTGGCAGCACTCCCCAGGCGACGCGCCCATTCATTTCCTGTCTGTTGTTCTCCAGTCTTCCCACCAGTGCTGTGCGCTTTTCTCCATCCTTCCAGTAATCTCCATCCTTATTTACACGGACTAAGATGATGCCTTACACCGAAGTGACCACTTGTGGTTTTCTGAGGAACCTGAGTGTTTTTCATCTGACTCTCAAGAGAAGTCCAAGAACTCCAGCTGTTCCAACTGCTCCCCTTTTGTCTAGTAGATAATGGGGGGTCTGTCTTAGCTTCAAGAAGGCCCAAGAGCTGTCTGATAGAAAATACAGCTTGAGCATCAGAAAGGAGGAAAACAAGCCGCATTTCTGCAAAGGCGGGGGTGTGGGCTGCCGACTGGAAAAATAACAGGGCTGGAGATATGTTTATTTTGCTACTAGATGCAAACAAGGCTGTTAACAGCATAATTACCGGCAGGGCTCACTATCCCGGTCCCTGCATCAGCAGCAGTCTGAGCAGGTGCACCCTTTCAGATCACACATTATCTGGGTGGAGCTTTGGTTGGAGGCTTTTGTCCCTGGGGCTTCGGGGTGTGCATCTCAGAGCACTCAAAGGCAAAAGTGGTTCAGATGCTGACACAGCACACAGGTCACCCACATGCTGGGACCCTTAAAGAAGACTTCCTATGAAGTACTGCAGCTCATATACTTTATTGCTTTTTGTGTGTGCATGTGTATGCATGTATGTGTGTGTGAGAGAGAGTGTGTGATAGTGTTTGTGTATTCTATCTCAGGAGTTGTTCCCCTTGTGTTTTGAGACTGGGTCTCTTATTTGCCTGTAATTTACCAGTTGGGCTAGGCTGGCTATCCAGTGAGGCCAGGGATCTTCCTGTCTCCACCTGCTCAGCATTGAGATTGCAAAGCACTCACTGTTGTCATTTACATGGGTTCTGGGGATTACACTCAGGACCTTATGCTTGCCTGGCAAGTGTTTACTGACTGCGCCATCTCCCCAGCATCCATACTTTCCATCACAGCAGAGAGATTGTTATCTGTTTCTGTAATTATGTGATGAATGCCTCTACTCCTACCCGCCGACAGTAGCTTTTAGCCCTCCGTCATGCATTGCACCCATATACAGAGATTTAAATGTACAGAGATTCTTGCTACTCAGAGAGAATCTGTAATCAGTTGATCTAGAGCAGAACTCAGAATTTCTGAGAATAACTCAGAACCCAGATTTGTCTTGTTGAGAACCTTACCATGAGGGTCAAGCTGTACTCCCCTAGGGCCCAGACCTGGGATGGTATGGGGTAAAAGGTTTGCTAGAAGATCTGGTCTCTCAGGGCCTGCATAAGTTTATGATCCCCAGGGGGTCTACAGGCC
The DNA here is from genome assembly GCA_028555095.1 of Dicrostonyx torquatus. Lineage (NCBI taxonomy): Eukaryota > Metazoa > Chordata > Mammalia > Rodentia > Cricetidae > Dicrostonyx > Dicrostonyx torquatus. Next base: position 2,174,754 of record JAQHUG010000240.1, read on the forward strand.
TGAGTTGAAGAAGTGGGAATGCATGTGAGAGTGTTGTGAGGGTTACCGTTAGACTATGTGGGTGGGTGCTGGGTACATAAGTTTCTATCTGCTCATCACTCAGAAAAACTGAGAAATGTGAAGTTAGCTTGATGTGGGCTGGGACGACTTCCTAGAAGGATCCTTTGAGCTCTGCAGAGATGACTCAGTGGGTAGAGCACTTGCCATGCATGTATAAGGAGCTGAGTTTGGATCCCTAGAACTCACCTAAAGCCAGACACATAACATATGCCTGTAAGCCCAGCACTCATATGGTGAGAGAAGACGGGGAGATGGGAGAATCCCTGGAAGTTCAGGAGCCAGGTTGCTTGGGGGTATGCAATAGTGAAATATAGGCCCTGTATCAAAGAAAATGGAAGCTGAGGACAGACAGGAGGTTGTCCGCTGATTGCCATATACATGCCATGGCATGTGTGCATCCATGCTTCACCACCACCACCACCACCACCACCACCACCACCACCACCACCACCACCACCACCACCACCACCACCACCACCACCAGAATGCGCTGTAAGCTCCTCTTGCGAGACAGTTTCCTAGCTGGTCTACAAACAGCTATATCAGCTGTCTAAGGGGGTTCTTGGCTTTTGTTTCAAAGGTTTATGTACTTGAAAAAGACAGACACTTTAAACTCCTTAGGATAGTTTTACAAACAAATACGAACAGTGCTGAAGAAGAAGTAAGGAAACCAGAGCTCTCTCACAGCACTGTGGGAATGTACAATGGTACAGCCATTATGCCCATCATTATGGTTGTTATTCAAAAAGACCAAGACTGAATACAGGATGATTTAGAGATATCTAAATCCACTTAAGAAATAGAGACAGGGCCCTGAGGAGGTATCTTTACATCCATTCTGATGTCAGCAGCATTCAAAAGAGTCAAAAGATAGAATCATTCCATGTGGTCATACAAGTGAACATTTTAAAGGAAGGCCATTCTGACACATGCTTCTATGGCTTAACCTTGAGGACGTTATGCTAAGTGAAACAAAATAGCCACAAACCAATCACCACATGACTTCACTTACAAGAGGCCCACAGAATTAACAAACTTATAGAGATGGGTCAGTTGTGGCTGCCAAGGACCCGAGAGAGGAGGGAGGAGGAAGTTATTTTACAAGGTCAAGACAGTCCTTGGGGACTGATGAGTATGATGATTATCCAGTATAAACACACTCAGTACACTCATCTGCATCCATAAAAATGACAGAGATGGTAAGTTTCACATTACACATGTTTTGCCACATTTACAAAACAGACAAGGAAACCAAGAGGAGATGCTTTCATCCAACCTCCTTTCTTCTTAAGTCCACAGGCTGTGACCTGTCTGGCTCACAAGCTTCTCTTCTAACCTGCTGTACCAAACTCTTGTCAAAGGCCACTGGGCTGCTCTATTCCTTGTTCTATCTCCCACTGAAATGCTCTGTGAGTCTCCTGAAGCCGGTTGTCTGTTCAGGTTGGGACTCTTAGTCCCCAAACAGAAGGTAGCTGCTTGGCTGTGTGTGACTGTAAGGCTAAATGGCTGTGTGGATTCTGGAAGCTCATATGGTTTCTGGAAGCTTGCTTCTGTGTGGATGTTGAGAGTAATTCTGTAGCCATGGTTCTGGGAGCAGCAGAATCCATGGCCTTGTCCACGGTCTCCCCACCTCCATTTGGGCCCTTCCATCTCTTCTCCCATAGCCGCTAACAATCTCTCAGATGGACATAGGGGCTCTTCTCCTAAAGTTTCCCAGTGTGGATACCAAGGCATTAACAGACCAGTAGGTGAGCTCAAAGCACGGACCTGCTGGCTCCTCTGTTTGTCCTGCAGGACCCAGTCTTTGTGATCTGCTCACAGAGGATAATAAGACATTGACTGGGTTTTGTCAAGTCTTTTACTTACAGTAGACCTGTGAAGCCTCTGAGTTTGGTGGAAGGAAGCCCATATAGTGAGTTCATTCATGGATATAGAGGGTTCTCTCCACTGGTCTCACCAGGCTGGCTCGTACCCTTCCCTCCCGAAGACACCCTGAATTGCCATCATAAGGGGTTGAGTAGTAAGGTAACAAAAGAAGATAAAGTAAGCTCAGATCTCAAACCCAAGCCTCCAATTTCCAGTTGTAACTCTGCATCTGCCCCCAGGTAAGCAGAACTGCTGCAGACAGCTGTCCTGTTCTGTAGAGAGTCAGGAGCAAGAACAAACCTCACTGGGTATATCCTCCCCCTGCCCCCGCCACAGCATAGTCGGAAGATCAGCACCTGCGAAGCCGTGTGCACCCTTGCACCATGGCTGTCTCTTGGTGTCAGCTGCAGGGATTCTTTCACCCAACTAGAGCCACCGAACTGAAGACGATATGGGAGCAACTGATCCCAGAATCTGGGTGTCTACACTGATGTCTAGACCTCAGTGTCTTTTTGAGTCTCGTCAAGGCTATGACTCACAGTAGGTCTGTGAAGCCCACTGGCTTCTTACATATCTTTCCTTTATAGGATAAGAATTCAAACAAACCATGTGTTAAGGTCCTCAATAGAGGTTCCGGCACATAGCAGGTTTGCAGGAGATACTTGAATTGTAGGTCTCATACAAACACTGCTTTGGGGAGACTGTAGAGAGCCTGGCCACCCGCTTCCTATCTCATCTACTCATATTTTCTAATTTCTTCAACTCTGCAGTCCCCAGCACTGGTACTTTCCTAAGACATGGATTTGAGTCTGTGGTTAACATAACTTATGTGTTTACATAGCGGGTCTCACGTGTTATACTTTTATGGCCCTGTGTCCCTAAGAGGAAGAAAGGCAGATCTTGGGTTTAGCTTGAAATATGTGAATACTGTTTCCCCTAGGCGACAGCTTCTGCTACACACACACACACACACACACACACACACACCCCACAGAGAGAGGGGCTGTGGACATATTCAACCCTCCTCTGTTTGCTTCAAAGCAAAGGTCCCCAGGATGGATGTCTCTGTGCAGGCCCAAACAAAACAACAGGGGGAAATGTTTATGGTTTAATCCCTGCGTACGCGTGGCCAGTGAAAAGTTACTTCCTTGGTATGCAGGCAATGAAAAATGCAATTAACATGCTTTTTGATGATTCAAGACCTCGAACTTGGAAGCATTTACGTCCCACCATGTGCTGGCATTTAACTAGCTTCAGCCAGAGCCTACACAGTGCTGCACCACAGCAAACAGCAGGGCAGGAAGGCATGGAGTCTTCGGGCATACTTAGCCTGCCCATTACCCACACAGGAATCTCCTTCACACACAAATTGTGTCTTGTGTTCTCTTGAAACACCATTCACAGACTCACTCTGCTTTTCACACCTTGAGAAGGAATGGGAATCAAGAAATAGTCGCTTGGCTTTTCACTCCACCAGAGGGAAAGGGGAAATATTTTGAAGGGAGGGGGAGTGTGAAGTCTTGCCTGTAACGCGCACATCACCCCGTTGCTGGGACCAGCCTGCATCTACTCAGCACCTGCTATATCCATCAGCTTCTGTGTGATGCTTATGATGTGTCATTTTTCATTTTCGTCTCCCAACAACCCCTTGCAAGAGGTACTGCTGCTGTGTTCATTCTAAAGTGTAAAACTGAGATGCATAGATTTCAAGTAGCATGCACCAACTCACCTGGCACTTGTGTCTAGGAACTGACATGTTTATGACTCAGTAAGTCAGTAAGTCTTTATTACCAGAAGAGAGTCTTCACTTCCAGTAATGGTGGGTGGGTGTTCAGAGTAGATACCTTGGGCTACTTCTGTCCCCGAAGACTCCCCAAGTCCTTAAAGCCTCTTGGAAAAGTCTGAAGTGGGCACTCCCACTGTCCTCTGAGAAAGCTCTTAGCTTTCTTATTCTCCCTGGGATGGAAGTAGTCATTTTAGAAGCTACAGATGGGACAGCAGATGGGAAGTAAAAACCTATCAGAGTTTCCCGGGATGAAACCATTCATCTGCAAAATCCGTATGTTTTTGTGTGGGGCGACTTCATAGAAACAAGAGCAAGAGGAAACAGCAGAGCCCAGAGCATGAGGCGCCTCTGGCCATGAGGCTGACAGGATGGAGTGAACAGAAGAGCTAACGGGTGGGTGTGCACCCTGGCAATGACCTGGGAGGGAGAGGGAGAAGAAGCTGGGCACAGAGACAAACAATGAGCTGTAAAGCTAAAAGATCCACAAAGAACACACCTTCAGCACATGGTCTGAGAAGCGATAACTGGGACCCTTGCAAAGATAAAAGATGCAACCTCGCCATAACTTAGATGCCAGCAGCTGACATGCACTGAGCCCCTTGCAAAGACCTGGTACTCTGCTGTGGTCTCTCATTCCCTCCTGGTATATCACATGCACGGACTTATATTCCCGTGAATCTGCCACTGCTTCCATGACTGATCTCAAACTCCCATGCAGAGCAGTCTGGTGAGTGTCTAAGCTTGCATACTGTATGACCCTGACTCTTCAGGGTAAGGGGTCATGGTTACAGTTGGGACTGTAATCAATGCAAAGCATCATTTCTAGAGGGGCAGCAGTGGCTGTGCCTACCTTGCCTGTTTCCTTCTTGCTTGCAACTCTACAGACAGCCCAGTCTCCTGATTCTCCCAAGAGGTTAATTGCAAGCAGAAAGAACATCTACTTTGGAACCAGACAGAACCGGTTCTAATACTTGCTTTTTCAAGTCTTCACTGTATGACACTGGACCTCAGTCTCACCATTTATCTGCTGGGTTCCCTACAAGGGCTCAAGAAATTACTCCCCCCCCCCCGCCACAGTATCTGCTCTACACAGAATTTTTGAGAAATTTCTGAATTCAATCCTTTATTGGAAGATGGCAAGGGAATGTTTCTGACCACCCCTTGCCTAGTGTCTAGAGTCACCTTTTCTCCAGCTACTGTTTATTAAACTTCACCCATTTTCAGATTTCTCAAATGCACAAAGTTCATTTTTGATCAATACTTTTGGCCATTATATTTTCTCTTATAAAGAAATGATGGCTCTCAATTGCAGGTGACCTTGACAGTCTCTTCAGACACTGTGTAAGAAGGACATAAGTGGGCAGAGCAAGCTAGTGGCAGCTTGTAGGTAGAGAGACCAAAGACACTGATAAATGCCTGACACTGCAAGGGGAAGCCTCATAGCAACAAATCAGCCAGACCTAATGTCAATAGTGCATGGCTCACAAATCCGAGTCTAGAACATTCTTCCATGCTCTTCTTTACTCCATCCCTGCTTGCCAGCGCATCTTGCTCTAGAGTAAATATTAGGGTCTTTCTCACTTCTTATCTGTGACCTGGCCTGGGCTGTTGTAAGCAACCTCCCTTCTATTAGCTTGCTTTGAGTTCAACATCAAGGTTAGACCTGTCCTTTTACTGCTCAAAACATGCTTTCATCCGCCTTGGAGTAACAGATACGTGACAAAAACTAGATCTACTCTCTGACCTCATGCCTTGTTACTCTATTCTTCACTATCTGTTACAGCTCTTCCAATCCCAGCTTCCTCTTGCCCACACTAGGGCTGGCCTTTTTTTGTAAAATTAGGAACACGATGCTCTCCCACTTCTGCTTTCTGAACAGAGTGTTGGGTGATATCATAGAGAAAATATAGTTCATCTCATGAGGCAGGATGCTTCTCTAGACAGAAAGCTGACTACCTGTACTTTCTTGAGTCCCCACTGTTGTTACATAGAGAGGGAAGGGAAGCAGGACCCTGGAACTAGCTGCCTGGGAGCTGTTGACGGCCTCACCTTATGGGGTAGTCGGCAGCACTGAGGTTGATGAAGAAGTCCCAGGGCCAGTCGGTCATCTCCAGGAGATCCCGCATGCTCTGCAGGTAGGTGGACAGGAGGCTGGCTCCGCCCCAGATGGTGGCCATTCTCCAGGAGGTCACTCGGACATTGTCATACTGCCTGGAGAACTGGAGCACTTGCCGATGCAAGTAATTGGAACGCTTTTCCCAGGAGAGAAAAGGAAAAGGCAACAGTAAATAGCCCAGAAAATATCAGCCTATGGACATCCCAGCCACCCTGCTCCTCCTGTGGTTTGTGTGTCTGATCACACTGCTGTGGCTGATATCAGCTTGTGGCATCTTTCTGCATCGATATGCAAACATTCAATTCACACGAGTTTTTCATCATCTACTGAAATTCAGATTCTCAAGCCCACTGTTGAGCTAGTCAACCAGCGGCCCTGAGTTTGTGAGGTACGGAGCGCCGCGTGATAATGGATCACTCCTGCATGTTATCTGAGGGTACCAAGCTAAAAAACATGGGTCAGCCTAAATCTGGTGAGTCTTTGCAGGTAGGAGATAAAGTTTACACTTGCTGTTCTTCAGGACAATCCCCCTCCCTTACTGTTTCACAGGCCGACGAGAGACACATCTGAGAGATGAAAATAGCCCTTTTTGCCTTTTTAGGTTTATTTAGGGTAGAAGCTATACCTGGACCTTGTACTTAGGCGAGTGTTCTACCACTGACTTACAACCTCAATTTGTGGTTTTCAGTGAAGACAGGGTCTCATCTGGGGCTGGACTTGATCTCAGAGAAATTTTCCTGCCTCCGTCTTATGAGTTCCAGGGTTCTAGATTTGCACATATCTCGTGACATCAATAGATTAACAGAAACTTCTAGGGAACGATGGCTCCAGGGTCAACATGTCAAGTGTGGGTTTTGGCAATAATATTTTATTGGCACACAACCATGCCCATTTATCACCAGTTTTTGGCACTGCAGTCAGACCAGGGCAGCACAGATTAGCACGTGGTCCAAAAGACTATCTCAACTACCTGGACTTTTCCAGAAAAAGTGAGCCCACTCCTGGGATGCTAGTTTTACAGGTTTGTGAAGGCAGGCAGTGGGTACCAAATAGGGAGAGGAAGAGGTGAAAAGCAGCACAGTTAGGCTCAGAGGAGAAATCCTCGTGTGTGGTACGTAGGAGGGAGACAAACGCTAACAGTAATGTAGAATATGTTGAAAGAGTTCATGGGAGGATCTTGAATGATCTGATCACAAAGAAATGAGAAACATTTAAAGCTATGGATATGTTAATTTCCTGAACTAACTGGCTCACCGTGTATACATATACCAACATATCAAATTGTACCCCATAAATATATGTAATTATCATGTGTCGAGGAAGAATAAAAAGGACAAACAACCAGGGAAACAATGTTTGTAGGAAAAGCTGAGAGCCACAGTTAAACATTCTAAAACTAGCAACACACACACACACACACACACACACACACACTCTTCAGTATCATTTGCTGCTAGTTCCATCTCTAGACCTCAGCCTGGACTTGTGAGATGGGAGGAAGGATCAGAGATGGATAGACAGACAGACTTCAGAGGAAGCCCAGCACAGAGCTATGAGCAGCAGCTCCTCACCTTATCCACGTGGATGTAGTAGAAGTGGTCTTTGTGGTAGATGGCCTTGAACATGCGCTGTAGCTGTCGAGAAGCACGGCCATGGACCACCAGGACAAAGGCGATTCTGACCGGGTTGGTGGGCATGTACTCCACAGTGTCCTCATCCCACTGGACATTCTTGTTGGCTTTGCCTGGGGAAAACCAGAAGACCACAGAGATGAGCTGGAGGGTGACCTGCCTTTTGGGAAGCTGGGACTGTCTCCTTTGCCTCCCCTGGGGGAGAGAAGCACAGCATCCACGCTGAATTCTAGAGCTTGGTTTAGCTGAACCAAACAAACTTTTTTTTTTTTTTTGGTTTTTCGAGACAGAGTTTCTCTGTAGCTTTGGAGCCTGTCCTGGAACTAGCTCTTGTAGACCAGGCTGGTCTCGAACTCACAAAGATCCGCCTGCCTCTGCCTCCCAAGTGCTGGGATTAAAGGTGTGAGCCACCACGGCCCGGCTGAATCAAGCAAACTTTAGGTCCTTATGCTGTCCAGATACAAGGTAGCAGGAGACTGAGGTGCTTATAGCATTCTCTCTATCCTGAAAGGGTTTGAAAAGGCAGATACATACATTCAACTATGTACTGGGCAGTATTATGTCAACTTGGCACATGCTAAAGTCATCTGAGAGGAGGGAACCTCAATTGAGAAAATGCCTCCATAAGATTGGGCATTAGGCAAGTCCTTAGGGCATTTTCTTAATTAGTTATTGACGGGGGATGGTCCAGAACATTGTGGGTGGTGCCACCCATGAACTGGTGGTCTTGGGGTTCTATAAGAAAACCGGCCGGGCAAGCCATAAGGAGCAAGCCAATATCAGCACCCCTCCATGGCCTCTGCATCAGCTCCTGCTTCCAGGATCTTTCTCTGTTTGAGTTCCTGTACTGATTTCCTTCGATGATAAATGGTAATTAGGAAGCATAAGCCAAGTAAGCCCTTTCCTCCCAAAGTTGCTTTGGTCATGGTGTTTCATCACAATGACAGTAACCCTAACTAAGATAAGCTACCAAACAAGGCAAGGATGAGGGCTGTCAAAGACAAACCACAGAAGAAATCTGGGATGAACATGCCTTTGTCTGTCCAGAAGATTCTTCTTTTTTCCCTAAACAATGGTCAACATGTTCAGCTGTGATAAGAGAGTAACATGAACTCTGACCTTTTGACAAAGTTTCAAGCGTACAAAACAGTATTGGTAATCAGAAGTGTGACTCCGTCTAGTAGCAATCTAGAGTTTACTCATCCTGTGTTCCTGCAATCTTATCTGATACTTGTGTATCAGATACCTGTTCCTCTCTCTCTCTCTCTCTCTCTCTGTGTGTGTGTGTGTGTGTGTGTGCGCGCACGCGCACATGTGTACATGTGTGTGCATGTGGAGGCCCGAGGTTAATATTGGGTGTATTTCTTAATTGCTCTTAACCATATCTTTTTAAAAGAGGGTATCTCATTGAACCTGGAGCACTGATTTGGCATGACCTGCTGGCCACAAGCCTCAAGGATCCTCTTGTGTCTGCCTCCTTGGCACTGGGATTGCAGAATTGGCTTCATTACAGAGGTGCTGAGGATCTGACCTTGGGTCTCCAAGTCTGCACTGTAAGTACCACACTAACAGAATTCTTTTTTCGACACTTTAGCCGAAACTCTCTGTGGCTCTCCCTCTTATTCATGTTCAGTCTGCAGAGGTGGGGAGCATCATCTGGATTATCAATCCAGAGGTGGCCTGTAGTTCAGGACTGGCCAGCCAGAACTTGGCACTTCCTTGGTGCAACAGTGTTCAGATGGAGACACACAAGCCATTTGCCAAGAGGGCAAAAATACCCTAGTTTTGTTGGAACTATCAGATAAAGAGGTAATTGCTACACATCATACTGGAGAATGGAGAGAAGTTGCTAGAAGAAAACCAACATAAATATGACTGGTATCTAAGTCTTAATGACCCACCTTGAGCTCCAGAATCAGTCAAACTGGAGATCTGTCACTGTCATAGATTACCATCTGTTACTTTATGAGAGCCAGATCCCATACCCAATCCACTTGGATAAAGGGTTCCAGACACCCTTTCCCCCAAATCGGCCTCAGAAACTCCCTGTTTCTGGGGTCAAGGCCAGTGAGAAACAGTATCCTAAATCCAACTCAGTACTGTCTGGCCTTCTTTGGATGACCACTTCTTCTAGTTTAACTGGATTCCTGGCAGGGTCTAGGTTTGTGGGGCCCAGGACATTGCTGTGGTTTCAGGTGTCCCTGAGTGACAGCTGGGGTTGTTGAGAATTCAGTATGTTCAACCTCATCAGTAGCTTGGGTGTGGGCTGTGACCAGAAACTTTAATGGCAGTCAGATGAAGGCTCTTTCCAGAGGACAAGATTAGTGTGATGAATGTCCAAACCCAGGGTGGCTGACACACACCTGTAATCTCAGTATTTAGGAGGTTGAGGCAGAAGGATCACAAGTTTTAGGCCAGCCTAGGTTACACAGAGAAACTTATATATCTTAAATCATTCCTTTTTTCTTATGATTGGCAAAACCACCAAACCAAACCAAACCAAACCCCCTAACCAACAAGATTAATGTCCAAACCACACTGTGTGGCTTTCACAGCTCCACACAGCAAATCTTCTGGCCTCTGTTCTGAGTGCCTGCCCAGCCAGCTCGCCCTTCCCTTTCTTACTTTTTACCTGCACAAGCTCCTTGATCTTGGTGCAATTTGACAGTGAATCCTGGCCCCCGGACACCCTCTCCCTTGGGTTTAGCATGATCACACCCTCTTGCCACCAGCACAAGTCCAATAAAAGATTACCTTCACTCTCCATCTCTCACGTCACCTGTTCCAATTTTGCGCACATCATTTAACACCATCTGAAGTTGTTTATGTGTTTGCTTGTTTATCATCTGAGCATTCTGCTAGAGCATAAGGTCCGAGAGATGAGGGGCTTTATCCATCTCATTTACCATCAGACATATAATACTCAGGTAAAACCCAACACACAGCAGGTGCCTTGTGAAGAACAAAAGCTTCAAGCACGTACAGACCAGCTCTGTCCAATAACAATACCTGTTTAGAGCAGTGGTCTGGGCTTGATCTCATTATTTCATTAATCTTCCTGACAACCTGCAAGGTTGTTATTACCGCCATTCTTCAGAGGAAAACCCACAGCTTAGAGAGGCCAAGGGATTTGTTCAAGGTCATGCAGCATTAATTAGTTAAGATGAGATGCAAAGACAGGTCTTAAAGACCATGCCCTCAACCACTAACGTAGACTACACAATCACACTGAGACCTTTGAAAGGAGAGTTGACAGTGGTGCTTCTTAATTAAATACCTCATAAGTTATTGTAGGTAAGAAGGCAGGGAGTTAAAGGCTTTCACAGGTGTTTTGAAATAATTTCTGCATTTGATGAGAGATTGACTCTAGATGAGCAACATATATACACACATATATATATATATATATATATATATATCCACCACCCATCTACTCATCCACCTACTGACTCCATCCATCCATCCATCTATCCACTCACCTACCCACTTCATACATACACACATCCATTCCATCTACCCACCTACTAAGAAACCCACTCCATCTACCTACTCACCCCCACCTACTCCACACATTCATTCAATTTTGAAAGCCATTCAGCTACCCACCTGATAGCCTATCATACCAAATGCCATTCATTTCTTCAACACTCATTTTGGTGTCTAGTCAGAGGGTCTCTTGCTAGAGTTGCTGAATGAGTGAATGGATGAATAAACAAATTCTGATGAAGAGTGGATGCTGTGGCGGTTCAGAGGCCCTTATGTTTCCTGAGGGCCTGCCACATACTAGTACTGAGAGGGGGCTCTGGGTCCACTGTTATTTGGTCTTGGTTAAGAATGCTTTAATGCCCTTTGAGGCTCAAAGTGTTTGGCATGTTTCCCAGGCCACACAGTGAAGACAGAGGTGGGAGTAGAAGCTAAACTGTCAAGTTCAATGCCATCCTGCTGTGTCCATATGCCCAGTGCCAAAGAGTGGCATCAGTCAGTGACCAGACCTGATACAGTGACCCTGCACTGTTCTTTAAAGAGACCGAGGCTTCGATGCTGGTAAAAAAAAACAAAAACAAAAAACCCCAAACAAATCAACCAAAAATCCTTTTGTAACTCCTCTTTAGAGTGTTGGAGAGCAAAATGTATTCATAACAAAGACAAGGAGTTGTGGGTGCTTTAGTTCTGGAGGAGGGAAGGGAGTGTCTGGAAAACATCTCAGGCCAGCAAAAGAGCTATTGTGTCTTAAAGCCATTCTAGGATCAGCCAGGTGGCCTCAGTGCACAAGGAAGCTGTAACTCAGGGAGGTGGAGCTGCTGGGTGTGGCTGTACACACCTATAGTCCTGGCACTCAGGAGGTTGAAGCAGGAGAGCCACCAGTTTGACGCCAGCCTGGAATACATTGTAAGGGTGTGTCTCAAAAATCAAGAGTCGGGTTCATAGCTCGATGGTAGAGTGCCAGCCTAGCATGCTCAGTGTGCCAGGTTCCACCCATAGCACAGAAAGGAAGTGAGGGAGGGAGAGAGGAAGGGAGGGAGGAAAGGAGGAAAGGAGAAGGGAGGAAGAGAACAAGGAAGGAGGGAGAAAGAGGGGAGGAAGAGAGAAAAGAAGGAGAAAAGGAAGGGAGGGAAGGAGATAGAGAGGGAAGGAAGGGAACGAGGATCGAGCAAGCAAGCTGAGCTAAGGATGGAATCTGTGATCTAGGGCCCCTAACACTGTCACTCTGCTCATCAAACTGTCCCCCTCGTATAAAGGGGGCATCTACTCGCAGAATCATGTCAGGTGGCTTCCATTTGTTGGACAGATAATGCTGTGTGGCTAGAGTCATGTGGGTCTCTTCAGACAGAGGACTCGGAAAGGCAAAAACCCACACTCTGTCCAGCTCCCAAGAAAGAGGCACGGATTTAACAACGTAATCAGATTCCTGTGGCATAAAATAGAAAATAAGTGGAAAAATCAGAGTGATTAGAGGCAGCCGGAGAAGCTGACTCCAGATGAATGTTAAGAGCCACACTGACAGGGGAGAATATCAAGTGTGTGTCTGAGGCACAGGATGAAAACTGAGGAGGGGCGTGCCACTCCTCCGCTAACAGGTTGGGTCAGGCTAAGCCTCTTACAACTCAGTAGGACTCAGTATCCTGTGGACTTGATGATGACCATTTAGTGTCCTCCAGGGTGGTGAGAGAAAAAGGCCCACAGGGGCCAGCTTGTCCTCCATGCCACTTTCTGTAGCTTCCACTATGTTCCCCTCTGTTCGGAAAAGTTGCAGAAGGAAACAACTTAGGAGGTTTAAATAACGACTCCTTAGTGTGTTACGGCAATCGCCCAATTCAGTTATCAGTTGTTAGGAACTCATTAGTATGCCTAAACTATGAACCATGGAGCCTTCCATTTCCACCTGGAAATGCAAGAAAGATGCTAGGGTTACAAAGAGTTTTACACTTGTGAATAGGTGGGTGTCTGTATGTGGATTTGCAAATGTGAGCGTAGTGCCCATGGAAACCAGAGAATGGCAGTGAGTGGATCACTTAGTGTGGGAGTTGGAAGGTTGTGAGCTACCAACATGGGTACTGGGAACCAAACTCAGGTCCCTTGCGAGAACAGTATGTGCTTTTAACCAATGAGTTCTATAGACCTCCCCAATGCAAGGATTTTAGAGTGTGGCCTCTGGTCATACTGAGCTTGAGATTTTAGGTGGTCTTACATGATCTCTACAAGTCTTAGTGTTCTCTGCTGGAAAATGGATATAGCTATAAATACAGAGAGATACGAATTACATATAGTTATAGACATAGGTATTAGCTTTCTCTCATGTGTGTGTATATTCAGTGCTGAGCACAGGGCCAAGCCTCCGCAAATCAAAGCATAATTGAATCTTTTCTACTCAGCCCTTGGCCCACAATGGTCAGAATCAAGCAAGTTAAATTTAACCAGTCAGTCGTTCCCTGAGAGGTTCCGGTCTGAGGCTGCCCTGGCTCCTAGCAACATGCTCAGGTCGGATCAGACCCCCTACCCACAAGTAAACACCCACAGCTGGAATATTTCCATCACAAGTAACATGAATGGGAAGGAGCCCCTGGCCTGGACTAGCCTCCACCAGCAAGGCCCTCTGTGGGTTGGTTCTGTTAATATTCTCAAAATGCCACTTGGTGTGGGAGAGTGTCATTTTCTGGCTTGCTGGGTTCTTTGGGCTGAAGAGAAGTGGAAATGAGGTTGCATACAAATGGGCTTGGGTCAGAGGCTCTGAGCTGGGGCATAGCTAGCTTAACAGAGTGTGGGAGGTGCATGGAACTGGGTGTAGGATCCAGTTCTCACAGCAGATCTTCTGGAAGATACCTAGCTTCTCTGATCACCACTGACAAAGTGGGATGTGCAGGCTGTCCCCAGTCTTCTTTGTCTTCAGAGATGAGTGGCAGTTACATGCCAGCAACAGCACCATGCAGGAAGGGACATGTGTATCAGGAGAAGCACTGGACTTGCAGGCTCTTTTTCAGCATCAAGAGAGGGGATGCTTTCTCCTCTTGGGAAAAGTATTTTTCTCCAGTGCCGGGGAGGGAACCCTAGGCGCTATACACAGAGGCAAGTACTCTACCACTGAGTTACATCACCAGCTTCTATACAGTTGTGTGCCTGTGTGTGCGGTATGGGATGTGCACTGGTGTGTGAGGTTGTGCACACATGTGTGGGCTCTGCATGTGGAGACTCAAGATCAATGTCAGGTGTGTTCTTTGATCTCCCTAAACTTTATTTTTTGAGACACAATTTCTGTCTGAATCTGGCGCTCAGTGTTTCAGCCAAGCTGACCAACTAGGAAGCCCCAGGGCTCCTTCTGTCTCTACCTTCCCAGCACCGTGGGCTCTGGGAATTGAACTCTGGTCCTTCTGTTTGAGCAACAAATACTTCATTGACTTAGCCGTCTTCCTCAGTCCTCCTCTGGCAATTTACTATTTAATGATCTCAGGATCTATGGAGGCAAGTGTCACGACAGCCCCCTCCTGCTGAGTGAGATTTACTCTCTCTAGCGAGTACCAGACTCAAGAAAAACACTTGGGTCTGCCAGGCTCCAGAACCCTTGTATTACTTTACCAGTGAGGGAAATGAAAGTTCTCAAAATTCATGGAAAATTCAGAATACCTTAGGATTCTAAGGCAATCATGAAGTTAACACTGCCTGAACTGCACTCCCACGAGTATCAGGTTGGCTTTCCTGAGAGCTGTCAGTGAGGCCCTGTGCTTCATTCTTTTGTAGGATGCGGTCCTGGCCTGTGGGCCTGGTACAGAGCTGAGCTTGGTGGAGAATGTTCAGTGGATGTTTTGGGACTGATGAATGAAGGCAGACAGCTTCATCCATGCATGTGCCCCAAGAGGGACAAGTGGGAGGCTCAGCCTGAGCCGCTTCACGTGGCTGGCTTTGCTCACCCAGCTGACTGGCTGGAGGCTGGACTCGTTCTGAGAGGCTTTGGGTGAGGCTAAAGACCTTTGCTCTGGAGCAGCAAAGCCTCTCGGAGGAGCCAGCTAAGTGCCCAAAGGAGGTCCCAACACGAAAGCTGCAACTGGGTCTTCTTTAGCCCAGTGAGTGTCAGGGAGACACTCCAGTCTCAGGAGAAATGGTTGTTCTGGAAAAAAACCATCTCGGCCTTTCTTTTTTTATCCTTTCTCTTCCTGTCACACCCCCAGTGAGCATCCTCCATTTATTTTTGCATTTAAATTGTGTTAAAAGACATATACTATGAAAATGGCCACTCTTTGGGGGCTGAAGAAATGGCTCCGAGGTTAAGAGTGCATACTGTTTTGTGCAGATGACCTGAGTTCAGTTCCCAGCATCCATACTGGGTGGCTTACGACTGCCTATAACTTCAGCTCTAGGAGACCTGAAGCTTTCATCTGTCTGGCCCCAAGATACCCGCCTAAGTAACTACCGCTGCCATTTTCAATGCAGAGCATAGCAATGAGATGCCCCTTTACCTTACTGGATATAACTGTCACCGCCATCCCTCTCCAGCACACTTTTCATTTTGCAAGAGTGTGAGTAACATACAGAGATCCCCATTTCTCCTCCTCACTGCCTGCCAGTCAACATTTTCTATTTCTCTGAATTCAGGTACTCTAGGAATTTAATGAGTGAACTCATGCTATATATGTCCTTTCATGACTATCATTATTCAGTGAGTAAAATATTCTTTGTACATGTTGTAGCAAATATCAGAACTTCCTTCCCTTTCAATGCAAAATAATATTTCTTTTCATGAACATACCACTGGGTGCTTATCCATCCATCTGATAATGGAGACACTAGTGGCTTCCATCATTCTGGCTGCTGTGAATGCCTTGGCTATAACCATGGGTGTGAAATATGTTTGAGTCACTACTTTCAGTTCTTGGGTGTACACACCTAGGTGTGGATCGGCTGTACTCTATGGTTACTAAATTAAAACTAATTTTCTGAGGAACCTATCCTGTATCTATACACCATTCTTCACAGGTGTATATCCCATTCTGCAGCCTGCGCCCGTTGTTCATCACACACGTTTGTGCCTTAGTTTATTTATTTTTTTACCTGTCAAAGAATACTCTTCTACACGTGAGACTGAATGGACTAAAAGTTATAATGGGGACAACTTCAATGTCATTGTCACATGGTATGTGGAATGGACATCAATAGCACCATACTATTTTGTCCCCAACCAGCTCTGCGTGAGGCCACAGTGTGTCTCCAATGGATGGTCCCACTTGTTCTTAGCATTCTGTTACAGGTGTAAGTGCTCAGCCATCTTGATCCCCATTCCTTTGTGCGGTCCTACCTCTTCAATTGAAAACATGAGGTCCACGAATGACCATGGTGCAAAGTGACTTTCAGAATAAAATCCACAGAAGGAAAAATAAAGGTGAACTACTGCAGCAAAAACAAAGCAGGGCAGGAGGGTGGTCAAGAGGCATGTGGTGGAGGAGGCACAGGGATGAGAAGAACTTGACTCCACCAGCTTCCGTCCCAGACGGGATGTGCTGAGTGTGTTAAACACAGGAGAGTAGGTGATGCCAGGCAGCCCTGGACGTCCCAAAGGTATTTCAAAGGTCTAGATAATATTTGCTTTTCCTGGCTCAGGGAACCCTGCTCACTCCAGGTTTCCTGGAAGGGTTTGCTGGGAGTTTCTGAGGTGGGATTTGCTCATGGTCACAGAACCAGCAGATAGACAAGAGGTCAGGATATAGTCTGCCTTGAATCCAAATATGTATCACAGTCAGGCTATGGTTAAGGAGAGTCCAAGAGCTTGCTCTTGCTGCAGCTGGTGCTAAGCTCAACTGCAGTCCAGATGCCCATTCTCCAGCACCTTCTATCCACCTTCTCTGGGTGAGCTTCTCACGCTTGGCTCTGCTGTTAAATGAGCAGAGATAGCTCTTTGATGTGGGGACTGTCTTAGGCCCTATCAACCAGATGCTAGCAGTACCTGCCCAGGATGACCAAACCAAAAAGGGCCCAGCTCATTAACCAGCATCGATGGATTTACAGAGGCAAAATCTTCCCTAGTTGAGAAGTCATAATTCATAACTATTTCCAAAAGGTAGCCTTCAAATAGCAGCAACACCAAAATGGGGGAAATCTGTGCAAAACCAAATGCCAGTCCTGGCTCACGCTCCCTGAGTCAGAAACTGAGGGTGTGGAACAAAATTTGAGCTGTGATAAGTCCGCTCCAAGGGTGATGACGACATGGGGTAATATTTGAAAACCATTGGTGCACGCCTGGGATCCTTAGCCCCACCAGCACATCAGATCCACATGGATATCTCAGGCCAACAACAAGCAAATAAGATGCAGAAAACCATGCCTGGATACAGCCAAGGGGCAGGCAGGGCTTTCCTAGCATGTGCAAGACTCTGGGTTCCTTTCTCAGCACCACGGAAAAACAGACCAAAGCAAAAAATACTCCCGTGTGCCATGCCCCAACGATTTCTAAATTCAGTACAGTCACATGTTGAATTGGGTGTAGGATGGAGCATACACAAGACTGAAGTCTGGTAAGCTGATACTATCTGGGGACGCTGTAGCATCCCACTTGGTGTAAACACACCAGCTGGGGGTTGCACAACTATGAAGTCAGCTAGGGCTCAAGCAATGGACCCTTCATGAAGCCTGAGATGACACTGGGTGCTTGGATCCATCCTTCCTCAGAAGTCCTCAAGTGGCAATACCTGCTCAGACTTTTTGGTACCTATGTTTGCCGCCTCCCGCACATTTTAGCAACCACGTCTTTCCTTCCTAGATGAATCCTAGGTCTTCACAGCCCCCTGCTCTAGATATGGAGTCTAAAGCTGGCTCACCTTTAATTCTTTCCCACTCTTAAAAAAAAAAAAAAGAGTCTCCCTCTACTCTCTGACCAAGCACTCAGGACATTTTCCTGCTCACTGATTTTCTTTCCCCCATTCAAGTCTGGAGTTATTAAACCACAGCCCGTGGCTGCACCGTCTTATTGATTTTATTGTAGAGAGCCCAGGGATATTCTAATGATGTACGGCTCAATAAATGGAAACTGGTGGGATGGATATTGATGGCGTATGGTGCATTTCCCTGCAATTCATCGAGTCCCAGTCGCTTGGCCAGCTACACATCATCTGTGAAAAAGCTAGGCTGCAGCCCATGGGTTCTGGTCCACCTTGCAGGTGTGGCCTTTTCCAGGCACCAAGGATGAAAGGGACATTTTAATGAAGATAATGTGATGCTCTGTGTCTGCCTGGCTGTGTGGTCTTACATCTCTTTTCCACATTGCATGGTGGAAGGATGGAACTGGTTATCCTCATTTCCTAGATAAGGAAACAGACTCAGAGCAAAGTAGCCAACCTAGCCTATTAATCACTGTGGAAGTGGGATTCAGATCTCATTGTTAAGCCTAAAACACCCATGCTACACCATGCCAAAAAAATAAAAAATAAAAAACCCAGCCCAAACTGGCTACCTAGTAAATTAGAGGCGATGTGAGACAACCTCTCAAAGGAGAAAGGGTTGGGGAAATGGTGCAATTAGTAAGGTATCTGTATTGCAAGCCTGAGAATCTGAGTTCAGATCTCCAGCACCCATACAAAAAGTAGGGTGTGGCAGTTTGTGCTTGAGGTGGAGACAGGAGGGTCCTGAAGGTCATTGGCCAGCTTAGTCAAATCAATGAGAGACCCTGACTCAAAAGGGTCAATCTGAGTCACTGGAAAGTGACTGAGAAAAAAATCTGAGGTGAATTGCCAGTTCATACACACACACACACACACACACACACACACAGAGAGAGAGAGAGAGAGAGAGAGAGAGAGAGAGAGAGAGAGAGAGAGAGAGAGAGAGACATATGTCACACATCACACTCATACATACCAGGAAGAAAAAGAAAGAAGCTGGTGGTTCCAGGACATGGCAAAGCTTCCTTCCTCCTCGCAATCACTGACTGCTTCCCTGCACGTGCTACTCACCATGCGTGGGTAGACAGGGCTCCCCACACATCAGGGGGCATTGAACATGACTAGTCTCCCAAACAGACTCCTACTACTCATATTTTCCAAGGCTGCCTAGAGGACAAAGGATGCCTAGGCTGGACCAGGTGGATGCTGCCCTGGATGAGGTAGAGGCCTAATGTCCATCACAGAAGCCTTTGCTCCCGAGAAGCAAGCTCTCCAGGAAGGAGAGATGATAAACACAGGAACAGCTACAAGATCATCAAGGTAGAATATGCAATGGTGGTCATCATGACTTTTTCTATAAATAACCTTGCAAGAGAGAGCATTTCCTTTCTGTCCTGCTCCAACTTTGTCTCCACCACACTCTTTCTGTCCCTCTTTTCAAGGGAGTTCCCAAAGAATTTAGCACCATGAAAACCCTCTTCAGGTTCTCAATGCCCAGGGAGTAGGGTCTTTATCAAAGACGCCATGAACAGGAATCACTGTGACGCAGTTCAGATACTGGAGTTCACTGTGTCATAAAGCCTGCTATGTGCACTTGGTGTAGGAGGGTTCTTCTGTATTTTGTTAGTAGTTGAGGTATGGGCAGTTCCTTGCCCAGAGGCCGGTTTTGCCAAAAAGAAGACAAGCTCCAAGTGGAGTGTCTTTGGTGCTCAACAATCTCTGGGGAATAGATCGGTGTAGCCAGGAGCATTTGTGTCTCCTTACCACAGAACTCTAGGTTAGATTAAATGCCACTTTTTACAGCACTTTGAAGAGGTTGAAGACTATTTATACAGAATATAATCTCTATGTATCTAAAGAACCTGATTAATCTAGCTATAAATATGACAAACATAGATGACTATTAATCTACAATTGTTATACCTATATAACTTAAAGACTAAGAGAATAAACAACTGTGTAAAAAATGAGGACAATGACCCTCCAAATGTAAACAATTTATAAGTATATATTTCAATAGGGTAAATATATATATAAATACATAAACAATATATAAGTATCTTAATCAAAGGTAGAAATGTACACTGTAATATGGTATCTATATATCTATATATATATATATATCAATACATCAAAAATGTTTTAAACAGAGGTAGAAGCATGCATGCATACAATATTCAATATAATTTAACTTTGTATCCATATACAAGAATCTATGCTAATATAATTATCTATAAACAATAACTCACAAATACCAATCTATTAATCCCATCACAGGCTCATTTTCTAGAGTGGGGAATGGATTGTGGGAAGGTCCCATTCTCTCATTCCCAAGTGAATAACATAACACACAGCTTCACAGCACAAAGTGGGGAGCAGGCATGAGGCAGGGGTCCTCTGCAACCTCCTGCAGCCCGTGGCTCAAGGTGCCTGCTCCAAGATGCACTTCTTGTCCTTTGATCCAGAGATGGAAGCTTCCTTCCAAGTTCTTTTTGGAGTCTTGAGTTGCTTGACATTTTCTTCTCTGTCCCCTCTCTCCTCTCTAGAAGGGACTCACAGGCTCAATAAATAGGGCCTGAAACTGGCAGTGACTCATCTGTTTTTATTACCTCAGGGCCTTTTGAGGAGCAAACAACTCTTATTTACTTCTCAGGGTAAGGGTTTTGACAACAGGTTTATTTTCTCCAACTCTCCAAGGACTAAGTGAGTAACACTTGAAAGTTAACAGTACATTAATTAATGCCAAATTGGTTGGAATTTTCCTAATAAAAATCCTTATAGTAATCACATTATGGGCCATTAATGCTGCCTCCTGATCATAAACCATGAATATGTGCTGCAGGTGCTCACTTTTCAGCTCTTTAAGAAGGGACATTTCCCCACATTGGCAACCGTTTGTCATGTTAATGCTGTCACGGTGCCCAATTCAGACAGAAGTCCTTAAGTTTTGTTCACTTTGTGCTGGTCCTGAGGCCAAGCCTCCCCGACACAGCACCCCATGTGAACCCTGCCAACACTTGCAAGTGAAGCCAGCATGTCTGCTCTATAAAGGGGGGAACTGAGACATACAGGAAGTGAGCATTTGCTGACCACTGAAGTTCAGGCAGCCTGATTCTAGAACTTTCTCCCATCTGCCTCCTAAGACAAGAGTGCCAAGTGAACCTCGGCATCAGGGTCCTCTATGAGGACTGGACCACTAATGTGTTAGGTTTACTTCACCAGTGAGGAGCGCAGAGGTCAAACCAAATGCAATGGGTATTTTTTCCCTTTTGCTTGTTTTTCCCATCCCTGGGCCTCCAGGATGTGAGGTTGGCAATGTTGGGGATACCAGGGGTATACTGGATAAATGACTGCTGCAGGAAGGAGTGAATATTGAAACATGTACTTGAGAAGGTTCATGGTAGTGGGATATCCCAAGATCCACTTCTCTGTCCTGGTGACCCCTGGGTGGGGCTTGAATGCAAAGACCACAGACTCTGTACTAGGGGTGCTGGGGCCCTGGGATAAAGACAAGGGGGAATGTATTTTTTTTTAACTCCAAGAACTTCATCTTCTTGGGTGCTTTTGGTTGTTTCTTTGATTTCTCTATCTATATGGAAAGTTCAGACTGCCCAAAATTCAAGCACAAAGGACATTATTAAGAAAGTAAGAAAGGATCCGGTGAGATGGCTCAGTAAGTAAAGGCACTTGTTGTCAAGTTTGACAATCTGAGTTTAATTCCCGGAATCTACATGGTGGGGAAGTGACTGCCCCCCAAGCTGGGCAGGTACCATGCACAAGCATCCATGCATCATGGGGCTCTAGCTTATGCACACACAAATAAATGGAAAAAAATTAAAAGAAGTAAGAAAGAGAAAAATCAATATCCTGGTGTATCTAGTAGGTGAACATATTTGAAACAGTTCTATACAGAGATCATACATGTATGATGTATGTAACACATTTCTACACTTTCCAATTTGCAATATGTCTCCTGTCCCTAGCAATATGCTTTGTGTCTTTTCCACATAGATAAATATAGGCCCCTCTCTCTGTCCACCCATTCGGGGTGCCAGGACGCACCAGCAGTAAACTCATACAGGCTTGGTGTCTAAGAAGCTTAGAATCCGGTGAGGCTGGGCTGTGGTGGACAGGCTGTTGGGGGAGAAGGCAATGGTGCTGGGAAAGTTTCTAGAACTTTCCGAGGGAGCCACAGTGAAGCTAAGACCTGAGACAGGAAGAGGGGGAGGTAAAGAAGGTGTCACTAGGCTGGGGAGATGATTAAGCACAGAGACCTGGATCAGAGTCCCAGAATCCAAGGACAAAGTCGGGTGAAGTGATCTTGGTGACAATGGGAAACAGGGAAAAGGTGAATTTCTAGAAGCTCGAAGGGCCAGGTAGTCTAGTTTATTTGGTGAAGTTCTAGGCCAATGAGAGGCAAGGTCTCAAACAAAAAGGTGTCTGAAAAGTGGCATGCCACTCAAGGTTGTCCTTTGCCCTCCATAGGCATGTGCATGTGTACACATACATGTACACACAGGTGCACACACAGCCACATGAACATGCCAAACACACGGATGCCTCCATTCTGCACCAACGAAGGCATTGCTGAAGAGAATAAGGTACAGATGGTTTTAGTTTAAAGAAAAATGAGGGAGCCGGGCAGTGGTGGCGCACACCTTTAATCCCACCACTCGGGAGGCAGAGGCAGGTGGATCTCTGTGAGTTAGAGGCCAGCCTGGTCTACAAGAGCTAGTTCCAGGACAGACACCAAAGCCACAGAGAAACCCTGTCTCGAAAAACCAAAAAAAAAAAAAAAAAAAGAAAGAAAGAAAAATGAGGGAGAGAAGGGATACATGGGACAAGGTATGTGTGTGTGTGTAACTTTGGCTTGGACTTGGTTTTACTTTGGGAATGTCCTGTATTGTGGGCAGTTTTGTAGTAGAATAATTAAAACATCTCGAGGGAATAGTTAATAGCCATTTGGTTCTTTCAGGATTGGCTTCAAAGCCAGTAGCCCCAGTGCCTTGGCTGTACTTGGAGAGAGCGCGATTTGCATACTACTACTTTCAAATATATCTTTCAAACATGCAGATCTCACCAGGGGTCCTCATTCTGCCTTCTGAGATCACACCCAGACCACACCCAAGCTTCTGCTGGATGCACAGCTCTCAGAGATGTAGGATGTGTTGGGCACCACACTGTGGCCCACCTTGCTCCAAGTGCAGGCCATGTCTGCACACTCAGCATTCACACTTCCTCTGCACTTAGCATCCCGGTTGGTACAATCTTTCTGGACTGACAAGTCTCACCACCTTCCTGGACTGACAAGAGGCACCACCTTCCTGGGACTGACAAGGACACACCACCTTCCTGGACTGACAAGGACGCACCACCTTCCTGGACTGACAAGGACGCACCACCTTCCTGGGACTGAGGAGGACGCACCACCGGGGGCAGCCAGAAGGCTGAGTACAGATGAAGGTTATGGCGTAAGGTCATCTTAGGAACCTTCAAGCATATGTCAGCAGAAATCCATTCATTTATAATGTCATAAGTTTGCTAAGTCTTTGTTTGGGTTTGATTGTGACGTGTCCCCCACAGGCTCATGTTTTTGGTGGTGCAGTTTGGGAAGGTTGTGAACCCTTTGTATTACTCAGCCTAACTAGAAGGGGGAAGGCAGGCCAGGGGCAGAACTTAAAGACTCTGTCCATTTTGCTTCTGCCCAGGGCTTCTGCGTGCTGGTTCATATGATACATGGCATCACTACCTCAAGCCCCACCGCTATTTATGGAGGTGCCCTGCTGCTGTGCCTTCCCAACACAATGAATGGTGTCCTCTAACTGTGGACTCAAATAAATCCTTTCCACCTTACATCTCTTCTGTCAGGTATTTGGTGCCAACAACAAGAAAAGCAACTAATACAAATGTGGGGGTGGGGTGGGGGTGGGTAGAAGGACAGTGCCACTTCTTTAAGGAACAATTAATTACCAAGTGCTGTTACCGGATAACAGACTGGAAAGTCAGGCAGTGGACCAGCCTGCAGGGCCCTCTCCCACAGAGTCTCTTAGAACACGGCTGCATGAGCCCATGTCTCATCTTCCATCAGAGCCTCTTCTGGCAGCCAGCACTTGGTCACATGTTTGAAGCCACTGATTTGAGAGTTTTTATTCCATTCTACTAGCCATCCCAGAAGAAGAGCAAAGAGTAACTATTCACCCTTGGCTTGGAACCTGAACTGAAGCCTTCCACCCTTTTCCAAATAAAGAAACACCTACAAAGGATCTGAAGAGAAAGCATGTTGTAAACAGAGGCAGGGAACACTTGGAGAAAACCACGCCTTTGATCTTCAGACAGGACGGGTTAAGAGAAGACAACCTGCACGCTTCTGCGGCTTCTGGAGGCTATCAGCAGTGACAACAGCTTCAATTAAATTAAATCTAGTCAGCTCCACGAGGAAACACGTGTAATGTTAATTTCATGGGTGTATCAATGTGTAAACCTAACAGATGATACTTAAATGAGAAAGGCAGAGAGATGACATTTGGTTAAACAATGCATCACTGGGCAGAATTTGTTGAAATTGGCATTTAAAAAAATGTGAGCACTATTGAAAGTTGAGCAAGCTGTCATCAGGGCCTAGGAGAGAGAGAGAGAGAGAGAGAGAGAGAGAGAGAGAGGTACTTGTTAGTGTGGGGTATCTGTAAGGGTGTGTGTGCACATACACGCAAGGGCCCTTATCAAGTATCTTCCTCAACTGCTCTCTACCTTAACTTTTAAGCTAAGGGCTTCCATTGAGCATGGAGCCCATGGGTTTGGCTAGGCTGGCTGGCCAACAATTTTCGGAGATCCTCCTTCCTCCTCCACTCCAGTGGTGTGGTGTGTGCTACTATGTCAGGTTTTTTGTGTGGGTGCTGAGGATCCAAACTCAGGTTTGTGTAGCAAGAACTTTACAGCTAGGGCATCTCCTCATACTCTCTGGCATTTTTGATAAACTGTTGCTATACATGTGCTGTGCTATAAGTCAGAGGAGTTGTCAAGTGTGGCTTTGGTTAGCTGGTTGGCTTTATTCTCCTCAATTAATCCCCACTCAAACATGGCACAAGTGCTGTCACTATCCGAATTCTACCAGAGAGGGAAGAAAGAGACAGAGAAGTTAAGCATCGTTGAAAACACACAGCTAGTGACAAGGCTGGGATTACAGTCCAGGCTGGGCTCACTCCACAGCCCCCATGCTAGTCTGCCTTCAGTGAGTAAGCGACAGTCCAGGGGCTGGGGGGACCTTAGTCAGTCAAGTGCTGCATGAGGACCTGAGTCTGTACTCCACAATTCACATCAAAAAGCCAGGTCTGTGCCAGTGAGATGTCTCAGTAGGGCCACCAAGCCTGAAAATATGAGCCTCATGGATACCCTGATCCCACTAGTTGGAGAGAGAGAAAAAATATCAATGTCTGCAAATTGTCTGGGGATTCCCACAATGCACCATGGCGGGTGCAAGCATGCACCTTTTTTTTTTTTTTAATTTGTTTGTTTTGTTTTTGAGACAGGGTTTCTCTATGTAGCCCTGTCTGTCCTGGAACTCACTCTGTAGACAGTGCGATGGCTATTTGTGGTTGTCAACCTGACTATATCTGGAATGATATAATTATAATATAATCCAGAAATGGAGGGCACACTTGTGATCCAGGTCTTGAGGCAAGATGTAGACTTTGAGGCTGGAAAGCACACCTTTAATCTGGGCCACACCTTCTGCTGTAAGCCTGGATAAGGACAACAGGAGAAGGAAGGGTTCATTCTTCCCCTGCTTGCCATGTCAGCACATCTATTTCAGGTGAGACGTGGGACTAGGCAGCTAGGTTCTTGGACTTCCCGTTCACAACTAGCCATTGTTGGACTGTAGTCTCTAAGTCATTCTAATAAATTCTCTCACCCCCCCCACATTAAAAAAATGAGCCTGGAAAGCTTCTTACTACTTCTTATGCTTAACTAGGAACACTGCAATCCAGTGTCAGGCACAGCAGTGCTAGGCCCTGATATGGTGACACACAGCCTCTCGAATCAGAGTGGCCATGCACGGGTGTGCCTTCTGAAGTGACTTGGAGACCCAGCTTGTTTCCATGTCAATTCCATCTTACACACTGGAGTTCCTCTCTGGTAGCAATAGACGGGACAGGGACAGACTAGATGAGCTCAGACCTAGTCAACCGGCAGGCTGAGAAGTAGTTGTCACCTCTTTCTACTCATGTCCTTGTTTGAGACTGAGCCACCATTAGGATGCATGGGACTTCATGATGTAGAGAACAGAATTCCCTGAAACTGACGTAGTGTGCCTGCTGTAAACCAGCATGTCTCACCTAGGGGCAGTTTAGCCCTCTCTACCCCAGGGACATTGATGAGGTCTAGAGAAATTCATAATTGTCAGGACTGAGGGAATCAGACTGGCTCATACTGGATAAAGTTAGGGGTGCTACTGGGCTGTTGACTGCCAGGATGCCATGCCCCCAAATGCAAGGGCTCAACTGGTCAGCATATTAAGGGTTGAGACTGAGACCCCAACAGGAAACAATGTGTCTCTTAATGGAGTCCTTGGGGATAGAAGAAAAACTACAGGCTCCTGTGTTCAAGTCCGGATCGTAGTGATAACACTCCCTAGTGACCACGAAGGCTGCTCTCCTTACACTACCCTGTTAGTGCATAGGGCCTGCTAAGAACGGCAGTCATTAGGAAAACAAACAACAAAGGTGGTGAGGATGTGGACAAAGGAAACTCTTCTCTACTGCTGGCGGGAATATAGACTTGTCCAGAGGCCATGGAAATCAGTATGGAACCTCATTGAATCAATAAACACACATCTACCATGTGATCCTGCCGGACCACTCCCGTGCATATACTGGAAGAACCCACAACTCCATGTATTGTACAGAGACTTGCACATTACTGTTTATGACCACACGCTATTCACTATTGCAAAATTCTGGCGCCAGCTTTGGTGCCCAACAATAGAGGAGTGGATGGGGAAACACACTGAGATTTGTGTCTGCAGAAAAAGTGGATGTCATCGGAGAAAAGCCTGCCAAGCAAAAGAAGGCATCCTTAGAAGGATAGATAGCTCATGCGGTCTGTCGTTTGTGGTTCCTAAACTGATAAAAAAAAAGAGATCCTGTCTGTCTGTCTGTCTAAGAAGAACATAGTCATGGAACTGTGTAGGTGCAAAAGGGAAGAGCGGGAGGGCAAGAGAGACAGAGAGGAGGGGAGGAGGCATTGGAGGAATATGTTCAACATACAATATGTATTTGTATGAAATCTGAAAAAATGAACACAGGAAGGAAAGGCGAACACCAGAGTGAGTGGGATGAGGTGCTGATGGAAGCCTGCAGACAACTCCTCAGCCGCGTCAGGGTCAGCATGAGGCAGCTGTGGCAGTTTACAAAAAAGGGCTGACATTTGTTAAGTGCCTCTCTCTGTCTCTCTCTCGAAAGCCTTGAATTGCAGGGAACATATTCTAAGCCTAACCTGTCAGCCTGTGACAACTAAATTACTAACCTTGCCTCCCCCTCTGCCCCATATCCCTGTCAGGTACGCAGCCACATTCTCAGAGAAAAGCTTCCTGGAGAAGTGTTCTCAGCACCGGGAAGGTGACCCTTCTGTCAGAATAATGCCACATGATCAACATGCTTCACGAGGACCCAGGGACTTGGGCTCAGTTGCAAATGTGCATACCGGGAGAGAATGGAGCCTGACCAGAGTGGCCAAGCAGAGTTGCTGGGGCTCTCGCTGAAACCTACTTCTGCCTTTTCCTTGGCATACTTTGTAACCTACTTCCCAGCATGCTTTGCAGATGTGTCTGGCCAAGAGGCTGCGCTTTAGCCAATAAAACAGAAGTTCCAGGGGCTGGCATACTTTCCAGACTTGGATGCAGATGCCTTCTGTGCACACTTCTGGATGCTTCCTCCCAAGCAGGATGTGGAGAGAACACAGAGACAGGTACCTCTAAAGGAGTGGGTGCTGACATGCTCCAACTCATCTGACTTTCAGGACAGGTAGTGGGCTGGGGATAGCTCCCCTGGTCTTCGCTAGGAGCCCTTGGAATACAAAAAGCTCAGACTTACAAGTAGAGTGCTAGCTTTCAAGAAGGACTCCCTGATTAGCCATTGTGCCCTGCACGACCTCATGTCGTGATCAACGATTCTTCTAATACACACACACACACACACAGAGATAGAGAGAGGACAAATACACATACAACCATATATATGCATAGCGCATACACAGTCGGCCCTCTCCATATCTAACCAGCCATCGAAATACATTTTTTTCTTGCCAGCATTCCCTGAACAATATGGTCTAATGATTACTTACATAGCATATATATTACACTAGATTAAAAATAATCTAGCGATGCTCTGAAGTATATAGGATGTCCATAGGTATAATGTAAATGTGACATCATTCTATATAAGGAGATTAAGCATCTTTGGTATCTATGGCGGAGTTGGAGCCAACCCCTCTAGGAGAACTGTGCATACAAATGTACATATACATATATGTAGTATTGAATATTAGCTTGAATGAGGAAATACATACCTATATAATGTAACCACACATATATATGTATGTCTGTGTCCCTGAAATTCTCACTATCTCCTTAAATATCAGTGACTTCTTGCCTCTTATTGCCTCTGTGGGTACATCACTACACCATTCCCAGCCTTGCTCCTCTTTTGCAGGACCAGTTCTATAATCTGCAGGGCCTAGCATGAAAGAAGATGTGAGTGCTTCACTAAAAATGTGCTGGGAGCTGCAAGCATGTGCAAACGGATACCCGGCCTCAGCACAGGTTCCTCCGTAAGGGAGTTTTGTGGCTGCCAGGGGCTCAGAGCCCACAGGAGCTCCGCCGCCTGTCTGCAAGGCCTTTAGCCAGCCCCAAAAAGTTTGCTGACAAACTTGGTGACAAGTCCAGAAGCTTGCAACCTGCGTGCTGCCTGAAGGCTTCCGGGAATGGTTTTTTTACACATCACAAGAAGAGGCAGGAGAAAATAAGAAAGCCAATTTTCTTTTAGTATATTACTTGTCAGACAGCGAAATGGGATATAATTACGGTGTGACATTTCCAGCAGCAAATATGTTCCAGTGTAAGCAATTAACACCGGTTCTTTTGGCAGGCTTAAAAAGATTACTCAGAGACTGCACTAAGTTACAATGCCCTGTGAATAATGAACAATGTGATATCTTGGCTAAGTTGCTCACTCTGACCAAAGTTCAAACTTTCTTGATGAAATTGGATTAGGCTCTCTTAACCCTCTGCTGACTTCACCTAGCTTAAGTCGATTCAGATCCTGAGTTCTAGGGGTTTCCCTCAATTACTTATTTATCTAGCTCCCAGGAACAGCTGCACAAAACAAACCAATCTGCAGGCATTCATTTCGACTGTTGGATATCTGCAGAAGGTCATAGGCTTAGATGTGAGCTCTTGAGGATGGACAGATTGGGAACTCGGCTTGCATTGAGACCAATCATCCGTAAGGTTCGGATTGTTTAATGGTGTGATCCAAGGTTTATGGAAGACTGAGTGTTGCTAGTGTCTTGCCTGGTCTTGCATAAACTAAGAGATGAAATGTCCTGGTTGTATAGGAATAGTGTGCAATGTTTGGCAGCAGGAACCAATGAAAGCCCTAGCAAGAAGTCTAATGGCTCATGTGTGCACAGGGAGAATTCAAGGTCATAGTTACTTGCAAAGGCTGGAGTCCAGCCTTTAATTCCACGGCACTGTGGGTTCTCCACTGGGGATGAAGTGTCCAGTGCTTTGTGAGATGTCTGCCAGGATTTCTGGATTATGTCCCTACAGCACCCTCTCCTCAGGTGTGACAATTTAAAACTGTCTCCAGATGCAGGCATCTTTTTGAGGGACATTCTTTTATTCATGTCTGGGTCTATTCCTGTGTGACCTGGAGCTGAAGACTTCATTCTCAAAGCCTTAATATTTTAGCCTTTAGAATGGAAAGAAGCCATGTCTACCTAGAAGAGCTGTGGGGGATTATAATGGTGCCTGTGGAGATCTTGGCTTTGATGTCTGGCATAAGCTAAGCAGTCAGCATGACCTGGGTGTCATTTATCCCTTACTTAATACAAATAGTACTTCAGAGTAGAGCCATGGTAGGCACTGGGCATGCAAAGACATATAATCCTGTCCCTGTTCTTGCAATAGCAGCTTGAAAAACGAGTTGGGAGGCATGAGGACCTCCATGCAACAAGACACCAGGTGAAATGTAGACCTAGATGAAGGAAAACAGGGGCTGAGAGGAAAAAGGCCTTCTTGCAACTGCACAAAAAGATGACATCTGAATAAAATAGGGGCTCATCAGGGACAAACATGTGAGCAGACAATTCAGGTAGAGAGAACCTCATTCAGGATGGATGCATGGTGATGCCACTCTGGCCTATCTAGGGCTTGGGACAGTGGAGGGAGTTCTCTGACAGAGGCAGGGAGAAGCAAGACAAAAGATGTGGGATTCCAAGATGCTGCACAGCTCTCATATTGCTTGCCAACCCCACTAACTCAGAAAAGCTCAGTCCAGATCCTGCTCAGCAGAGAACAGTGCAGTGACTGTTTAGCAATATCTGCTTGGACCCAGGCAGGAGTCTGAGGCTCAGGGAACACTGTACTAGCTGGGCTTACAATGGAAGAGTTTTCAGTAGGGGGCGCTAACCTGAGTGGAAACATTTTTAAGAGCTGCAATGTTTTTCATTTGGAAAAGATTAGAAATGGAGGTAAGGTAAGTTTGAGAATGACTATAGCACTGTAAAAGAGAGATGGAAACGTTCTACAGAGCCGCTGGAGTAGAAGAAACAGAGAGAAAAGACATTTCAGAGTTGGGCTTAACAGTGGCCTTGTGAATATGAGGGAGAAGAAACTACACAAAGGATTTGGGAGATCTGATTTGAGCAACTTGGAGGATAGGTATGTTATTCACCAAGAGGAAATATTCAAGATAATTTAGAGACATAAAAATGGTGGACTCCTTTAAAAACATATTTAATATTTTATTTCTATTTTTATATGTATGTGTGTGAGTACATGCATGCATGTACTTGTGTGTGTGCATGTGTGTGCACACGCGTGCACACACGTGAGTACTAATGCCCATGGAGGCCAGAGGCCCCTATCCCTTGAAGTTATAGTTGGTTGTGAGCCACTCAACATGAGTGCTGGAACTGAACTTAATTGGAAGAGCAGTTCATGCTCTTAGCCACTGAGCCATCTCTCCAGCCCAAACGGTAGGTTTTTTGTGGGACCTCAAGTTGGAAATAGTAATTAACTGTTTAACAGTTGGATAAGGACCCTAAACTGGTGAAGGGGACCAGAGACACAGGAGCAGACATGGTTGTTCTGGCTGTCACCACAGTCCAGCAGATGCTCTCCATCTTTCCTGTTCCCGCAGTCCTACAAGAGCCCACTTGGAAATGCGAAAGATAGCTCGTTGTAGAGGTAGTCTTCCTTCATCTCGAGCTATTCCTGACTGACCGGATTAGTGAAGGACAAAGACGACTGTCAGTTATTCTCTGCACCTTTTTATAGTCAACATAGCATCCCTATGATCCTTGTAATCCAATTAGGCAATGTGGGAGGCGGTATCTTAATTCTTGATTTTATTGTGACTTGCCTGGTTGCAGGTAAACCTTGTTAATAAGATGTCCCCTCCAACACTGGATGGTGCAAACCAAATAAGCTCAGGAGCTCATGGAGGCTGCAGGTAAAGTGTGTGTTTGGGGTACTGTTATGAGGAAGACTTCCTATCTTAAGTAGCCAATGGGTGACTTAGAACTCCAACACCCTCATAACTGAGGCTTCTAAGACGAAGAGACTTCATCTTCCTTTCTCCCCATCCAATTTCCTCCTCATGGTCTGTGAATGCTGTATTTCCCATTTTCCTGGTGACTGAATTATCTGTTCTAGAAAGTCCTACACCTTTTAGGTGGCTGTCTCCTACCTGGCACAGTTAGAAGGACTTCAAATATTGCTATATTTTACTCATCAAATCACCAGGATAAATATATTATACCCTCATTGGAAGACTGAGAACACTGTGACTTAGAGACGGCCAACTCATATTGGATGTGCCCTAAGCACTTCAGAATTTCTTGCTACAGGGCCCTGCTCCTTGCCATGACTAAGAGTGTGGGCTATCTAGGTCATGATCACTATCGACCGACCACAGTGAAAAGGGTGGTAGTGAAGATGGAATGATAAAAGGTGGTGAAAGAAATGGCGGAGTATGGACATGGGGTGATAATGGTTCTTATGGAGGTGTTAGTAGTGGAGGTGGTGGTGTAGGCTTGGTGTGGAATTGGTGGTGTAAAGAGGGCGATGATGAAGGTTGGGAGGTGATATTGGTGATGGCTTTTATTTTGGTGGAAGTGGTGACAACAGTGTGAGTGATGTGGCAATTGTGATAGTAATGGAAGCAGTGATGGAAGCTGTCTGGTAGTAGCAATGGTGGAAGCATGGTGATGGGTGGCGATGACAACAGTGGTGGTGATGGTCCTGAAGCTGGGAACAATGCCATAGCTGTGTTGTGATCATAGTGGTAGTGGAAGTGATGGTGATCGTGCAATGAATGCAATGGCAGTGGTGAATGATGGTGTTGGTGACAATGTTGTCTGGACTGTCCCCATCTTCTCTCTTGAGTTGGTGAAATTAGAGCCACACCTTCTGATTTAGCTCACAGACTTTTCCCGACTGCATGCATCTTCCTCTTTCAACTTTGCAGCTTGCAGATCCAGTTAATGCCTCTACCGTCTGCACATCAGGATCTCATCTCTACTTGTCTCCTCTGCTCTATAGGAGCCACCCTCCCTTACCTGGCCCATACAAAGAGTAACAATTTAATAAAGGCATGTTGACACCAAATGGGAACCAGAACTTCCCAACTTGCCTCTCCCCAGCTGCAAAGGGAAATGAGAAGAGAGGCAACTCGGCAGGGGTCTTGTCTGGCTGCCTACTTCTGGACCTCAAAGTAACACACTCCAAAGCCTCTGAGAACGGGTTGGAAGTTTTCAACATAAAACTAGGGTGAACTCCCCTTCTGGGAGACACCGAGGAGTCTGTTGAATGAAGTTAGAGGACTTGTGGCAGGGGTACCAACTACAGCGATTAGAGTGATCGTCTCTGTAGACACTAAGGGAGGCAAAATGGAACAGGGCACTGGGCACATACAATGGCCTACAGACATACCCTTGCTCCAAATAATAACTCTAAGCTGGCCGCTCCAGGCTACCTTGCTTGCAGACAGGCATTTAGACTTCACAGTGTTTGGCTTACTCTTGTTTTCAAGTAATATAGTTGTCAGATCAATCAAGAGATGACAGTTCAAAATTCAAATTTGAAATAATTGTTGCCCCATGCTCACAACAAGACAGCCTGGAACTTTTGATGGGAGCCATTCAGCCAGACCAACTGCAGCTCCCACCTGCCTAGCTCAGGCATCCATGCCCCCCTCCCTTGACCCCCAGGAGTGTCTTGTGACCCTAGCTTGAAACACCTCTAGCATATGAAATGGCCAGCTTCACACAGGTTAAAGGTCTTCCCTCAGAGGTATAACAACACACTAGCTTCAAATCCTGACTTTCCTTTGGCTGGCTGGAGAGCCTGAGGCAAGGTGTTTGCTTCGCTTATGTTCCAGTGTCCTCAAGGGCCAAACCAAATTGCTAATGATGGTTATTCCTCTAGACTGGAGGATGCAAAGAAAATTCACATAGAAAGTGCTACTGATTCCTCCCACCCTCACATACAATTTTTCATTCCAGATTCTGCCTTTGAGAAAAAACATGCAGTATTTGCTTTTCTGAGTCTGGC
Organism: Dicrostonyx torquatus; assembly: GCA_028555095.1. NCBI lineage: Eukaryota > Metazoa > Chordata > Mammalia > Rodentia > Cricetidae > Dicrostonyx > Dicrostonyx torquatus. The sequence continues at coordinate 2,208,406 of JAQHUG010000240.1, forward strand.
TTATTTCACTTATCACAATGATCTCTATTTCATCAAGTTTCAGCACCTAATATATAGCTTCATTCTTCTTTATGGGTCAGTGAGGCCATATTGTGTATACGTTCACATTGTTTTGACCTGTCCCTCTGTTGATGGACAGCTGGCTGATTCCCTAACTTAGCTGCTGGGAGCAGTGCTATAATAAACAGGGACGGATAGGTGTCTCTGAGCATGCTCACTTGGGTTCCTTTGGGTGTATTCCCAAGCCTAGTAGAGTAGAATCATATGGTAGTTCTATCATTCACTGTCTGAGAAATTTCTGTATTTATTTTCATATTTCATAATATACATTCCCATCAGCAATGCATGCTAACAAAAAATAATAAATAAGAAAAAAAGGACACACCAAACTTTGCTTGTGTGTGTATATGTACATGTATGTATGTGTATGTGTGTGGTACAAGCATGTGTATACAGGAGTGTGTGCAGAGGTATGTGCTGGTGCTCTGCAGGTGGCCAAAGGAGAACACTGGGCGTTCACTTTTCTGTCACCCTTCACCTTTCCCTCTTGGGACAGGCTCTCTCACTGAACTTGGAGCCTGCCATTTTTCTGGTGAGGCTGGCAGCCAGCGAGTCCCAGCAACACTCCTGTCTTTGTACCCCACGCCCAGTGCTAAGCTTGTAAACACGTGTGTGACCATACCAAGCTTTTTAACATGGGTGCTAGGAACCCAAACTCAGGTCCTCACAGTGGCAAGATGTCTTACCCACGGGGTCACCTTCCCAGCTCCCACCAAATGCTTTCTTCATAAAGCCATCATTGTTCAGGACTTTTGTGCCTGGCCGTGGCAGTGTGATACTCATGGGCATTGAGATAAGCGCTGTCACTGTTGTGGCTTACCAACAAGGCTAGGTATTGGGGGAGAGATGACTTGTACAGGAACTCTTTGATCATCAGTGAGAGCCTAGAGCAAATTCAGATGCCACCTGCATCCGCATTGACTGCCACTGTTAGTTCTAGATGTTTAGCTCCCCAAAGAGCTGTGCCTGCCCCGCAGCAAAATCATCCCTCCATGTTGCTAGATATGAATCTCCATACACACCTCTCTCTCCACAGACTAGAACAGTCCACTCACATCCTTGACTCTCCCACTAGGCTGTGAGCAACTCAAAGTATCCAAGTAGTAACTTCACTGTGTATATTAGTGGGGGAGCACAAGTATGGGGTCCATGTCATGAGTCTTCCTCAATTGCTCTCCACCCATTCATTCATTCATTCA
>JAQHUG010000240.1:2211114-2227980 GCA_028555095.1 Dicrostonyx torquatus
AAAGAAAGAAAGAAAGAGAGAAAACTCAGTTCTAGGGAGGGTTCCAGGATGGTGACAGATAGATCCCGGGGTTTGCTGTTCAGGTAGCCTAACCTATTTGGTATAAGTTCTAGGCCAAATGAGAGACACCGTTACAAAAGAACAAAGTGGACATTGTCTGAGGAATGACAGTGAGGTTGTTCTCTGGCCTCCACATTTATGGACAGACACACACACACACACACACACACACACACACACACACACGCACGCACGCACAGGCACACAGAGAACCAGAGAGAGAGAGAGAGAAAGAGAGACAGACACAGAGACAGAGAGATGGTGGGTGACCTTCCCAGGTCACACATCCTAAAAGCAGCGATGGGCTCTGAACACAGGGGCTCCATCCCGGTGCCCCCACTAGTCCTTAATGTATCTATCTGACAGCTATTTGTTTTTCAGTCCCTGAGATGTGCTGAGTTAGGGTAGAGATTCCATATTCAAGATGCCATGCGGGAAACCATGACAAATGCTTTCTTCACAGTTCCTTTCAGGACCGTGTCTCTCTTGATCATTGTTTCCAGCCTTACAAGAGATTTGCCTTGTGCCTGCAACTGTTCATGGAAAACACAACATGTTGGTACATTTGTGCCTTGAGCATCCTCTAAATAACAGCTTCGGTTCCAGCCCAGTTTCCAGCCACCAACACACATACCATTGGTATTATTATTATTATTATTATTATTATTATTATTAAATAAATGGGGTACAAACTGAAGAGAGAGCCCAGCTGTGAAGGGTTGGGGAGATTCTAAGGATGCTGAGTACTCTGGCTGATGGAACAGTTTTGTTCTCTCTCCTCTGTGAATTTTGGAATCTGACTTACCACTTACCCAAAGTATGAAAACGAGTTCCTTGACACCCTGTCAGTGGTATTCTGGATTGGAAATGAAAGGCCCAAGGGGGGCCATGAGGGTAAGCTTGTTTGTGAGGAAGGCTTTAGAGATTGCTATCCTCTTGTCACCGTGACCAACACCTGACAGAAATGGGTGGGGGCTGGGAAGAATTTATTTTGACTCAGGTTTCAGAGAAATCAATTTATAGTCACTTGGCCCTACATACTTGACCTGAACATCATGGTATCCATGTCCTATGTCAGAGGAGACTGTACCCTTTATAACTGACCAGGAAATGGTGTGGAGGGAACACTGACAGGCTTTCTCCATTTCCCCTTTGCATTCTGTCCAAGCTCCGAGTCCTTGGGATGGTGCCATTCACATCCAAGGGACATCCTCCTCCTTAGTTAACCCTCTCTGAAAATGCCATCACAGGCACACCCACAGCGTACCCTCCAGTCTCTGAACATCAATTGTCATCTTGATGTGAGGCCAGAGCCAGTGTTGGGGACTAGGAAGGATCCACATTATGTCCCATCATACATAGATGACTCTTTTGCCACTCACGGCACTATGGACAATGCTATCCAATCTTTCTGTTAATTTCAACACAAGCTAAACTCTGAATGCTTTGACAAAGAGCTCAATTTTTCATTATTATCAACTGATTCAAAAATATGTGAACATCTGGCCTGGGTCTGCCAAGGTGCTGGCTTTAGCCTCAAGGCTAAGTTTGAAGATTAAAGATTTGTGGGTCTGCCATGTCCTTTAGGTTGATGAGCACACACACAGTCTGGAATCGATCTACCTGGGCTTGGCTGCTGCTGTCGTTAGAGATACCTGTGGGTGTTGGTATCATGAAATATGGTAGACGTTACAGTAAGAATGCTGGACCTGGTTGATGGGAAACAGCTGGTATGAGTTTGAAATGCCAGTGGATGATGGAGTGGTGATGTACACTTAATTAATGTTGGGAGTTGCTCCAACAAAATAATGGGTGCCTGTGATGGCAGAACCCATTTGGATGCTGACTGAGAGCAAGGATGGGGCAGCCTAGGTTTCTCCTGAGGGCTGTGAGTATGCATTTGCTCGGGGAATTTCTTCTAGCTGCTGGTAGCTGTTGGCAACCATCGCATCCTTTGACACCTAGAAGTTCAGCCTTGTCTCTTCTCTCAGGTTTCTTGCTGTGACTACCTGCACGGGTATAAATGTCCCCCTCTGTGAGAACACTCATGTTACACTAAGGTCCATTTTAATGACTTCATTTGAACCTGGCCACCTGTAAAAGTCGTACGTGCAAAGAAGTACACATGCACACATTGGAGTGTTAGGACATTAACATAAAAATATCTGTGGTTAGGCGGTGATGGCACATGCCTTTAATCCCAGCACTCAGGAGGCAGGGACAGGTGGATCTCTGTGAGTTCGAGCACAGCCTGGTCTACAAGAGCTAGTTCCAGGAAGGTTCCAAAGCTACAGAGAAACCCTGTCTCGTAAAACCAAAAAAAAAAAAAAGTTCTCTGGATGTGTATGTATGTATATATTATATATGTGTGTGTATGTGCATGTTCATGTATAGGAATGCAGTTACATGCATGACTTAGCATATATGCTGTGGTACATTGTAGCAAGATAGCTGTGGGTGTTGGACCTTGCTTTCTGCCTTGAGACAGGTTCTCATCATCCTATCAGGCCCGTGAGCCTCCACGGATTCTTCTGTCTCCACCTCCTATCTCATGGTGGCCATAGACTACAGACATGCATGGCCAGGTCTGGCAATGCTCCTTCCCTGCCATGCTGGGTTGGCATAGTAAGAGCTTTACCCACGGAGCCATCTCCCCAGTCCATCCAAATTCTTTTGAGGGACAAATGCAACCTGCACTGTCTGAGCAATATAAGATTCTGGAAGAAGTTGTGGTGAGAACTCATTTCCCTGGGTATTCAGGGGGAGAAAACAACACTAAGAACAACTTTAGGCTGAATGGCACATAGGACTCAGGGATCCAAAGACTTTCAGTGTGGCTTCTTGGAATAAAGTATAGTGTATCTCAAACTGAATGCTCATAAGGGGGAAACCATCCCCCCACCCCCCCGGCAAATGGTACCTATTACTCCTCTCAGTTAGGAGGGCTCTAGAGTCGATCTGTACTTTCCAGATTTTTCTCCCCAGTCTGGAAAGAAATTCAAAGAAATACTAAGAAATTTATAATTGCTTTTCTTCCTAGTGGGCTTTTCTCATAGTCTAGTTAATCTCAATTGGGGTAGATTCTGCTCATCCTTACGTGTTCCCACAAAGGGTCCTAGGCCTTGGTTGAAGAGACCATGGAGACTGGGGTTGAAGCCACTTCCTCAGCTCATTTCTCTGATTCCAAAGAAGAGCATATGTAATTAACCAACCTGCATCAGATTTCAGATCAGTGGTGAAGTGTGCCCGTGGCAAAGGTCTCTTCCTTCCAGAGATGTGTAATCAGAAGCCAGAGACTGCAATCCTCAGCACTTCTTACCAGCAGTCCCAATGTTCCTCGGAACCCAGCTCTGCTCTCTGAGAGACCCCAGGAGTGCCAGGCTGCATGCCATCCATTGGCCAAGGCCAGGGACTCTGGGTGTCCCTCCTGTGATGTTGTGAGTTCAGCGTGTGCTGAATATGTTAGTCAATAGCCCAGGAGATTGAACTGGAAAGCTTTTCCTCTTATTTCCCAGTCACTTTTAAGAAACTCCAGGGCCAGACTACTTTTCCAACCCTTTCAAGGTCGCCACTCATTCATTAGTCATTCAACAAACATTTGTGGAACATCTGCTATGTGTCAGGCCGCCACACCTTGGCACAGCATCCTTTCAGGGATCATAGGTGCATTGAGACACTGACTGGAGCTTTTCTCTTTTACCGTAAGTTTAGATTAGAGCTTTTCCCTGCAACCTTGAGCAACTCACACTATCTCTTCAAAGTCAACTGAAACGCTGTAAAGTCAGGATTTGTTGCTCCGAGTTGAATCTGTTCTGTATTCCCACTCATGAATGTTGAGCTATAACAAATCAGTAAGATGTTCAAACACACCGGATGTGGCCCCCGGCACTCAGTTTTTGAGGAAGAGCAGAAGTGGGTGTCTCTGTAAAGGGGCTGATTGATCACAAGGGTTTTGGGTTCCATATGACCACTGTTGTAACTAGTCAGTCCTGCCCTTGGGGGTTGGGAAGCAGCCACAGACAGACACTATGGCAACCGACAGGTGGGCTGGATGCAGTGTCACCAAAGCATGGTGCCAGTCATCAAACTCAGAGTCCCCCTGTTAAAGAATTCAGATGTGGGCTTTGGGAAGCTCTCTACCCTATCTCACTAGGGGCGGATTCCAAATTCTCTCTGTAGTGTGCTGGTAATGTTTCTTGTGGCTTTGCAAAGCACCTGACAGGAACTACTTGAAAATGCCATTTGCTAATGGCTCTGGAGGGTTCCAATAGTGGATTTGATTGATTCCTCACGTGCTTATTTATCCATTGGATTTATTAATTCATTAAGTACTTATTATTCATAGACAGACTGAAGGGAGTCATGCAGAAGTTACTGAGAGGCTGGATAGATGGCTTGGTTGGTGATGGGCTTGCTGCATAAGGAGGAGGACCTGAGTTCAGATTCCAGCACCCACCTCTAGAGCTTGGTGCTGCAGCCTGTTCCTGTAGTCCCTGGGGAGGAGGTGGGAGGACCCCTGAAACTCAGTGAGTAGCTGGCCTCGCTGAATCAACCAGATGCAGGCTGCCTCAAANGAGAGGCTGGATAGATGGCTCGGTTGGTGATGGGCTTGCTGCATAAGGAGGAGGACCTGAGTTCAGATTCCAGCACCCACCTCTAGAGCTTGGTGTTGCAGCCTGTTCCTGTAGTCCCTGGGGAGGAGATGGGAGGACCCCTGAAACTCAGTGAGTAGCTGGCCTCGCTGAATCAGCCAGATGCAGGCTGCCTCAAAATAAATGAATGAATGAGTGAATGAATGAATGAATGAATAGGTGGAGAGCAATTGAGGAAGACTCATGACATGGACCCCATACTTGTGCTCCCCCACTAATATACACAGTGAAGTTACTACTTGGATACTTTGAGTTGCTCACAGCCCTAGTGGGAGAGTCAAGGATGTGAGTGGACTGTCCTAGTCTGTGGAGAGAGAGGTGTATATGAGATTTATATCTAACAACACGGAGGGATGATTCTGCTGCGGGGCAGGCACAGCTGGTTCTGGGAGCTAAACATCTGGTACAGCATGAAGAATCATTTGGGGGAGACAAAGAGTATGATACAGCAGCCAGATGTGACGGGATGGGTTAGAAGGTGCCAAAGATGTTGAGTCTCGGCTACAGAGGCTGCAGAATGAGATGTGAGAACTGAGAACTGACTCTTCCAGCTTGCTTAGACGTAAGCTGGGGCCAGCTGGCAGCATCACCTGAACTTCCCAGAAGGGCATGGCAGCACTAATGATGAAGACTGTGATAGGATGCCTATACCAAAAGAGCAGTTTACCTATCCCAGCATGCTCTGTACACACTACATGATAGAACCCGCAAGGGAAGAGGCTATTATTATGTCCATCTCACAGATGGCAACAACGAGGCAGAGTGAGGCCAAAACAGCACACCCTAGCTGCTACAGCTAGTCCCTGGTGGAACTGGCATTCAACTCCAGGATCCCAAGGAGAAAGAACAACAAGACTATTTCCTCCAGCCAACGTTCTGCAAGGATCCTGTCCAAAACATTTGGAGCCAGATAACTTCAGTGCAGACCCCCTCCCACAAGGAACATGACAAGATTCCAGATTCATAAATAAGTCTGGAGGCTCAGCTCCACTGAGCTGCTGGAGTCTTTATTACTCTGCAAATGCATTCTTAATCAGTCACTGGGGTACTTCCCATAGAGCCTTTTAAATTACAGTTAAATTCCTTGATAGCAGTCCATGGACCCAACACTGAATTTCCTGTGTTCACAGCCATAAACAAGGAAGGGAGGGGGCTTGAATAACCAGGTTAATTGTCCTTTGAGGTCTAGACTTTGAAAGCACTGGCAGCGGTGCCTCTAAATTCTCTGGGTCCCCTGCTGCAATGCTAATGAAGTTCAGAAACAAACAGCTTAGTCTAGCCAGCATCAGGAGCTGGACCAAGTTCTTTGCTGGCCTCTTTGGGTCAGCTGAACCTCCAGGCTTGCAAAGACCCTCTGTCCTGGGAGCTAACCTGGAAGTGGGTAAGGAGCAGGGGGAGGCAACACCTATGCTGGGACCTATTAGGGACTTGAAGGGGTGGCTGCTTCCTGTAGAGGTTTCTCCTAACTTTTAGGCCAGAACAAGCTTGATCGTGGAGGGTGTGATGAGGGTGAGACAGTAAATACACCCCCTTCTGCAAATTCTCTTCTCAGCCTGCCAGAGCCTTAAGAACACAAAGACACAGTTTGTCTTAAGCAGGAGTGGACAGTACAACCTTGGGCCAAGTCCCACTTGTTTTGTGAACTGTTGTCTATTAGGGCATGATCATATTCAGTCATTTTCATACACAGCTGAGTAGTTAGGTAGAGATAAGAGGCCCTGCCAAACCTGTTTATTAGCTGGTCTTTTGCAGAAATTCTGTCAACCCCTTTTGAAACTGTAAATCTGATTATTCTGCTGTTTTACTCAATGCCTAACAATTGCCCTCTACTATCCCCAAATAAAGGTGAGATGCACCTCTGGAAAAAGTGACCAGCTCTTACCACAACATCCCATCCTACTGGTCTAGGAGACTGAAGTGAAATAATGCCTGCCTGCAGAAGGCCTAGCTGCAAAAATCACCCTGTGACGACATCTACAATGCACAAGCTACCTTCACAACCATTTTCCAGGCATATAATTTGGGAGTGTCAAGTATATTCAGCACTATATCATCAATTTCTAAAACTTACCCATCCAGTGAACCTGAAATCTATACCCAAGGAAAAACAAACAAAAAAACAAATATTAACAATGAACCACAATGAACCCCGAGGTTCAGTGGGTAGAGCCTGTGCTGTGCTTTCTCCATCCCCTGAGGGCATAATCCAGAATAAATCTTTCTGAGTTGTTTTTGCCGGGTGTCTCGTCACATCAGCATGAAAGTAACTAACACCAGGTCCTAGGGAATCAGACCTCAACATCTGTGCCATCCATGGTAGGCAGCAAAGAGGGGGTGCTTTTGTGCCTTCAGAATGACACTAAATGTGTTTCTCCTAGGGAGAATGGAGAAGACAGACAACTTTCTAAAACTAAGCAAGAGCCGGGAAGACGGCTCAGCGGAAGAGAGCAGTGAGCCTGAGGATCTGATCTCAAATCTCCAGAACTCAAACAAAAACGCCAGCCTGCTTGTGCGCAACCCCAGGATGGCAGGTGCCACAGAGAGGGGAGATGGCTGGCTGGCTCCCTAAGCCCAGGCTCAGTGAAAGGTCCTGTCTAAGGAGATAAGGCAGAGAGGGGACACCTGGTGTCCTCTATCCTCTCTGTGTATGTACCCAAACAGACACATGCACACAGGACTCAGACACAGGCAGGCACACACACACACACACACACACACACACACACATGCACACAGGACTCAGACACAGGCAGGCACACACACACACACACACACACACACACACACACAAAACCTATGCACATGCACAAATTACAAATTAAATGAACAAGGCAGGTTCTTCCATACCCCCCATTATCTTCCTGCTTTGGTGCCTGGGCCTGTCCCCCGGGACTGGCTGTTGGCAGCCTCCCATTCACCCAGTCCTATTTCTAAGTTGACGCACACCACACCGGGAGGTGAGCTATTAATTTGGGCTTTGTGACTAAGCCTTGATCTTGATTTAGGGCAACATAAACTCTCTTTGAAATTGTGAAGAATAAATTAGTTTACTAATTTTGCCATTAAGAGTTGATCAACAGGACACGGTTGCCACCATGCTGTAATCAATCACCATTGCTTGTGTTTATCTCCTATTCAATTTTTACCATAAGGTTCTGTATGCATCAATTTGTACCGATGCTCTTCCTACATATGTTTTAAATTACTTTATCATTGTATAAATTTCACAGCCATTAAAAAAGCTCTAATACTGGAGTGGCTGACATGGTGTTAAAAATTGGATTAAATTCCACGGGGTAATAAATTGTGACCTAAATCCAATCTCTCATGGGTGACTGAAGGATACAATGAAAAATTATTGCTTTGTCATTTTTACAGTAACGCAAATATACTGGGAAATCAGAAAGTGACAGAGTAATGGGGACAACCATGCAGCCTGTTACTCATCTAGAGTGACCAGCTAACTTCCAAGACCACTGGGGGTCTCCAGTGGGATCAGTCCCCACCCTAGCAGCAAGTCAATTACCCGACAGTGTGTGCTTTTTGCAGTAGCTGGGAGGTGGCACAGGCAGAGCCCTGTACAGCTTCTTTCTTTGGCAGGTGGCATAGCATATGATTGAGCCTCTGGCCATTGAACCCCGGACCCACTGAGTCCTGACTGTGCTCCTTGTCAACTCTGTGCTTTTTCTGGGTCTTCTCTTTCCGTGCCTTAATTTCCTGGATACTGGAGTTGCCTGAAGGAGTCATTGAGTTAATGTGACGCACTTGCAGAGACTCATCCTTGGCAATTAGTCATCCCTAGTGGGTTGCTAAACGTGACCCAGGTTTTGGACCCCCTTTCCACAAAGCTTGGGACCAGACAGGCTCACATTTCAGATATTTTAAACTTGGAAATTTTCTTCATATACATAATGAGATATCTTGTAAGTGGGATTCAAATATAAACATGGAATTTATTTATGATTATTTATATTGCATATATAACTGATATAAGCATACATTATACATATACCTGAAGGTAATTTTGTATAGTATTTTAAGAGTGCCTGCATTTTGACTGTTGTGTGCCACAACAGGTCATGTGTGGAATTTTCCTCTTGAGGGCTGAAGTTGGTTGTGTTCAAAAAAGGGCAGAAGTTGGTACCATGGCTCATACCAGCAATCTCAGCACTCAAGAGGCTGAGGCAGAGGAATCTGTGCTACAGAGTGATGCCCTGTCTCAAGGAAATAACAAAAATTGTTGGATCTTAGAGCACTTCAGATTTTGTATTTTCAGATTAGGTCTGTTCAACTTATATCTATTTATTTGTTTGCACAGACAGGAATTCATGTAATTCAGACTGGCTTCAACTCCTATGTATCCAGGGATGATCATGAACTTGTATCCTCCTACCTCCACCTTTGGAATGCGGTATTACAGGCCTGCTCCACTGTACCTAGTTTACGAGAAGCTGAGAAGGAGCCCAGAGCTAGGACATGCTAGGTAAAGTACTGTACCCTCTGAGCTACATCCTCAGCCTCCTAGACTCTGTCCTATTGAATTGCCATCCCAGGCAAAGCATTGCCGAAGGCTCTGCTATAGAAACAGACCTGCCAGCCCTCCCCGAAAAGCATTCAAAACCATCAACTGCCAATCAAATGATGATCTGTTATTGGGCCTGTGGGTGCAAACCTTCTTTACTAGCTGTATGAAGGCTGGTTCTGCTTACTCATTTCTTAACGGTCAGCTTCTCCTAGAACATAAACTCTATAAAGGCAGCTATCTCCAATTGCTTTGTTTATGGTTCTTATTCCAGCACCGGTGCCTGGCATATGGTAGCCGCTAAATACATATTAGCTGAGTCAGTCAACAAACCCAGTATGTTCACGAGTGTAAGCCATTTCATCTGGAGAGTGTTAACAATCTTAACAAGTGCTTCCAAAAGAGACCAAATTTATTTCCAAAGACCATTTCACCACTTAGCTTCCCAAGGCACTCCTGTCAGATTCACAGCCCCTCCCTCTGCCCTGCTTGATGCCAGCCAAGTAGGTAACAGCATCTTTCTTGACTATCTATCGCCCATGCCCACCCTGCAAGGTGAGTGTCATGAGATCAGCTACTGTCTCTCGTTCATCACATCACCCACTCAGCACCCTGTTTAGGCGCTTGTCTGAACTGGATATGGAATATTCTCTTAAAAGGCTTGTGCCAAGCTTGGCCTACAGCTGGGTATTCAGGGGCGGGGCTTCCCGAAAGTGACTGGCTCAGGAGGGATTTGCTTTAGTCAATCGATCAACCCGTGGATGGATACATCTCTTAGTGGTGTTAGGAGGTGAAGAACCAGGAGGTGTGTTAGGTGTTAGGAGTTGTGAGAACTAGAGATGAAGCCTAGGTGGAAGAAGTAGGGGATATCTGGTCCCTAGTCCCTCTCTCTCTACCTTTCCATTCTGATTGCCATGACTGAGCAGCTCTGTCACACCTACCCTGATGCTATGCCCTGTCCTGGCCACAGCCCCTAAACAATGAAGTGACCAGGGACCACGAAGTCTGAAATAGAGCCACAGGCAGCATTCCTCCTTTAGGTTGTGTTGTTCAGGCACATTTGTCTCAGCTAAGAGAATGGCCAACACACTGCTCAGTGAATCCTTTGGCTTAGTGAAAACGGGCAATATTGAAGTGTTCCTGTTCAAGATGAATTTCCACGGCATTCTTTGGGTAGCCTACTCTTTCCCCAGAGTTGTGAAAAAGCCAGAGGATGCGAGGTAGGATTTCATTCATTCCCTTATCTCAAAGCACTAAATAGCAACAGATACTTGATGAATATGAAGCCTGGTGCCAGGTGCTAGAAGAATCAACAATTTTGTTCAAATTTATGAAAAAAGAAGCTTGCCAACTGTACAACCCAAATTACTAGTATTCTCAAACTGCCTGTGACATTCCTGGCAGCAGGGGCCCAGATGTTAGTGTCTCCATGGTTACTCAAGAGAGGGAGAGTTGCTGTGCTATGGGGTGAGGAGACAGGCACCCATGTGCTCTAGGCCAGTAAAGCACCCCACTTGCCCTGCCTCCCAGCCATGCTGGAGCTTTATCCTCCAAAATCCCCTTCCAGCCTTGAACAAAAGGGAAGCCGATTAGTCAGGCTCTCTCTAGGCAGAACCGCTCCAAGCTTTGGCTCACAAGAGCAGAGTAAGAAGCCTGTTCTCAATCCCTTGGTCTATAGAGGTCATTGTGAGCACACGAGAAAGACGCCATCGAGCAATGATCCTCTTGTTAAAAATACACTTGGTTTGCGAAGTGCTTATTCATACAGGAAGTTTCCAGAAGATGCGCCTGACCACAACCAGGAGAGGCCTCCTGCTCGGTGTGTCGCAGGTGCTTTCCTCTTGCTGTGCAAACTTTTCAGCTCTGTTTCCAGGCACATCACTTAGGGACAAACACACTCTAGCGACAAGTTTGAAAGGAGAGCATCAGCACTCCAGCAGGGGCAGCAGCTTGACATCTCTGGGGAAAGATGAGGAGGTGGCAGAGGAGGGAGGGAGGAAGAAGGATCACTTTTGATGTCAGCTGTCTAGAAAGCCTTCTGGGTGGCTGGCTTTCTCCTCAGTTCTAACAGCCAAGTGCCTTAGAAAAGTCCTAATAGAGTTGTCCAGGTGTGAGACCTGGGGACTGATGGGCAGGGTTTATCTCTGTTGCCAACTAGAGCGGACTGAGAAGCCCCTGGGAGACTGGGGCAGCAGCCCCTGCCTGTGTCTTTGAGGGCATTTCCAGATGGAATTAATTGAGAGGGGAAGGCAAACCTCTGACTGCAGGTGGTGCCTATGGTGGACTCAAAGACAGACTGAAAAGAGAAAAAGGGTCGGGCAGCGGTGGCGCACACCTTTAATCCGAGCAGAAGCAGGCAGGCAGGCAGGCAGATCTCTGAGTTTGAGGCCAGCCTAGTCTACAAAGTGAGTTCTATAACAGTTAGGGCTAAATAGAGAAACCCTGTTTCCAACAACAACAACAACAATCACCACCACCAAAAACGTCCGCCCCAGCTCAGACTTTGCTTCTGCTTCCTGGACAATATGCTGTGAGCTCCTGTGCTTTGCCAAGCCCTCCCCACCACAAGGGTCTGAGATTGCAACCCTAGGAGACTGGGGAATGAGGTAAAGGCAGGGCTGTAGCTTTGATCCTAGAAGCTCACAATCTTACAATCTTGGTTTTAAAGACACCTTTATATTTTTCCCCAGTTCAAGTGCCCCTTGACCTTTGCTCTTATCATTATATTACCTAAGACACAGGGAGGTGCAGTTAGAGTGACTGGGGGTCCTAGGGTGATTCCTGAGACCAAAGGATGAGCAGGTGTTCTCTCTCTCTGCCTGTGTGTACCTGTGTGTCTGTGTGTACCTATGTGTCTTGTGTACCTGTGTGTCTTGTGTACCTGTGTGTCTGTGTGTACCTGTGTGTCTATGTGTACCTATGTGTCTTGTGTACCTGTGTGTCTTGTGTACCTGTGTGTCTTGTATACCTGTGTGTCTGTGTGTACCTGTGTGTCTTGTATACCTGTGTGTCTGTGTGTACCTGTGTGTCTGTGTGTACCTGTGTGTCTGTGTGTACCTGTGTATCTGTGTGTACCTGTGTGTGTCTGTTGGCAGCTTGGTGGCTACAGTGAGTACAGGATCCATGGGAGTCAAGGTTTGCTGGGGTCTGGAGACAAGTTCCTCTGAGGTCACACATCAAGGACAGGTCTTGCCACACAACCCCTCGGACTTTCTCTCTGATTGGTCATTGATGGAAAGTCCACAGGAATCTTCTCCCCGTACACGTGCAAGCGGCGACAGGTAATGTCACATGGAACGAGGGGAGTCTTCTCCACATCTCTCTTCAGATTGTTTTCCACAGGAGGCAGAGAACAAAGATCGTAAAGGCAAGAACATCCCCGCAGAAAGCAAACGTGCTCCAGAGCTTCCCCGGGCAGTAGGGATTAGGCTGAGGGACGGCAAGGTAGGAGCCGCAGGAACAACCCCTTTAGAAAAGTCAACATGGAAAATCAATTTCCTTTCCTTTGGATCTGCCCGGTGGCCTGAGGAACTGGCCTGCAGTGGCTATGGTCTGGGTGAGGCCCAGTGAATGCCTCTGTGTGGGGAGGAACAGCTATAGTGCCTGATGTCATGTGTTTCATGCGCCCTCGCTCCTTTCTTCATTTTGCAGGATATAAAAGGACCACTAGGCTGAAGCTCCAGTCCCTCCCGAGCAGAGGGAATTCCGGGTGTCACAGTTTCCAGAAGGGGAAGGCAGTCTCCCTGTGGGGTGTAATTACATCCCTGCTTTCCGCAGAAGAATAGTTTATGGCTTAAATGCTATTAATTGTAAGCCATTCTGTTTCACGGGAAGTTGTTCATTGATAACTACTCAATTAGAGTTATTTTGCAATTAGTCTATTCACAGTAAATTTACTGCAAAGGGGAGGCCATGGTGCAGGAAATTAAAGCATCATGGGGCTGGTGTGCCATGTGTCTTAAATGCCAACCCCATTAACCAGTTTGGAGGTCCTGGGAGAGTGTGCCACCTTGGCCAAGGCAGAGACAGCCAACCCTGCAGGCAGTCCCAGTGAGCACACACCAGCTTGCAGACATCTCAGCATGACAGGAGAAGCATGGGAAACCCTGCTGTGTGGTGCTGGATGATGGTGGAGCAAGATGTAAGGCAAATATCTGGGTAATGTGCAGCACTGGCCAGGTGCACTTGCTCAACTGTGTGGTCCTGAACCCTTTGAGATGAAGACTTATGGAAGGGGACTCAGGCTCTGCAACCTGAATTCCAAGACCAGTTTTTCTGGCTATTTGCCACATGCCTGCAAGCAAACCCTAAACCTCTCTGAGCCTCAGTTTCCTCAGCAGAAAATTCATGGTGATAAAACACAGCATTGTTTCTTGGAGTATGGATGGTCCATAAAGTCATGATGGATGGCTTAGGACTTTTCACCTTGACAGTCCTGGGAACACAGACTACTTCCCATCTTCACTGCAGCATTTAATAACTTTCACAAAGCAGTCAACACATTAGCTTAGCATAGCTTTGCTTTTTGTTGGTTTTATAGGCTGATGGAAACTTTCTGAGCACATTTAAGGGAGACCAAACTGAGCTAGGACATTCCATAATAGGTCAGATGTGGTATGTACATTTTTTTTTTCGAGACAGGGTTTCTCTGTGGCTTTGGAGCCTGTCCTGGAACTAGCTCTTGTAGACCAGGCTGGTCTCGAACTCACAGAGATCCGCCTGCCTCAGCCTCCCGAGTGCTGGGATTAAAGGCGTGTGCCACCACCGCCCGGCTGGTATGTACATTTTTGAGTTCATGACATTCATTCCTTAAATTAGAGGGCCAAGGATGCAAGCCTCTCCCTCACAAGCAAGGACACAATCCGAATCCCCTGTAACCTAAACAAGTGCATTGATGTTTGTGTGTTTGCTCCAAGAGCAGACTCCAGTTATTGTGATAGAGATGTAGGGCCCAACAGCCACGCAGATTTACTACTAGGCCCTTCACGGAGCAAGCATGCAAGCTCTATGCGTGGCGAGCGTCACATGATCTTCGTTCAGACTTCCAAAGCGCCCCCTGTCTGGCACTGACTAAGAACAGCTCTTGGAAACATTGCATTCCACTTAATTATGACTGTACGCTAAGCGCCAAGTGCAATCAGGAACAGAGACAGGAACCACCTGGACCACACAGACGACGGGGAAAGGAGGCTCTTTCTTTCTAGATCTGTCTGTTGTACAGGGAGTGTTGCATGGATACGCATTTGCTGCTGCAAGCTCAAAAAGTCAGGCTGAATTTGACTAAGAGGGACCGTGTGAGGGGCATACGAAGCCTTCCTTTCCACCTTTCCCTTGGGACACTTGAAGTTTGGGGCCACAACCCATCTGATAAACTGTATGGACACTTAGCGCCATGAAGAGCTGTCCCTCAGAAACCCTGGCAGGGGCGTGGGTATGGGATCCCACAATATGCATACCCAGCAGTGAAGTGTTAATGGTGTTTGCTTATGGCCTGCACATCCTCCTGTCGGTGACAAATACTCTCTGGATAATGTCTATAATGTCAGGGCTGTACAACTAGCTGTTAGATTATATTATGTAGGTAGTAAAAATAATAGAAAAAAGTCAAGGTTTAACAGAGACTGACTTTTTTCTTTCTTTCTGATTTCCATAGCCTGTGTATTCCAGGATAGCTGTGAACACAACACCAAACATCTGTAGGCCCCAAGCTCATATCATGGTGTCAAAGTTGGGCAGGCACTACTGCTAAAGGGAACAGGTTAAAATACTAACACACGCACGCAAAATGACTTTGTAAACCTGTCCTTAAAGCAGACGGCGGGAGTTCAGAGTTCCCAGACAAATCAGGTCCTGTGATCAGGGTTTGAGACACAGCGTGGCTGTACTTAGAGGGCTTGAGAAGGCAGAGGGATGGGTTCAGAGACAGGAGAAAGGGACTTACCCTCCAGGGGACAGAACCGAGCCACCTTCTCTGGCATCAGCAGGCCCAGCTTGTGGCGACAGTAGGTTTCTGCAATCTCCTGGCGGCAGTGCTTGGATTTAGCACGGGTCAGGGCTGAGATGGCCTCCTTGCCAGAGATATCACACTTGGGGGGCTGGTCAGACTTGGTTTCGGGGGACCCACCACCACCAGTCTTCCTGGCATGGCTGTGTCTTGAGAGATCCTTCCCTTGGCTACTGTCACCTGTGGCTTTTTCCCGAGGAGGCAGCACCTCCTTGGGGCCTTTCCCCAGCACTGACTGCCCCTGTCCTTTGTCCTGAGCCTCCAGCTTCCTCTGCAGCCGCTCTTTCTGCCTGCTCAGGGTCTTCTTTGCCAACTCTGGTGGGTGCTTCTGCTTCTGGGTCCTCGGGGCAAAGTTGCTGTTGTCCACATTCTCAAAGTCCTTTGGGACCGAGTTCTCATTGTTGCTGTCGGTCCGAACTTTTTCTTTGGGCCGGTGAGAGAAGTAGCCATCCTGGGGAATTAAAGAAATGGAAAGCTGTCACTCTGGTAAGTCATTCTAAGCAGGCTGGCCCTGGGAGGGCCGTGTAGCAGGCAGGTGTGAAGCCTGAGTCAAGGCTGCCATTCTTCTCCCATATCTCAGACAATGGAAGTTTCCCACTCAGTTCCCCACGAGAACACTAAGGCCTTTCCATGCTCATGGACACCAGACAATTACTGTGATTCTCAGAGATTCCCCTCATCCACTTCACTGTCTGGGGAGATTTCCCTTGGGGCTCCTGTTCATATCCCAGCAGAAGGTGCTGTCATGATCTATAGAAGAGCTGGGACCATTAGGATCAAATCATAAAGCATGGGCCAAGGTTGGATACATTGCCTTTAGGATAAGCATAGCTATCTTGTCCGTAAGAAAAATTAGGCTTAAACCACAGTTGATCCCATAAGCAAGACAGCATGCTTTTTAAAAGTTTTTTTTTTGTTGATTTTTAAAAGTTTTAAAATTTGGTTTAACTTAATTTTTAACCACAGTGCAGCTGGTGCCAAACAAACCTGACAATGAGTCTCAAAAAGATACAAACCTGTGATCTTCTACTGTCCTTGCTGTACTGGGTTCAAACTCATGGCCTTACACATCTTGAGCAAGTGCTCTGCCATGGATCTACAGTCTCCGGACCTTTTTTATTTTATTTTACTTTTTATTCTGAGACAGAGTCTCACCCAGTGGGTCAGGGTGGCTCTGAGTTTTTTCCACAGCCAGTTCCTCTGGATAATTGTTGATTTCAGGCACTAGCCAATGAGGCTCACGATTAATTCAATCATCCCTTCAAGAGATGCAGTTATCATGGACCATGGCCTCCCCCCACCTCAGATGCTACTCAGTTACCATGGGACATTTGTTAAAATATTCCAGTAAGACAGAAAGAGGATGTTTGCCTTCTGGAATGAACTACTCACAGACACTTACTTGACAGCTTCTAGAAAAGTCTGTGTGAGGCATAGTGAAGGAGAATCGGGGCCTGAGAACTCCACACCTAGATTCTGTGCTGTTTTCGATAGTAGCCAGAGTCACTACAGCCACCTCGCCATCCCCATATATTCTACCCTTTAAAAATTTTATTTTATTGTTGTGGGACTAAAATTCCAAAAACATTGAAAAATTAATGATACCTATGTACCTATTCTTTTTTTTT
>JAQHUG010000240.1:2230710-2248077 GCA_028555095.1 Dicrostonyx torquatus
AGAGAGAGAGAGAGAGAGAGAGAGAGAGAGAGAGAGAGAGAGAGAGAGAATCATGAAGTTACATGGGTAGGAAAGTAGTAGAGATCTTGAGATCTTGGAGGAGTTGGAAGGGGATAAAATATGATAAAGATTTTTAATAAAAAAGCTAAGCATGCCTGCAATGGACCATGCCTGTAATCTCAGCACTGAAGTGGCAAGAGGCAGGAGAATTGCCACAAGTTAGGTTAGTCAGAAGTCTGGCCAACACAAGTAGGTACAGATAAGCCTGAATAACACAGAGGGACTGTCTCAACACACACACACACACACACACACACACACACACACACACACACACACACAGGCAATCTCCAATCAGATCCCTAGAAGATATTCATTGAGTGAAGGGCCCCAGATCAAGACCTTCCTACTAAAGCTCTACAGCTTGCCCCTAAAGCCTGGGGACACAGTGAGGCAGGAAGAAGAGATCTAACCAAGAAGAGACCAGACACACAGAGGCTAAACAAGGTAATAGCACGAATTGACTCAGACTCATTGTGCCTCAGCTCCCTCATCTGGAAACGGATGTGATGATAGTATTTACCTTGTGGGTATTTTGGTAATGGTGAATGTGCCGGAAACTTCTGGAAGATCCTTCCTACTTAGTCAAAGTAGGAGGAAAATGAGCAACACACCCTAACTATGTAACAACTTTACTAATTAATTGTATGTCTGAGGCTGGAGAGATAGCTCAGCAGTTAAGAGGGCTGTTGAGAAATTGTAGAGTTCAGATTCCAATGCCCACAGAACAAGCCAGGCATTCTGCATACATCTATAACCTCAGCTCCTAGAAGGAGGAGACAGGGGTATCTCAGGACTTGCTAACTTCCTGCCTAGCCAAGAAAGAATGAGCCCAAGGTTCAGGGAGAGACCCTGCCTCAAAGGAAATAGGCAGAGTGACCGAGAAGGATACTAGACAGCCTCGCTCAGCCTCTCTGTGAGAGTATAAGTATAGGTACCCTCAGCCACACCTTCACATATCCACACACCCACACACATTGCACAAATATGCACACACAAATGCACGTGTACACATACTTACAACGAATAAGTCTTCAAAAAAACTATTTTGTCTTAATTTGCTTTTTCCTATCTGTCTCCCCTGGTGGACACATACGTTATAACTTCTCTACTTTGAAAGACCATGTCCCTTTTATTCTTAGCCGATTCAACACTATCACCTTGGATTATTTATGCAAATACAACCCTTTGACTTGTTTTTATTTTAATGTACTTATTATGATTGTTCATTCAAACATTTGCGTGCATCTCAGAACTTCAATTAGAAGCTCCTGCTTTGCTTTCTCTCGAAGCTGTTGCTAGAATTCATTTTTATTCCAGAAGAATAATTAAGACTAATGTCCTCCACCCCCATTCAACCTTGTGCCTGTTTAAAGCCAATTTTGATCAGGAACAAAGGTGCTAAAAACAACACAGCTCTCAGAGGCAGGATCCTGATCCTGGCTGCCCCTACACACACACACACACACACACACACACACACACACAGAGAGAGAGAGAGAGAGAGAGAGAGAGGTCTTTTCTTACCTTTTTCTTGGTCTCTAATGATCAGATTTTAGGCCAGTCCCTGTTTCTCAGAGGTGAGGATGGTAGCTGTGACCTCTTTCTTAAAACACATTTAGAGATGATAGCCTTTGCTTTCGTTGCTTGTGTGGAATGAACACTGGGTAGGGTGGGGGAGGGGAGCAGCTGTGTCTTGCTTTAGTGACTGTATAATTTTCTCATCTGTAATACGATGGGTCCCACATGGGTTTTAGTAAACATTGTCGGAGTTTGTTGTTAATCAATATGATTGACTAGTAAAGTTTTTTTTTTCAGCTCATTGAACAGCAATCCGATAAAGTTTAAGAGACCAGGGATAGATGCTCTGAAGGATACTGGTGCCATCCCAAACACAGCCCAGATCACTGCCTCTAACAGGGTGTTAGTGTGAGAGGTCGTGGGTCAGGCAGAAGGAAGTCAATTCCCTCTGCTTCCATATTCAGCTCTTCAAGCAGACACAGACAACCACACCTCTCTGTATGAACTGAAAAACTGTCCTCTGACATCCACACGCAGACGATGGCAGGCACACTGTAACACATACATAGTACATATCCGTGGTCACACTAGTATACACATACCCAAAAATAACTAGATGATGCAATACTGCAGTGCTAAACTAATGTGGTTCTTCCAGCATATGCTGGGGTCCACGGAGGCCCCTGAGATCTGTGCAGGGATCGATCATCAAGAACAAACTGTCCCCATCATAATATGGAGATGTTATTTCCTTCTGGCTCATTCTTTCACAAGGGTACAGAGGACTTTTCCAGGAACTTTGTGACAAGTGACATCAAAACATGGAGTCAGAAGCAGGTGTGACCCCCAGCTGCCTTCTGCCTGTGGTTTTCTGAGATCTATGTGACCGGCTCTTATATAGCTCAGGCTGGCCTGGAACTCACAATCCCCCCGCTTCAGCTCCCAGGAACTGGCATGACAGGCCTGAGCTACCATATCTGAAACAGATGCCCTCTTTCTAGTCAGTGACATTACTGAGTTCCACAAAGGACCAACAGGCTCTGCCCTTCTTGTCCACTCCCTGTGGCGTGGAGCTGCATCTTTCCACTTGGAGTTCATTTCTATGGAGGAGTAATGGACTTGGGTGTTGTTCTAAGTAAGTCAATCAGCAAGCAATTGTTGAATGGCTAAGTTTAACCATCATCTGTCATCAATAAGTGACAGTTGTGAGCCTAAGCGAGCTGGAGATCCTCAGGAGTGTGGGAAGGCTTGAGGGGGTCCTGAGGGCTGCTGTGAGCTAGTTGACATTTCACAGAGGTGGAGCCCTAAATATCTGTTTCTGAATTAAATAAAAATGCATAGTCTCCTCACCTCTACTCTTCTTCCCTCTCCCCCTTCCCTTTCTCATCGGGGATTGAGCCTAGAACTTCACACATGGTGGGCAAGTGTTCTGCCAAAGACAGAAACCCAACATGTGCGCATGTGAACATGTAACACACACAAACACACACACTCACACACAGTTTTTGAGACATGATCTTGTTAAACTGCCCAGGTTAGCTTTGAACTTTCTGTCCTCCTGCCTCAGCCTCTTGAGTTGCTAGGATGCAAGCGTGTGCCACTGAGTCTGCTAAGGATTTCTTCACGTTGTAGGGTTCTCTGTGTACCTGGCTTTTGGACTGACATTCTTTTCTTGTCCTCTCAGGAATGCACACAGAGGAGATGCAGCCTGTATCTAGTGGAAAGAAGATGCTGCTGAAGATGCTTGTTGAAGAGGTACCAGGAATTTGGATCCCAAAAGTCCCAAATTGCATTCAGGAAGCTGGCCTGAGGCCAACATGCCCCTCCATCCTTGACTAGACCCTGGTCCTGAACCTTCTCTTTACCAAAGCTTCAACTCTGGTTTCCAGAGACTAACAGACTAGAATGTTCTGCCTTCTCAGAGATGCCTCTCTGTGACGGGTTCCATCCCCTTCAAGTGTGTGACTTAAAACTCCCATGGCTTACTGGACCAGTGGTACAAGTCTGTGATCTTCGTTACATGGAAAACTGATAGGAGGATTATAGGTTTTGCCTGGGTTTATAGTGAGTTCAAAGCTAGCCCATATAATTTACTGAGGTTCTGCCCTAAAATTTAAATAAAGAAATTGTGAAAAGGACTGGAAATATAGCTTAGTAGAGGAGAGTTTGCCTAGCACATACAAGGAACTGGGTTAAATTTCTGGTACCACAGAAAGGAAATGAGGGAGGGAGGAGGAAGGGAAGAAGGGAGGGGAAAAAATAAGCTGCTGATCCTAGCCTTACCCATCTGAAAAAAAATTGGCTGTTGATTCTAGCTAGCAAGTAAAGGCCAGCCCTGTCCCCAGCTGGGAGGACAGGGGCTTAGCTTCCATGAGAACCAACTACCAAACCAAGCTGAGTACTAGTCATGGGCCACTGCTGTTCCATTTCCCTGGTTTTGAAACTTTTTGGTTTCCTGCCTGTCCTGAATCTTGATCATTTGCTTCTGGCTATCTTGCTCTCCTTCCAAAAGGCCTAGTCACCTCTGGGCACATCTGTTGAGCTTGTCTCTGTTCCCTAGTGTGACAGTCATCTCTGATAAACTCTGTGATGGCCAGCATCTGGCTCTGCCTGGACTCCAGCCCTGGAGATCTGTTCTTTGGGGTTGAAAGCCACAGCACCCAGAGGATGCTAACTCAGTCTTTGCATGATCCCTCTTTCCAGTGCTGGGCACATCTCAGTGAACATCTAGCCCCACATTTTCTAGCTCTTTCCTTGCCATGGACACAACAACAATGCACACACAGTCAGATAGGAAAGCACAGGCAGCACAGAGAGGGAAATCCAAGGGAAGCCAGAGTTCTGGGAAGATGTAACACAAGCTGTTCCTTGCTCCTCTGGGAACCCTTCATCCCTTCCCTTCCAATATCCCCTCCCTCCTCCCTTTTTATCTTTCCTTCCATTCCTTTCCTTAGAGTCTTACTATCTGCACAGGCCTGCCTTACCTCCACAGCGCTGGGACGACAGGTATGCACCAACATGCCTAGATCCTGGAGCACTTTGTTTAAAAGCTTACATACAGGAGGCTTGGGGAGATGGCTCAGAAGATAAAATGCGTGCCAAACAATCAGGATGAGGACCTGGTTGTGATCCCCAGCACCTACTGAAAAAGTCAGGTGTGGTTGCTCTATCTGTAATCACTGTTGGGGATGCAGATACAGGCAGATCCCTGGAGCTCACTGGCTAGTCAGTCTAGCCAATCATTGAACTTCAGGTTCACTGAGAAACCATACCACAAAATTAAGGCAGGGATGAAGACACTTGTTATGGGTTTTGACACAAGCACACACATCATGGATTTTGACATTCTACACAAGCATACACCCATATGTCAAATATGTAACATGGGCTCCAGGTTGATTAAATCATGTTGTAGTGAGGCATTTTTGAAACCAATTGATAATTTTCCTTATCACATTATCACTATGTGAAATGATGGTCATGTCAGACTGTGACAAAAACCTAGGCTGTGATCCGTACTCACCTCACCAAATGTTCACAGCAAAAGGTATTCCAAAACTAATAAACAAATATATAAATAAATGAATTAATTAAAAAAGATAGGTCAGGGGTCAGCAGCAACACGTCTGTCCATGAAGTTCCCTGGAAAACACTAGAAAGGCACTTCTTCACACCTATTGGTGTTGATTGTAGGGTTTTCATGGCAGTAGGACAGAGCTGGGAACAACAGAGAACACAGGGTACCCCAAAGCCCTGGTCTGCCCTTCTGCAGACAAAGCAGGTACAACTTCCAGTAAGAAGCCAATGCTCAAGGTCACCAGGAGATCACAGGCAATGTCAGAGTCAGTGAGAATCAGATGTCAGAGACCAGCAAGGCTGGAGAGCCAGTCTACAGACAAAGGGAGACATGCCTCCCAGACATGATGATGCCTCAAGGAAACTGTACACTGAAAATCTTTATGTTGGTACCTTACCCCCTGCGGGGTGTGGGAGGAGATGCTGGAGTGACCACCGAAACTGCCTTTTCTGAGTTCCAAACCAGTCACAGAGGTTCAAGCAGGGGACGTGAGCTGGGAGGATGAGGGTGGCTGGAGAAAGTGTTGAGAAGTGGAAACAAAAGAGTCACAGAGAGGTGAGGAACCCTGCCTTGCACCACATGGCATGGCCACAAGTTCTGCGGCCTGTAGCCATGGCTGCACAAGAGGAGCAGCGCTGGAGTGCCTAGTGTATCCGGGGTGGACTCCATTTCTGCTGACGCCCCTGGAAGGTGGCAACCTAGTATGTGCCAACCTTTGCCAAACAGAGTCATCAATTGATGTCAGCAAGACCACCTGCCTGGCTGCCTCAGATCCGGTTTCCTTCTGTCTCCGTTTCCTTTTCCTTCCCTGGCCCCCAGTCAGATTTAATTCTCAACATACTGTTTATCCCCAGTGACATCTTTCCCTGGGTACCGCCCTCAGCATCTCTTTCTTCAACACCCTACATGCCTGCTCAGTCCCAGTCCTCACCCTTTTCCACAGACTCCTACCCAGGTCCCCTTGGGACAGGCACTTAAGGAGACAAATGGGTCTCCAGCAGATGAAAGACATCCCTATCCACAACTCATCCTCTGCCTCCTGAGACTCCTCCCCCTCCCCTTGCCACAGTGGGTGATAAATGGCAAGCTGGTGAGCTCATTACCACAGTCTCTGAGGAAATTCTCATGAGGCCTGCGGCATCAATGAAGGAAGACACCTGTAAATAAAGAAATATGGAAGCATGCACACACACACATATACACACTCAGACATACACATATACAAACACATATAAAGAAGCATGCACACACATATACATGCACTATATATGATACATAGACATGCATGCATGCACACACATACATACACACTCAGACACACATATATATATATGAACACATCTACAAAAGCAAGACATAAATACATACACATACATATACATGTATATCATATACACACATACACACTACACACACATATACATAGGTATTCACACAGATGTGCACGTATTCACACACACACACACACACACACACACACACACACACACACACACACACACTACAGATTCAATGATGTTACTTCATCTGAAAGTCCAGGCCATTTCGATTAGGGAAAGGAGAAACGAAAAAGAAAGAAAGGTCTTCATATTGCCAGCCATGTAATTTCAGACCAAAGCCTTCCAGCAGCTGCTAATAAATTATTTTTACTATGTGGAGGTACAAATGAATACGCCACCCTCATCCTCTAAATCTCCTTTATGAGTCTCTGCTTGCCTTGGCCCACCGACCAGAGTCAGGGGTTTCCAAACATGTTTTCATTGGCTACATTTCCACAGAAGGCTACGGTCTCTCAAGCTGCTCCGTGCACAATGAAGGCGCCCCATTGACACTTCCTGTTTGCACCTGGGTTTGGGCTGGCAGAGGACAGGTCTGTGTCCACAGCGACAGCCACACTCAAATCCAAGCTTTTGGAAAGCTTCTACACAGAGAGTGAGGGGGTATGACAATGGGACCAGGTGCTGAGAATGAAGGGGATGTGATCACGGGACTAGGTGTGTCCCTCCTGATAGAAAAAATCACCAGGCCCTCTCATTGTCTACTGAGTTTCAGGGTGGAGTTTTGAACTTCTCCACAGACCATTCTGTGTGTCACTGCTCCCAACAAGAGTACAGGTCACTCCCTGAAGAAGCAATGTGTTGGACTGTCTGTTTCTTAAGTGGCCTCAATCATAAAGAACTATGCAAAATTACACAGAAAGTGACACATTTGAGGACCACTGGGCACCAACCAACAAAGTGATTCTAGAGCACACTCCATCTCTTCTCTGCTGAACTGAAATCCATCTTTTACACTTCCCAGCTGTGTGAAATAGGATAGTTCATACTTCTCTGGGCCAGGCTTTCTTCCTATGGACGACAGGTATACTTACAGTTAAACCCAAAGGTTGATGAGGCAGGTGATGTTATCGGAGTGACAGCAAAGACCAGGATATCAGCAGAGGTGGCTGTCAAACACTGTTCCACAGTGACCTCTCCTGAGTTCCCTCACAGGTACTTCCTGGGTGTCAACCATGAGCCAGCTGGCACCTCATGCACTGGGGATGTGTGTGGGGGAATAAAAGAGGCTGACACCTGCTCCTGGGGCATTTTACCCCTGTGGATGGGGCTGGACAACCAAGCCTCTGGGGTTCTGTGGGTATTGTCCTCTTTATCTGCTTGGAAAGCTTGGGAGTCAAGGCCCACTGCAGTTCCCTCAACATCAAGGACTGTTGCCCTATTGCCCTAGGGTTGAGGCAGAGGCTGGCTGCTTGGCTGTCAGGTGGAAAGATAAGCTATTCCTGCCTCCTCCTGCCTGTCCTGTCTCACAGACTATTCCCAGAGGTGTGTGCCTTGCAGGATGGGAGGATGGTTCATAGTTGGGAAACTTTGTTGTTCAAAGGGCTTTGTGTGTGTGTGTGTGTGTGTGTGTGTGTGTGTGTGTGTGTGATACATGTGTACTCATCTGTGTGCACATGAAGAGGCCAGACATTAAAAATGGGGAATTCCCCCACTACTTTCTGAGACAGTCTATTGATGCCTGCCTCCATTCCCCACTGCTGGGTTGACAATATACATCACCACATCTGGATTTTATGTGGTTGCTGGGGATCTGAACACAGGCCCTATGCTTGGGTGGTACGCACTTTATCCTAGAGACATCTCCCAGTGGATCACCTTTTCTTCTGGGACCAACTGTGCCCTGAAGTCTGAAGTCTGACTGGAGTCAGACAGTAGATGCCCCTTGTAGCCTCATAGGACTTATACCCAGTAGAGGTGGCTCTGACGTCATGATGGGTCACAGTTGTCCAGGCACTGGGTGGTACTTCTTGTGAGCCCGAGGAGCAGGCTGTCATCGGTCTGCTTCCTTCTATGTTTTATTACAGTTGTAGTTTGTCTTTTTCTCCTCTTAACGTCTGCTCTTCTCACTTATTTGGCTAGGCTTCTGGCCAAGGAGCTCCAGGGACATTCCTTCCTCAGCATCCCCAACAGAGATTATATATGTGCACCCAACACCTGGTGCGTGCATATGTGTGTGTGTGTGTGTGTGTGTGTACTGGGGATCTGAACAAGCACTCTTCTCTCTGGGACTCTCCCTTGGCACCTTTCTGAATCATTCTGCCCTAGGATCATGACATAGAAATAACTCACGGCATCTAGTCCCCCAGCTCTCAATAGTACTTTCCCACTGGCCTCATTGGGAGATACCAATTTAGTGGGTCTGTGATGCAGTCTGGGAGCTGAGATATGAAGAAACTTCTGGGTGACTTGAGTGGGTAGCAAAGGGTGTACACACCCATCTACTCTACCCCAGTGCTCGCTTAGCTTCGGGATGGCTGTAAATCAGGTTCCAAGACACAGACACCAGTACAGAAGAGGTCCAGTCAGAGTTGCCCTGCTGGAGAGGAGTGGATGCAGCTGGCAGAGGGGGAGGCGTAGGGCACATCGTGCCTGCCTACACCCCAGACTGTGGATCCTGCTTACCAATACAGTGCTCCAGACCCATTTCCCATCTACAGACTGAACATGGTGGCCTAGCATGGTGTTGCTCCCCACTGTATATCCTCTTTTTTTGGGCTTATTTTCCCCCTGGATGAATCAAGGTTATTAATAGTCTACTCTATTCTGGGTCTTAAATGTCCCCCAAGACCCATGGGTTGAAGATTTGGTCCCATCCCAAAGAACTATAGGGAGGGGTGAAACCTTTTAGGATGAGGGGTCTTGTGGAAGGAAGTCATTAGGGGTGTGTTCTTTATGGGGATGCTGGGACCCTGCCCTGAGTTCTTACTCTGTCTCTGCATCCTGACTGCCTTGAGGTGGGCAGGCCTCCTCTGCCCCACACTCTTACTGAGACATCGTGTGCTACATACTCAAGCAACTGTAATCTGATACCTCTGAAATAATGAGACAAGATAAACCTTCTAGGCCAGTCCAAC
Organism: Dicrostonyx torquatus; assembly: GCA_028555095.1. Lineage (NCBI taxonomy): Eukaryota > Metazoa > Chordata > Mammalia > Rodentia > Cricetidae > Dicrostonyx > Dicrostonyx torquatus. The sequence goes on from JAQHUG010000240.1 coordinate 2,240,283, forward strand.
CCTTTCACATTGTCACGTAACACTGTCATCTACAAAGTTTACTCTCCAGAACCACAAATTAGGTTTCAAGAAAAAGTCAATCACACATACACACACACCACCACCACAACCAACAACAACAACAAAAATAATAAACGCTCAGCATATTCATACATTCACAGCTTTGAATCTGGCTGAGTTGGTATACTGAGGGCTATGGGTGTGGCACACCTCATGAAAAGGTGATGATGATCTCAGGTATTTTGACACAACAGTGGAAAACTGAAAACTTATTAACGGAGTCCCCTCTGCTGCCTGCACTGTGTTAGATGTCATAGCCAGCCCCACCCTTCTCGTGGGAAAATGCGAGAGAAATTAGTGTCTATGCTGTTTGATTCTGCTGCTCTCTGGCTTACACCTGTGTGCGGTGCACCCCCTCTATATGCACACAAATAAGTAAGTGTAATAGCAATTTGGGTTTTAAAAGACGTGGGAGCCACCCGCTGTCCGTCTCACTCCTGCCTTTACCCTGTCATTCCATTTCCAGGGGCCAGGGGATGACAGCTGTGTTATGCTAACTGCTTTTAAGATGCAGCTGCGCTGGAGAGCAAGGGACAGGGGAACGGCAGGGAAAACATCCTTAGAAATGATTTCTGACAGGCGACCAGATACACTAAAATAACGTTTAGCTTGTCTTGCTAGCTGGAGGCAAAACTTGACTCAGGTGGGGCCAGAGTCTATAGGCTAAACACAGACAAGGCAGGCTTGCCCTGCACTGGCCCAGTTCTCTGAAGGACACGGGTTCTCTCAGATTCCACCATTAAATGGTATACTGGCACCTCCGCTCAGAGTCCTGCCAGGAACATGGAGGATGAGGACTAAATCTGTCAGGGTGCAAACAGAAAGAGAAAAACTTTGTGGAGCTGGGTGACCTTGCTCTATACAGAGCCCATGGAGTCATTATAAGGATATGGAATTTGGAGTAGGCAAGCCAGGCAGGTGTGGAAAGCACACCTATTATCCTTACTACTCGGCAAGAAGATCCCATCAAACCTACCGGCATAGCAAGGCATTCCTTCTATTAGGCACTTTCCTATTGCTGGGATAAAAACACTGTGAGGGAGGCAGCTTATAGAAGGGAGGGTTTATTAGACTCACAGTTCCAGTGAGATGAAAGTCCATCACCACCATGGTGGGGAAGCATGGCATCAGAAACAGCTCAGAACGCACTTTGAATTCCAGACAGGAAGCAGAAAGCCAACTGGGAAAGCCATGAATGCAACTTCAAAGCCTGCCCATCCCTAGCTATGCACTTCCTCCAGCAAGGTCACGCCTCCTAAGCTGCCCAACTGGAGACCAAGTATTCAAATGCCTGAGACTATAGGGTAGATATCACTCAAATGTCCACACTACTCAGTATAAAATAAAAGGGCTAGGAATATGGCTCAGTGGTAGAGTATTTATCTCACATGCAAAGGCTCTGGGCTTGATCACTACCAGCTCCCAAAGAAACGTGGAAAAAAGAAACTAGGATTGTATAATAGATCAGGGGACATGTATCCGTACAGAAAGCAAGAGCCACTATTTGTGCAGACTCACAGGATGCCATTGTGACAAAGGTGCCATTTCATCCTCCCAAGGGTCCCCACAGACGTCTACTACTGATGCCAAACCCATTTAACAGACAAGGAAACTACAGCATGGGATGGTCCCTGTGAGCAAGCAGCAGATCATTTTGTCAATCCCAGGGACTGTGGCCTCCGGGCACCCCGCACTGGACATAAACCCCGCCTTTGCAGAATACCTGAGAAGCCCCAGGGTCCTGCCTGCCTGGATGGAAACCAAGGCACAGCCTGGCCTTGCTTGGAGGGAGGGAAGGGCTACTTTGCCAAGGTGCAGACAAATCTAGAGGTGAAGCCTGGGCAGCGGGAACAGATGGAGCCAGGGCAGCAGATGTTAATGCTCTTCCCCGTTTCCATATGCTTTTCTGTTTAGCTATAATAGGTGAATTGTTCTTTAATATCTGTCAAGAGCTTACGTTCTGGTGGCCAGAGGCTGCTGCTGCCACTCACAGAAAGACCCTGAGGGAAGCTGACTGGGCCATCTCTTCACATTGAGGCGCAAAGGGCAGAGTGCCAAGGAGATGGTTACCACATGGTGACTCGGGTCTGTGTTTACACACGTGCTCACACACTTGTGAATGTATACACATACACACAAATGCTTATGTGTGCATGCACTTGCACGCATGTGCATGCACATGTTCATATGCTCACGCAGATGTGTGATGATAAGCTTTAACTGTTATCTTAACACAATCTAGAATCACCTGGGGGGACAGTCTCAGTGAGGAATGATCTAGGTCAGGTTGGCCCAGGAATACGGTTGTGGGGGACAGTCTTAACAAAACTAACTGATGTGAAAAGCCCTGGCCAACTGTGGGTGGCACCATTCCCTAGGTTTGTGTCCTAATCTATCTGGGTGGAGAAAATGAGCTAAGCACTAGCATGCGGGCATGTATTCTCCCAGCTCTTGACTGTGGATGTGATGCGACTGTCTTATTTTTCTGCCACCTTGACCTCCCTGTGAAGATGAACTGTAACATGGAAATTGTGAGCCAGACAAGACCTTTCTTCCATAAGTCGCTGTGGTCAGTGTATTTTATCATAGCAACAGAAATGAAATTAATACAGAATGCATGCACACATGCATGCATATACCCAACACAAGCCTGCATACATACACAACACACATATGTATACATATTTACTCATACATATACCAGACACATGCATACACATGTACACAGACACTGTCCTCACATGCCATATAATCGGCTTCTCATTTAATATTCTACATTTTTGCGTCTTCATCAGCCTATGGCAGAATCCTTCCTGCTCAGCAATAAGAGTTAAGTGGGGTTTCACATTTTCCCTTTGTACCAAAAAGGGAAACAATTCATCTTGAAAAGACGGATATGGCAAAACAGCTCTGCTCCTTGGGTGTGGCTGCCCCTTGACCCAGAGCAGCAGGAAAGCTCTGGAGTCCTTCCTCCAGTCTCACAGAACTTCATGGCCTTTGGGCGCTCTGTCCTGTCCTATCCTCACGCAGGTGGAGCTGTCAAAGGTGATGGCAGCCTTACCAACTCTATCTTCAATGTAAGGTACAAGATGTGACCCTGTCAGCTGCAGCTGGAGGCTCTGCACTCTGACCCAGGGAAGGAGCACAGTGAGATGGGCCCCTTGCCTTTGGAGGGAGGACGGTTCCTCTGACTCTATGCTTACCATGCAGCTTGGTGAAAGCCCTAATTTGAATTCAGCATCACAGTCATGCTGTAGGAAGTCTTACAGCCAGTGGCCACCCACCCACTGGGGCGTGGCCTCTTATACTATATATGCTGATGTAGAGCATGCATCTGGCCTCTTTTCCAGCTGCAGGATTTGGTTTCTGCTCTCCATTTCAGGAGAGGATTCTGATTTGTGAGTCTACCCCTAAATAAATAACTGTCTATTCCTCAGTTCTGAGCTAGTGTGGGGTTTCTTTTAAGCATCCTTCCACACAGTCAATCTTGGGCAAGTACATTCTAACTTCATGAAGCCTCGGTTTCCCCATCTTTACAATGGGAGGAAATGTCATCTCCCTTGGGTGATTTCCTGTGCGATTCCTGCCAGAGCCAGTACCTGTTGGCAGCACTCACTTGTAACTGCTGCTGCAAATTCCCATGTCCATCTAGAAACATCTGAGTGCTTTCTAGGCAAACGTAATTCTAGAAGCTGAGCAGCAGACAAAAGACTCAGCCCAGATGGGTCATAAGATCCCTGAACAGGTGCTAGCTGGAAGACACGGGGTTATTTGGGGGTCAGTGTAGTGAAGCACAAGGATGGCATTTCAGGCCTTGGTTCAGAGAAGCCTGATGGCGCCATGTGGAAGGTACCAGGTAGAGGACCAATAAAACCTAGGCTTCTTCCATAGAAGAGAACCAGGGAGAGAAAGCTGGGATTGGGCCACAACAGAGTGGGCAAGGGCGGGAAGGAGACACCTGCCCCCACTCTCTGGGTGTAGCCTTCACATATCAGATCCTGATACGTCCCTCTGCACTTTACACGTGCTTTTTGTTACAAATGAGCTGAGCACACCGGCACACTTCCTTCTCATTTCACAGATAAGGGAAGCAAGGCTCAGAGACTTTCGGGATGTCAGATACCACCCGGACTGGGGCCCTGTTTACCCATTGCAGCTTTGTGAGAACTACCAAACCAAACAATGCCAGAAGATAAATGGCCTCTCCTTGCCCTGGGTCTGATGACTAGATTACAGGCTGAATCTCAGCGTCTCCAGATTCTATTGTGCACCAACTGATGCCCTGAACGATGGGCTATAGGCAGGATCCAGCCAGGAAGCTGCAGACTAGGCGTCTAACCAGGTCTGACTGGGTGTGGTTTTGGGCATCCAGGTGTCTCTCCACACACTCAGACACTCACTCATCTCTTTCGCTTTCCCACTTCTCTCTTTGCTCCCGTCGAATGCTGTTGTACAGATACCCGCTCCCATCCACGAGTGGGAGAAGCTCAGCAGATGGATGGATCCTTCCAGAGTAGCCCATCCCCAGCACCATGAAGTTGAAGTCTCTTCAGCAGTCTTAGAGACCTTGTAGTTGCAGAAGGCTGCTCTATGGAGGGAGATACAACTGTCGAAATCTCGTAACCAGTAACTGTGATGGTGTGGTCTTTTCCCCACCTAATCATGCAGCCACTTTTCACAGTAACCTTTGCTGGCCCTCACTAGCAGGCTACAATCTGGTCATCCTGAAGACTCTATTCCAGGCTTCTTCAGCTGGGCACTCTGTCTGGAGCCCTCAGGGACCACCTGACTAAGTTCACTTTGCATTAAGGGTTCATTCCCACTCTGCTGGGCTCCTGGGTCTTAAAGGCAGGGAGTCTATAATGAAGATACCAAAGAAAGATGAGGGGATACTGATCTAAGACCCATCTTTGTTGATTATGTCTTGAAAAAGCCCAACACAGAAGGTAGATTTGTGTGTGCCAGACACCCAGTTAAGTGAACATATTAAGCCAGGGCCCTGGTCCCAGCATAATGATAGCAGAGGCATCAAGAATAATTTACAGCTAGAAACCCCCTGAAGGGACTCCCCTGTTGTGGGCAGAAATCATAGCACGCTACTGCACACATGAGCTCCATCCATTCCACAGCCTATACCGTGCCCATCCTGGTCAGTGGGCCTTTGTAGTCCCTCCTGACCAGATATACAGTCCATTGTGAAACTCTTAGAATATAAATTTGTTGTAAAGTTCACTTTGTCCAAAAGAGAATGGCAGAAGGGAGCCTGCTCCAGTCTAAAGTGTGGCTTCTCACTCGCCAAAGAAACCCCTGTTGCTGCCCTGTCATATTCTCCCTGGAGGATGAGTGGTTGCATGGAGAGGGTCCCAATGTTCCCAGTGAGATCTTAGAGCAGATCACAGACAGACACAGAAACTATACAAGATCAGCAGAACCATATAGCCATCTATAGACTCAGGGCCAAAGCGATGACAAAAATCCTTCACAATCTCACCTGTGTGTTTGGGTTGGCTGATTTATTAATGCACCCCAAGGCTACAGCAAGCATCTCAGATAAAGAAACTGAGTCACAGAGAGATAGTTGCTGGTCTGAAGCCACAAAGTTAATCAGAGGTGGAACCAGGATTCTGTACCATTGTCATCTTGGAACTATAAAGGTGGATCCATATCCAAGATAACACATCTACTGTAAAGGACCAGCTAAGAAAGGTTATAGCTTTTATAGATGATATAGTCTGCTGTAACTGCTCAACATATCCATTATTGAGCCCTATGTAAGCAAACAAATATGCTATTTCAATAAAACTTTATTTATACAAAGGGCTAGATAAGACTATGAGCAGCAGCTTGCTGTACCTTATTTTAAACCAGGACTGCAATATTTCGACTCAAGACTCCATTCCACCCAAGAAATTTGCAAGTGACCCCAATATAAGTTATAAAATAGGTATATAAATCAAATATTTACTGAGAATAAGTCATAAGGAACTTTATTTTAGAACAGCTCTTTGAAATACACCTAATTTTATCATTAATTAAAAACAAAATCCAAACTTCTTATGAAAGAGATGGTGCGCTTGTTATTTTTACATTAGGATTAAATCTTGGCTCAATATTGGATGTGTTAGCATTGCAACAGCTTTTGGACTTGGGTAAGATACTGATTTTATAATTACCAAGGCCATTTCGTACAAATACATAGTCCAGTACGACAGAAGACACTTGGGGCACTTCAGTTCTAAACACTGATAACTGTTTTCCCCATACTTTATAGCTTTCTTTTAACTCGTGCTTGCTTTATTTGTTAGATTTTTTTATTGTTTTGATTGAGCTATATATTTTTCCCACTCCCCTTTCTTCCTCCCCTCTCCCCTTCTAACCTCCCCCTGCCCTCCACGTTCCCGATTTTCTCAGGAGATCTTGTCTTTTTCTCCTTTCTAAGTGGATTCAAGCATGTCTAAGAATGTTCTTTGTTGTCTAGGTTCACTGGGGTTTGTGGACTGTAACCTGTTTATCCTTTTTATATTTATGTCTAATATCCCATTACGAGTGAGTACCTACTATATTTGTCTTTCTGCCTCTGGGTTACCTCACTCTGTATATTTTTTTCCTAGTCCCATCCATTTATTTGCGAATTTCAAGATGTTATATTTTTTTCCTAGTCCCATCCATTTATTTGCGAATTTCAAGATGTTATTATTATTTTTTTTACCAGTGAATAGTATTTAATTGTGTAAATATACCACATTTTCCTTATTCAGTTTTCAGTTGAGGGGCATCTAGATTGTTTCCAGGTTCTGGATATTATGAATAATGTGCTATGAACATAGTTGAGCAAATGGCCTTGTGGTATAATTGAACATCCTTTGGGTATATGCCCAAAACAAATCCCAGGCCCAAATTCACTTAACAATCTTTTACAAAACTGGAGTCAGCAATTTAAAGTTTTTTTGAAATCCAACATGCTAAAACCAACATGGTAAGTTCAAAGATATGCTAATTTGATACTTTTGTGCTGAGGAATGATGGTAGGAAATATTAATTTTTGTCATCAAACCATTATGTCCCTGTAACAGCAGAAAACGTTGTATGTATAGTTAAAATACCACAATCCACAGCATACAGTAACCCATACTCTGGGCAGAGAAGTTTCAGACAGAGTTTGCTGGCTTTGGATGACCTCACAACATCTGTGTGCACATGTCCCATGCTCAGAATTGAGGATGCAATGAAGTCACACATGCAGCAGAGATAAGCATCGCCAGAAATATCTGTGGCTTGTTATACACTTATTTGGAATTAATTATTGGCCGTTGTATATTCAGAAAACTTACCCTCACCACATTTTAAGGACTTCCACATTCCATCACATCACCCCATGTGGGGTTGTGACTCACAGCTTAAGAAGCTCAACTCAGGCTGGGGATGTGGTTTAGTTGGTTAAGGTGCTTGCCCAGCATCCATGAGACCCTTGGTTTCATCCTCCTCACTGCATAAGCCAGGGGTGAAATCATGTGGGTGAGGGTGCAGGCCTGCAATCCCAGCACTTGGGAGGTGAAGGCAGGAGGATCAGGAGTTCTAGGCAAACCTGGGATATATGAGATGGTGTCCCAAAAAGGAGGAGAATGGTGGTGGTGGGGAGGATGAAGGAGAGGAGGAAGAGGAGAGGGAAGGGGAGGAGAGGGAGGAGAGGGAGGGGAGGAGGAGGAGGAAGAGGAAGAGGAAGAGGAAGAAGAAG
>JAQHUG010000240.1:2259794-2280678 GCA_028555095.1 Dicrostonyx torquatus
AACACCACAGACTTGAGCCTCCATCACAGTCACCTTCACATACAATTCTAATATCTAAATGCAAACGCCGTGTAAGTAGCTACCATCATCCCCAACATGATAGGGAATGACCACAGAGAAAGAAGTCTGCAGATACCAACTACCGACACACCTCCCTCAAATGTTGTCTATGGGCAGCTGTTACATCTGTGGACTGGAAACTTCACATACAGGCAGTGTGCCTGCACACACACACACACACACACACACACACACACACACACACACACACACCCCTCACTAGGACATTTTGGAGCTGGAATGACAGCTCCGTGGTTAAAAGTTTAGCTCTCTCGGTGCTCTCACGTTCAGTTCCAGCACCCACATCTGGCAGCTCACAACATTCCATACCTCTAGTTTGGGGGGACCTGATGCCATTTTCTGGATTCTGCAAGCATCTGCACTCAAGTATGCAAACCCACACATTTACACATAATTAAAAATAAAGTATTTTGAAAATAAGGTTTACTCTCATGAACTTACACCTGAACCAGGGACAAAGGCATTAACCACAGAATCTGAGGCCATTGGTCAACTTCAGGTGTAGTTTCTTGGGTATTATCTACCTATTTTTGGAGACAAGGTCTCTCATTAACCTGCAGCTCACTAAGTGTGCTAGAAAGCCCCAGGGATCTGCCTCTTTGCACTTCCTAGTGCTGAGATTACAAACATATACGCCATGCCTGACGTTTTCTGTGTGAGCAGAAACACTTGAGAACCTTGTGCTGAGATTTAGATTGGACAGGGTGGAAAGTGTGAAGGTGTGAAGTGACCGGCATGTGTTTGGCTCATCTCTGATAATTTCCACAGGTAGCTGATGTGTCCACTGGCCCTAAACCTGATGTTTAAAAGTGCCACCTGTCGCCGGTTGTGGTGGCACATGCTGGTAGAATTTGCTGAAGGAGGCAGAGGCAGGAGGATCACGAGTTCAAGACCAGCCTGAGCTACACATTTTTTTAAAAAAAGTGCCACCTGTCAACAACATGGCATACGTTCAGGTAAGATCCTCCCCACCCCTGGAAACCATATGGATTGTGACTCAAGCAGCAGAACCAACTCGGGCACAGTCAGATGTGCCCATGTCCTTGGTAATAAAGCCACACAGGAAGGTGAGTGTTTATACAGCGTATTCTTAAAGCATTCAAGGTAATTGCTTATGGATGTTTTTCTTCTTCTTTAAACAAGATCTTGCTACGACACCTAGGCTACCCTTACACTTGGTGTTCTTTGCATCCTGACGCTGGAATGATAGGCCTGTGGCACTGTGCTCCACTTAAAGATCATGAGCGAGTGTTGCACAGTGCAAGTGCACCCAGGGTAAGGATGCTATGGATGCAGCTGGTAAAATCTGCATTGTGGCCCGCGACAAGACCATCACATGTGGAGGGTTTAAGCACACTCACAGAAAGCAGGCAGGGTGACAGCTGGAGTGATATTTCATTTGCATTTTAATAAAGAAAGCGTGCCTGAAGTTCAGAGAGTAAAACAGCCACACTGGTCAGCCTTACAAACCAGGCAGTGGTGATACACACCTTTAATCCCAGGAGCCACACTAGTTTGCCATAGAAACCGGGCAATAGAGGTGCACACCTTTAATCCCAGTACTAGAGAGGAGACAGCTCTCACACACAGTCTCATTCTGAGATTCTTGGAGGCAGGATTGCATATTCGGACTAAGGTAGAGGTAAGAGCCAGTGGCTGGCTCTTTTGCTTTTCTGACCTTCAGGTTGAACCCCAATTTCTGTCTCTGGGTTCTTATTAATTGTGCTACAGACAGTTGACTGGTGGGAAAGAATAAGTAAATGACCCAAGCAAAGGATGGCTACCTCACCTAAATGTGTGTGCAGGGCCAGTCTTTGTTTTCCTAATTCCTCCAATGACTTTCAACATGACTCTCAATAACTCACTTGTACCAAGGAGAGATATAGAATTTGAATTCATCCCTGTTCTCCACGTTAGGAGTCCCCTTGGGTGGGCTGAACTTGTGAGTTTACAAGGTTTGGTACTCTCAGACTAGGAGTCAAGGCCATGAGTCATGTAAGGACAAATGCGCAGCCTCAAGTTTAACTACCTACGATGTTTCTCTGGATGAGGGTCTCAACCCAAATTCTGCTGCTTAGTACGCAAGAACGCAGATCAGGTATGTTCTAAAGCGAAGAGGTTTAGCAAGCTGTATCTACTGCTAACCTTCTTGCAGGCAGCACGCTGTGGAGACACATAGCAGTTCCATGCAGAAGATGACATGAGAGACAGTCAAACTGGGTTTTGCAAAAGATTGTCTTGAGACAACTTGCTAACCTAGAAGGTGCTTGGATGGATTGATGCACTCACAAAGGCAGAACCCTAACCAATTCTTCTTGCTTCTTTTATTTTATTTATTGTTTTCTAGTACGGAGGGTTGAATTTAGATCTTCCATATGCCAAGCAAAGACAGGAAATCCACCACTGAGCTATATGCCCAGTGATTTATTTTTGCTTTTTATTTAAGGATAGAGTTTTAACAAGTTGTCCGAGCAACCTTTAAAGTTTTAAGCACTCCTCCTCCTCGGTCTCCTAAATGACTGGTGGGTACACACCGGCAGCTCAGGCTCACTAGATCTGTCCAGTGCATTAAATCCCAACACCGTGGAGGGGACAAAGCGCAGCAGTTACAGTGAAGAGCAGACTGGAGTTCTGTGTTTGCAGCGCTCCCAGGGCCACAGAATACCTTCTTCCTCAACAGAGCTACGAGGATGAAGTGGGGCCTCACTGACCATTCATAGCAGCCATGTTAAACACGGACCAGACTCTGGCTTCTAGAAAACTTCCCTTTCTGATCGCAAGCAACAGGGCATGAGAGCAGAATGGTAAACAGGGTGAGTCCTGGGTTCCAACTCCCATTCTCCTAGTGCCCAGGAATCATAGGAGGAAGGTTTTGGGTTTACTTCTAAATGGACTGTGACCAGTTCTCTCTTTCCTCTGGCCCTGAGCAAGGTTCACCAAGAGGAGGCCATCTAGGTGGAACAGCACAGTGTCCCTTAGGGCACACAGAGGAAGCACACCTTACACAGGGATAAGTTCAACTGCTTTGTCCCCACACCTGCCCCCCTTTATACATGGGAGTTACTTTCAAGATAACTCACAAATGCATCCTACCATTGGGAAAGGAGGGCCGGAGAGGCAGGAATACAGCACTTCTGTGTTCAAATTAGGGCAATTTAAACGTACCAGGGAGCCGGGGTGTGGCTCTGCAGTAGGCAGTTTGCTGAGGAGTAGTTACTTTCCTTGCTGTGACAAGATGCCTGATGAAAGCGAGGTGAAGAGGGAAAGAGATTTTTTTCTGGCTCACAGTTTGAGGGTAAGAAGGCAGCATCGAGAGGTGCTGATCACATGGTGTCCACACTCAGAAACAAAAGAGGGATGAGCTCAATGCTCAACTCCCTTTTTACAAAAATGCTGTTCAGGTCTCCAATCCATAATAGTCCTGCCCACATACAGGGTGTGTCCTCTCCTGTCAGATAAATCCCTTCTGAATACCCTCAATGACACAGAGAATGTTTCCACACTGATGCTAAGATTAGTCAAGCTGACCAGGAAGATTGACTATCATAAATAATATGTACAAGACCTTGGATTCTCAGTATAATAAAATGACGAGAGAAAAAAGAGAAAGAAAAGGGAGGAGGGGAGATGGAGAAATGCAGGGAGGGAGGGAAGGATAGAGGGAGAGAAGGAGGGGAGGGAAGGGAAGAGGAGGGAAGAGAAAGGAGAGAAGGGAAGAAGGGGTTGGGGGAAGGGAAAAACCTCAAGGGAGAAAAGTACAAGAGCAATTGAAGCAGGAATATTGAAATAAAAAATTCAGCATAATTTCCACTCTACACATCGACTTCTAAGACTAAAATTTCCAATAAGACTCAACTCCTCTGTAGGTTCACATCTCTATATATTTAGTAGATATAGGCCTGCAACCCAGGATAGGAAGAAGTTTTAAAAACTTTTTTATAACCATTCTTGGAAACCTACAAGTTATCTCACTTAAAGAGAAAAGTCCTTTGAGCAAATGGAAAATTGTTTCCAATCCCTGAAAACACGCTTTTGTGGGAATATTAGATTTCCATCCCTGTTCTTACATTCATGAAACCAGAATGGTATTGGAGACATTAATCCCAAGATCTAACTATAGAGAGCAAGGGTCAGAGAGGGAAATGAAATCTTTGTCACACAGCTAGAGTGAATCACAGCTGAACCTTGACCCTGGGTGCTGGGTCTCTCGGGAGTTAGGTGTCTGTGGTCACTGACTTGCATTGCCTGAAAGACATGGCTTGGTGCCAGGAGCCTGAGATCAGTCTTGTAGTTTTAATGCGGCGTTCACAAGTCAGAACCGTAACACCAGGGGCTTCTCATTTTCCTTACAGTAGTCAGCTCGATTTTATTTATATTTTCCAGTGCAATGATTTAAATCACATGTGTCCAGGTACAGAGATCTCACCCTAGAGAGTCTCTGTGGCAGTAAGAGAGCTAGCACTCAGTGCCTGCCTTTTTGACGCCAGCAACATCCTGGAACAAGAGGACCCGTCAATACATCTTTCATAAGGGCTCCTCTGCACAGTGCGGTGGAAAGTCCTTCCAATGGTTCCAGCCCACTTTCAACTTTACCCTGAATAAAGGGAGGGATTGATTAGGGCTTGGAAGGCCTCCACATTCAGCAGCCGTATGCACCCTGGGAGGCAGAGCTTCAGACGGAATTCAATGGGCAATAGATCCTGCAGAAAAGACCTGAGGAGAATGGGACTCACGGCAGAGAAGGACAGGGATGGGGCTGTCTAGACCCAGATGCCTCTTTGCTCACAACATTCAGATAGAGATATGTGCCCTTGGGTGCCTGAGTAATGGCAGCTAAGCCCTCTTCCAGGGTGGAATGCAGCCTCAGTGCATCCATTAGCCAATCAGTTGTCATTGCTTAAGTGTTTACAGTGGGCCGGGCAGCACACTAGAGACACAAATGCTCTGTAGCGAGGCAACAAATACTTGGGTTCAGGAAGACATTCTGATCCTCCAGACACATCTATACCCACACCTCTCGTGTCCTGGACCCAACAGCACCCAGTCGCCTTGAGGCCACGAAGTCAACAATCAGTTTGAGAGCTGTGACAGATTAATTCTCAATCCTCAGCAGCGACTTCTCCATCAGGGCCTGAACTTGAGGGTTTTCCACTGGAGAAGGGCTGAGGTGGCAGTGCCACTCACTGGGTGACACTAGAAATATCTGGGGACATTGTTGATTGCCACAAAGACCAGAGTTGGGGACAGAGAGACGCTATGGCATCTGCTGCGCAGAAGTCAGAGATGCTGCTAAACACCTACAGCACACGTCATTCTCCTTCCTCCTCACCCCAAAGACTGGTCCAGAGCAGAGCCAGAGTTAACAGCCTTGAAAGTGGCTAGACATAACCGGATGGTGATGAAGGCAAACTCCAACAGCAGGCACAGGACAAGCCTAGGACAAGGAGTATCCCTTCTTCTTTATAACTGCCCACTCCTCTCACCCTTTAAGGCAGCAGCTCTCAACCCATGGGCTGCAACTCCTGTGGGTTTGAACAACCTTTCTTCTGCAGGGATTATGTATCAGATATCCATGGCAGATATTTACATCAGGATTCATAACAGCATCAAAATTACAGTTATGGAGTAGCAACAAAATAATTGTAGGGTTGGGGGTGACCAAACATGCGGAACTGCATCAGGGGTCGCAGCATCAGGAAGGTTGAGAACCACTGCTGTAAAGGATGAAGGGCTCTGGACAGTTGTAGCTTCTCCTTCCCTCCCTGAAAAACGGTCAGTGTGCAAATATACAGTTCACCGTTAGATCTCTGCCTTGCCATCTTCCCTCTGCCCAAAGACTGCTGCAAACCCCGGCTTCTGCTGCACTGCCCAGGCTTCTGAACTTGAAGGAGACCTTATTTTCCAGGACCCAGTTTCCACCTAAAACATGGGATCAGAAAACTGAATCAGACCAGCCATGAGGACAGAAATCAGGACTCCCACTAGGGCCTGGCATACAACTGCTGAATCCATGGGCTTTAGTTATGTCCGTAAGGAAAAGACACCCCTCTCCTCTGCTGTCATTCACATCAGAAATAAAGGAGCGGCAGTGGCTGATGTCAGTCTGGGCTGATGGAGGTGAAAGGTCATGAGGTGAATACTAATGTGAAGGAAAGGATGGAGGAAAGCATATGTCCAGCGGCGGCCTAGCGCACGGACATACTTGTAGTGACAGGGAAGGGAAGCAGGCAGGAAGCTCGGGATGTGCACGTCTTTCCGTTCCTCTAACACTCACCTTGTTTAACGCACTGGGCTGGGGCATTGTGAGTTGTGTAATAGAAGGCTCACTAGCAACCCTACCTCTACCTATTTACAGTCACACTCCGACTCCATCCCTAGAGATGACAACCAAAACTGTCCCTTAACCATGGTCCTAATGTCCCGCAGTAAGGAATAATCACTGCTCTGAAAGTATGCTTCATGTACAAGGTGCCCCACTCAGCAGATCCTTGTTGGGAGAAGTAGAAGGTACAAGGAGGAATGGACCCAGCTTGAGCAGCTTCCAACCCCGGAAGAGTTGGCCCTCACCTTGCCTTGGTGAATTTCAGGGAAGCTTTCTGTGAAAACTCATCAGCTTGGATTCCCTGAAACACATGCATTCCTAGGGTGTACTGTTTGTGCTGTGCCTTGCTGAGAGGGAATTTTCTAAGAACCTATTTTCCAGGACTTAAGAGTTCTTGTGGAGATTGCAGTAAACATCCTCACTACTAAGTGGTCTCTCCCGGTTCTGCCTTCAGGGGCAACCACCAAAAGCAGTCGGCGCTCCTATCCTGGGTGAGACATGGCGGCTAGCATCTGGAGAGATGGAGCGAAGAAATGTGTGCTTGTGGCTCTGAGTACACCGGTGAGGAAGCCCAGCCCTCTTGCATCTGAATCTTTGAGTGGAAAGCTATGCCGGGACAAAGCAAAATGCACAGGTCACAGAAAGGTAGCTAGGGATGGAGGTCATAGGGGATCCTAGGTGACTGGGTTGGGTGAGATTAGAAACTTATCTTCCCGGTAAAAATGAAAGTAGGGTCCAGAGAAATGCTTTTGCTTAAGAGCACTTCTTGATCTTATAGAGGACTCAAGTTCACTTTACAAGCACCCAATTTGGGCAACTAATGACAGCCAGTAACATCCAGGGGATGGAATGTAGTCTTTTGGTATGGGTTTGGGGCATTCATGAATGATTAAAAATAAAAACAAAATCTTGGGGCTGGAGAGATGGCTCAGAGGTTAACAGCATTGCCTGCTCTTCCAAAGGTCCTGAGGTCAATTCCCAGCAACCACATGGTGGCTCACAACCATCTGTAATGGGGTCTGGTGCCCTCTTCTGGCATGGGGGCATACACACAGAGAGAATATTGTATACATAATAAATAAATAAATATTTAAAAACTATTATTTAAAAATAAAAAACAAAATAAAAACAAAATCTTTTTATGAGATGAAATTAGATGGAAACTTCTAGAACCATCTATACAGAAATGAGTAACAACAGCATTTCTAAAGATCTCACTAATATTGTCTTCCTCCTCCTATTCCAGCTCTGCCCTGTTGTTGAGTCTGAAGGCTCTCTCGGGTCCACCCAATTCCCTCCAGTCTGACTTAGACTCTCTTGATTCCCAGCATTCTCTTGGTCGCTGTTCAGGTTCCCATTACACCCTATTTATGAATGAGTTCTCTTCTTGACTATGCTTTTTCCTTTAGTTTCAATGTCTCTTTCCCAGAGAAGTGACCAGCGTCTCTCAAACCCTATAGCTATAGGCTCTGAGCCAGGCCAAGGTGCTCCTTACACACCTGTACAATGACTGGCAGTCTCGAGTAGATGCCACCTGAGGACACAGACTGCACTGTCACACCCTCTAGTGCCTTTTCCCTTTGTGATGGTTAATCTTGTCAACTTGACAGGCTCTAGAACTGGTTAGTATACACATATCTGGACACATCTGCGAGGGAGTTTCTAGGTTAGGCTAATTTGAGTGGGAAGACCCATCCTGAATGTGGGCAGCACCATTCCAAGGGCTGGGGTCCTGGACTAAATCAATAGGGGAAAGTGGCTGAGGACCGAAGTGCACTAATCCCCGCTTCCTGATAGCAGAAGGGATGCAGCCAGTAGCCTCAGCTCCTGCTGCCATGACTTCCCTACCACACCCGGAAACCATGAGGCAAAATGAACCCTTCCCTTCTTAAGTTGCTTTTGTGAAGTACTTTGCCACAGCAATGGGAATGGTCACTAAACTGCCTCCTATTCACACTTAGCAAAGACCCAGGGGACAGGTCAAGGCCAGAACGTGGAAGGGAAGGAAAGCCTCCTCTGCATTTACACAAAGCCCAACTCGTTCCGGGCCAGGTCACAGGGCTCCATTCCCAGCTTTAACCAGAGGGTTAAGTGGACTGCCTGTCTCCACTGCCCTAATATGTATCACTCCCAAACATGATGGAGAAAGCCTGCCCTACCAAACTTGAAGCTCCTCCTCTCTCCTGGCTAGTCACTGTGGCAGATCTACATGGTTCCTCAACAATCCGACACTGCAGAGCACATCTCTGTGGTGGTTTCAGCTGAGGATCATGGGACATGGCTCCTGGATATGAAGAGCCCACAGGTCTTGCCTTATCCCCAGCTTGTAGAAATGAGTCCCATACCTCCGGTCAGCTACTTCAGACTCTACACTTCCTGTTTAAGGCAAGACAGATGCTGGGTTCACATCCCTGGTAGCTAAAGCTCCCTGAGGCTCTGTCCCACAACAGAGAGATTCCACTCCATTCCATCCTATCCAGAAGGTCCACAGGCAGCAACAAAATTCATTTCTCTCTAGCTCAGTCACTATCGTTATTCAAGACTCCAAGGTCTATGAAGTCCTTTGGGGTCCCAGCAGTAGTCAGAGGGCCCAGAGAAGCTTCCAGGAGAGGTCAGGTGGGGCTAGAAGGATGAATAGGAGCCTGCCAGGCACACCAAGTGAAAAGGGTGGGCTAGGCTGGAGGCGCACACAACCAAGTACACACAACACAGAATAAGGCAGATACTGGGAGGGCACTGGTCAGTGCAATGTGTCCTACTGGGTGTGTGAGTGGGGATTAAAGAGGAGGGGACTACTGGGACAAAGAGGCTTGACCTGGAGATCACAAGATACTGCTTTCTGCCAAAGCACAAGAGCCTCAGGGGCACTGCTCTGTGAAGACCTGATTCAAGCCCTGTTTTCTCCCTTTCTCTTCCCATCATGTCACATACAAGGCAACACACACACACACACACACACACACATCTCATGCTAAGGACTTCATTGTATGAACATGTTTTCCTTTATTTATTTTCTTCAATAATAATTATCTCACAAAAGGTTGCCAAAACTATACAGAGTTCTAGGTCCCTCCAACTTTCCCCAGTGGTTACATCTTATTTATCCAAAGGGGTTGATACTAACATCAGGCAATTAACATGTGCTCAGTAGCACGAACTAGACCAATAGGCTTCTGTGGTTCTCATCAGATTTATATGTACTTGTGTGTGTGCCATCATGTATAGTATGTATAGCATGTGCAGCATGTGTGATCTCTGTGTGCAGGTGGACTTCATGATGTGTATGGTATGTGTAGTGTGTGGGCCCTAATATGTGGCATGTGTGGTGTGTGTGACTTATGTAATATATGTGACCTGTGTGGTGTGTGTGTGGCATGTATGGTGTATGTAGTGCATGTGCCCTCATGTGTTGTATGTGGCTTACATGTGATGTGTGTGGCCTGTGTAGTGTGTTCTTTGTGTGCTCTAGTTAATCTTCACAAGGAACTAAAGCAGGACAAAGACAAAGCAACAAGCCCAGGGACTGTGCAGGACAGAAACACCATTCCAGCAGTCTGATGGGAGTGACAATGTGGCATAGCTTTTTCTAGAAAAGTCTAGTATAAACTCACAGGTCGAGATGCTGTCCGGAAAACCTTCCCTTCAGAAAGACTACAGGCGCTACACATTCCGGGCCGAAGTCATCCTCTGGGGACAGTTCCTGCTGCCAAAACTGAACAAGGGAGCTGAGAGGGGGCATGCACCCCAAGCCTTGTCAGAGTTACCCAGCCCTGTCAGCCCTGGGTTCAAAGACAGCCTGTCTGTACCCAGTACCTGGTCTTGTGATGTCCTGCAGCCTGGCCTGGGATGCCTACCAGCATCAAGATTTGACAAATATCTGCTGTTCTGAATCCCGCCCCTGCCTCAGAGCCCTGGCAACCCCACAGAGGTCTGCTTATGAGGCAGGAAGCAGGAGGCTGAGCTCTGGCCTGGGCCAAGAGTGAGGCCCCTGACTGCTGGGGCTTCAAGAGGTTGGAGGGGTGCAAAGACAGAGAGGAGACTGTCACACCACTAAACAAGGCCCCTCTCAAGGACTGCAGCATTATCAGACAAGGCTGCCTTTTGCCACCAGCTTTTATGATGTGCCTGGTTCCTTGGGAGAGGACGTCCCTATTACTTAAAACTGTGCAGAGGGGACCTGGGGAGTTGGCAATGCAAGTGTGAGGGTCAGAGTTCAGATCCAAGAGACCACGTAAAGCTGGGCAGGTATGGTGTCTGACTGTTCTCCCAGGTAGAGAGGGGAGAGGGGACCCCTGTAGCAAGCTGGCTGGCCAGAATAGCTGAGTCTGCCAGCTCTAGGTTAAGGGAGAAACCCTGACTCAATACATAAGGTGGAGAGTGACAGCGAAAGACACCTGATGTCAATTTCCAGCACACAATTGACATATGTAAACAAACATGCACATGTACAGATATGCCACAACTCACATAGCCACATAAAAAAGAATGAAATGTTATAGAGATGCAGCCATGTGCAGACAGGATGGCTCAGGTCCTGGCAGGCAGCTTGGTTTCCAGCCAACGTGCTGAGACGGGTGAATTCTTTCCTCTGTTGGTGTGGTCTACTCTGGCTGCCATGGCATCTATGTGTATGCTGCAGGCAAAGCGGGTTTCCTTGTATCAGGCCAAACAACAACAACAACAAAATTTAAACCATAAAAATAAAAATCCAAAAGGGCCTAGACTGTGTCTTCATCTTGACAGGGTTAATTGCCATCAGGGTCCTCTGAGCCTCAGTTTCCTCAACTGTAGGGTATGGCTCACACTGCAGGGATCTCCCAACTGTCTACTAGAGGGCTGTGTGTTGAGGGTGGAGCTTGTGGGAACAGAGGAGGAGGGTCCGCATATAGTGTGTTTGTGTGTGTGTGTGTGTGTGTGTGTGTGTGTGTGTGTGTGGTGAGTATATTTCTGTGAGCATGTATGTGTGGTTTGTGGTATGTGTGTGCATGTGTGTAGTGGGTATGTTTGTATATGCATGTGTGTGTGGTATATGTGGTGTTGTGTGTGTATGTGTGATGTATATGTGATATGTGGGTGTGTGGTATTTTTGTGGTTATGTGTGTGAGGGGGTGGATGCTTACATGTGTGTGCAGGCCCATTGTCTGTGTTTGTATGTGGGGAGGGCTGCCCAGTGTCCTGCTCTATCACTCTCTATCTTATTCTTTTTATTTTTATTTTTTTTTTTGGTGTTTTGAGACAGGGTTTCTCTGTAGCTTTGGAGCCTGTCCTGGAACTAGCTCTTGTAGACCAGGCTGGCCTCAAACTCACTAAGATCCGCCTGTCACTGCCTCTTGAGTGCTGGGATTAAAGGCGTGCGCCACCACCGCCCAGCTTCTCTACCTTATTCTTTCAAGACAGGATCTCTCACTGAACCTGGAGCTAGGCTGGTGGCCAGCAAGTCCCAGCAGCAGGGCCATATGTGTATGTGGCCACACTCAACTTTTATTTCTTGGAATTTGTGTTTAAGGATTTATACTTGCACAGTGAGGGCTTTTACCAGCTGAGCCATCCACCCAGCACAAAGAGGGTTTTTTTGCATTATACTCTGTATGGAGACTAACTCTGAATTCACTGATTGTGGCTGTGAATTTTAAGTCAGTGGCTCCACGGGGAGCTGGGCACTGGTGAGAAAGATTTGTCCAAAAACCTGTTAAGTCCCACTGACTGTGAGGATGGGGAGAGGGGATTGAGACATGGTCTCACTGAACCTGGTAGAACACTTGCTTTGCATGCAGCCTGCACAGAGTCCTGTTTTCCATGTCCAACACTAAACAAACACATACGAAACTCTCCATTACTGCTCAGGACTTCTAGCCAGTATGGCTTCTGCCCTCAAATGTCCTCCATTAGGAGAAAGCTGGGAGCAACAGGCCCTGAGTGTGGATGGATCTTCTTGATGTAGGTCTCCTCTCTCTGGCAAGCAGCCTGGTGCTTTGCCACTGGGGACCTCCCCAGGACCATCCATCACCAGCACAAAAGCACCCTTGGGCATGCAGGGGAGGAAACGGAAAAGTGCTTAGTCAGCCCTCCCTGCTACATGAGCTGACTCAGCATTACCTTCACAGCGAGCTAGAAACCCCCTCCGGTTCCCTATCCCAACTGCTTCTCCAAGAAGGGCATCCATAAGTGTGCTGTTCAGAAAACCTCCATGCCAGCAGGAGGCAAGGAGGCAGAGCCAGGAGGAGCTGGGTGAGAAACCAAATTAGATGCATGGCCTTCTGTTCCACCCAAGAAAAGCCTTTAAAGAAAGACACAGAACTGAACAAGCACGGCACTAGACATAGCTTGCCTGGAATAGAAAACGGAGGCAGACAAAAGCACTAGGGTAGACAGAAAGCCTTCAGACTATACTTGACAGAATGATTTCCATCAACATTAGCTAAGACTCTGAACTTCCTGCTCGCCAAAGAAAAAAGAGATATGCTGTATTATCAAATTTAACCATTGGACGGTTGGAAGTTCAGTCCTGGGGAGGAAAAAAGATCACGTCTGGTGCTCAGGGATGAGAAGGTACAAGTGAAAGGGAGGGGAAGGTGGCCCTGTGGACAGGTGAATGACAGCAGGGTCAAAGAGGACATGAGCCCGTGTGTGAGCCTTTGACATAGACTCCAAGAGACTTGATGGCCATTCAAGAAGACAGAGAGACTTGGAAGTAATGCAAAAATCTAGAAAAGGGTAAGAAATAGAGGCGGCCAGAAGAGAAACTGCTTCCTCCCTAGAGGCAGGGATTCCTGGATGTTTCAGCCCTCTGCTCCTCCCACCCAGATCTCGGCCTCTAACTCTTCCATTGCTGCTTTCATTTGACTCTATTTCCTCTCCTTGACAACCTCTGAGCGCCTGGAGGGGTCACATATGTCATTCCAACCCTGGGACTCAGTGCCGTAGTGGCAGACTTTGTCCCATCACTCTCCTGTAATGCCTGTTATTCCACAGAAAGACATCCATTCCCTGTGTCATGTTTTCTCTGGAGCACATCATCAGGCCTCCACACAACAGGCGTTTCAGAAAACCTGTGAGGTGACAGGGACTCTCTCAGATAAGCTCAGAGGAGCCAGCCAGGGGACTCACCTGCAGTAGACCCATGTTTGACTCTGAGGTTAGGCTCCTGGGACCATATACCCAACTGTACTTGACTCACATAGGGAGATCTTGGCCTAATCACACCTCAGCAAGTTCAAGGTGGTTCTGGTCGTCCATCACACTGGAGGCCTTGTGCTCTCAGAGGAGGCTGGGATATATGTCATGGTGATCTTCCATGGTCTAAAAGGGTTCCAAAAATACATGAGGAAACTGACGCCTCATGGACTCAGTCCCAGAAGATGAAGGGACCATGGGGTCTTAGACAGTTCATCATGTATGAGGCTGGCCACCACATCATCAGACTGCCTGCGTACGACAACCAGCCATCCTCCTGAGCTTGGTGCCTTTATCTGATCAGTTTTCCAGACCATGCAACAGACAGTGGGATTCACAGGAGATTAAGCCTGTTGACTCAGACTTAGCATAGCAATGGTGGAGGACGACACGCATGCGTGTTACACAGGCCCTGGGGATGAAGAGCTATCTACTGCCAGGCTGAATCTATGAAGCTTTGCCTGGCTGTGCAGGTGCAAATTCGGGGGAGTTGGGGTCCTGGCGTTTGAGACAGTTTTAAGTTTTACGTTTTACCTGAGCTCAGCTGGACTAGATGTTAGGATCGGAGGGTAAAGCTGGCTGTACACATAGCTGACTTCCTGGGTAGACTTGTTCTAGATCTCATCTGGAATAAATGGGAGTGGGTTTTTGTCAGGTGAAGTGCAGAACTTTTACATGCAGCATCTCCTTAGCCTGGCAGGCCAGTCACTGTGTTCTTGCATATTGGAGATAAAAGCCCAGCTGCTTAGCAGGGTCTAGGAGGTCCCCGAGGGACTGAGCTCCTGCCTGCAGCTAGTCCCTTCTCCTGACTCATTGATGTCTTCCAAATGCCAGGTCAAGCTTGTTGGTGCCCCAGGACATTCACACACACTGCTTGGTGCATCTCTGTCTGCAACCTTTTTCTCCACACCTCCAAATGTCTGTCTCATCTCTCCTCACTTTCTGAAGCGAGGTTGGCACACTGTGTTGCAACACTCCTCACCCCTTGCAGCGCTGTTGCCGCTGCTTGCAGCTCTCGCACCGTGTGTTCGTTTCTGTGCATATGGTCTGTTTTCTCAGGTATGATATATGATGCAAAACTTGTGTTTCCAGATTCCTGACATAGCAATGATGTCTCAGGCAACACAGGTGCATGGCAGGGGCTGAGGGAGTGCTCAGGACTGAATGCCAGGCTCTCTGATCTCTCTCTTTAATTGCCAAACTCCACAGCCTCAGCACAGGACAACTGGCCCTCCAGCAAGTGTCCCCAGTACAACCACCCTGGCATTTGCTGGAAAGGATGGTAGCCAATACATAGCCAAGATTCTGGGTTTTTTTCTTTTTGATGGGGAAGGGGGGCTCAAGACAGGGATTCTCTAGGTAGCTTTTGGACCCTGCCCTAGAACTCACTCTGTAGACTAGGCTAGCCTCAAACTCAGAGGTCCATTTGCCTCTGCCTCCTGAGTGCTGGGATTAAAAGCGTGCACCACCACTGGTCTGGTTGGTTCTGTAGACACTTCCTGATTTTGAAGTATCTACTTCAAAATTCACTTTGAGGATTACCAAAACTGGGGCTGTGAGGAGTTAATTTATGCTCCCCACATGTGAGGACCAAGCATAGGCCTCAACATCATGCAGGGCTGGCAGTGTCAGACAGTGATGCTCATTTTAAGAGCTCTTGGGATTGGGAAGCTGTGAGGTATCTGAATGGCTCCTGTGACTCTGGGGGCAACTGTCTGCTCCTCTGGACAGTGCAGAAAGGAACATGGGAGGTGAAGGGGGTCAAAGCAGGAGCTATGTCACCAGAAGGCAGAGGTCCACCCTGGGCTCTCATTTTCCCTTTGTCAGTGAACTAGACTGAAAAATCATCATTCCTTAGGCCTCAGTTTCCCCATATGTAAGTGAGGACAGTGTTTGTGTATCTGTCGTAAAGGGCTTCTGTCACAATCACAAGAAATGCAGGAGCTGGGAGCTGGAGAACACACCTGTCGAGCCAGTACTGGGGAGATTGAGACAGGAGGGGTCCCTGTTCTAGGCTACACTGGGCTATATATAACAAGACTCTGTCTCAAACAAACTAAAAAAGATGGTTACTGTTATGTCTTTGTGAGATGCCTCCTAAATCCACTGTGCACTGGGCTCCTTGCATGAGCATTTCCTGACTGTCTAGTTCTAGGGCACAGCAAGGGGGCTTGCATCTTAATTATATTTCCAGAGTCCCAGAGCAGAGCAGACAGCTAGTCTAGTCAAAGGAGCCCTAGAGTGGAAACTGGATCTGGGTGTGGTGGGCCCTACCTGAAATCCCAGCCCTCAGGTGTTCAGGTTCATACCTGGCTATAGACAGTTCAAGGCCAGCCTGCAGTACATGCATTCATCTCTCAAAAACAAACAAAACAGAATTGAGGTGTTAAGTCTGTAAGCCATCTGGAACTTCTATGTCAAAGTCATGGAAATTAATTCTGGCTGTGACACTTGCGGGTCGAGGTCCCTGTGCCATTTCTGGATGGTTTCCTAGACCATCAAATGGGGACAATAGCTTGTGTGAATCTTCCCAGGCAAGTTCACACCCTACTCTTCCATCCACACTCCTCACATCCTTTTCCAGGGGATATCTCCAGGTCTTAGGGAGTTCACAGCCTCCAGTCCTGCTTCAGGAATAGCCTTCCTTCGGACTTTTCTTTGACTGGCGCTGTCTTACTCCTGGACTGTCAGCCTTTCCTGGCTGTCTATGTCAGTAGCCCCAGTGCAGTCATCCTTGGTGGTCTACAAGGGCTGTGGCAGCGTTCACAATCACCTACATACTGTTTCTTCCACAGACTCTGGGACTACCTGCTTGCATGAGTAGCCCATACTCACTTTGGTCAGGACCTGGCACAGTACCTGGGACCCAGTAAGAACTCAACAAAGCCTTCATAGAAAATGGAGTCTGCCTGACATTTCCTCCAATCTGTTTCTATTGAGATTCCCCAGTAGCCCAGTTGGAAGCAACTTCAAACATGGCATTCCTAGGAGCCACCTCCAGCCTCCTCCTGCCCCATCTGTTGGAGCAATAGGGCATGAATTCTGGGCCAGTCCTACTGAGTTTCATTCCTAGGCTCCATTATTAAAATGGGGTTAATCATAGTAGGGCTATGTAGAATTACTTAGAATTATTTCTGAGATGGAACAAATTAACACACGTGTATACATGATATCAAAGACACGCACAATGCACTTGGCCCTGGCTTTGCCTCATGCTGTTTACGGACATGACTGTGAGCTGGACCAGGGGGCTTCTCTTCCACTAGTGTGTTGGCTCCTCCTCCAGGCAGTGCTCAGTACTGGTGGCCGGTCAGAAGCAACTGGGAGCTCTGAGGAATCCTGAAGCCACATCCAGACCCACGACTCCTTCCTCCAGCTGTGGGTCTTGAGTATGGATCTCCCTCCATAAGTCCATCACGGAATCCACACTGAGGCCCACTGTAAACTCATCTTGCTCCAAGAGCCACAGAGACACTCTCCGTCCACTTTCCCCAGCGGCCTCTTACAATGTTTATTCCCACAACCCAGTGACTGTCCCTGCTCTTATCTCTTTCCAAGCAGTGGCCTTCTCCTGGGAGGCAGGCACTTGGTGACATCTGGTGATATTCTGGGTTTCATGGCTTAGGAGGAAGATGTTCCCAGAATCCAGTCAGTGGTGAGCGGAGACACTTCTTAAGCTGCTGCTCAGTGCAGCGCGCACATATAGCTTGGAGCCCACAGCAGGAGTGCTGAAGCTGAGACAAACCTCTAGAAGAACTTTCCTTTCTGGGCACAGGAGGACGGAGCCTTGTTAAAATGGGAAGGGGAAAAGTGAAAGGGTGTAGCACAACCGTGACTGACTACCAACCCCAGGTTGAACAGGGCATCCACATATACCAGTTACCTTTACTGCTCTGAGAACAGTGTAACAGATGCGCTGTTAGTCCCTGGGCTAACCCCTCAACTTGACCTATCAGACAGTTCTAAGTAAGCTGACATTATCCCCAGGAAGGGTACTGCAAGGTCATGCGACTAGGCCAAGGTCAAAAAACTTGGGCATAGCAGATTTAGATCTTTCACTCCATGTTAGGATTCAAAGTGAAGGCTGTGCCTCTCACAGGGTGAATGACACCCGCTCGCACTTCGTGAGCCTTGCCCTCTCTCAGGCAGCTCTCTGAAGGCCTTACATCATGGAAACTAAATTAATTCCCAGTCAACCCTTCAAGCTAGATCACAAGCTTGTGGTTATCATAATGTCCATTTTACACCCCAGGAACTCTGAGGCAGAGCCGGGAGCAGTCTCCTGAGGAGGTCTGTGCTGTCAGCAGGGGCAGTGGAGACAAGGTTTGAGGACAGGGAGCACAACCTGTTTCGCTCTGACAACACACTGTGGAGGAGCGGGAAACTCCGCCTGTGTCAGCCCTGCGCAGGGCCTAGTTCTCCTTCTCTCACTGCTCTCCCCAGACATCTGTCACTCTGGATCTCAGTTCACACTTCACTGCTCTGGAACATTCCAGCTAAGCTCACACACAGTTTTCTTCATCGCATGCCACCATTTATAATGAACTAATCACATGTGCAAGGGTTTGCCTCTATGCTGTGTGGACAGGGACGCTGTGCAGTGCAGTCCCCCTAGGATTTGGGCATTGTGCCTGGCACTAAATAAGTGTTCAATAAAACTTCCCGCTGAGGGCTGGAGAGATGGCTCAGTAGGTGAAGCATCTGTTGTGTTAGCATGAGGGCATGAGTTCAGCCTTCGGAACCCACATAAAATGCCGGCATGGCGGTGTTTGTTTGCAGTCCCAGATTGGGAAGCAGGAAAAGCAAGTCCCTGGGGTCTGTTGGCTGGCCAGGCTAATCTAATTGCTGACTCCATGACCCAGTGAGAGACCCAGTCTCAAAAAAAATAAGATGGATGGTCTCTGAGGAATAACACTGGAGGTTGACCTCTGACCTCCACACGCATGCCCCCACGGCAAGACACAAAGATTGCTGCTCAATGCACCGAGGAGGAGATCTGAGGTCAAAACGACAACTGCTGCCTATCTGCCCAATCTCCCCATCTCCAGAGAGGTACAGCACTGTCAACGGAGCTCCATCCAAATGCCCCTACATTCTCTGGCAATAAACCATCCCCCAATGCCATCACCCTGTCACAGTTGCCCATCCTAATCACTCTCCATCAGCACCGCTAGTGTTCCTGACTTGCTGTGCCATCCCCCCTGCAGAAGGGAGAAGGGCTGTGTTTGCTGGGGCAGCCATGGAGGACAGGCCTTTCTTCCTGCTGTATTTAAGCTGCTGCTAATCACGAAGATTAGACTAAAACAATTACAACAGCTAATTAAAGAACAATGCGGGTTTTGGCATCTTCGCGCAGACGGCACCATTGGGAATTCCTAACTCGGGCAAAGCAGGGATAATTAAAACCCCAGCTCGACTCTCCCCACTCCGGCAGCTGGATCACACTGATTAAACTGCAAATAAAACACACGAAACCAACACTTTGTAGTCGATCCAATTTCACTTAAAAGGGCTTTTAACTGATTCATAAACAGAGAAGCCATAAACAGCAAATTATTTAACTGAAGCCAGTTATTTCATCATCACCATTTGCTGATCCCCTGCACTGGACCAGCACAAGTGGCACAGGGAACCCTGGGCTGGCAGAGCCTTAGGAATCATCCCAGAGCTTAGCACCACTCACTTCTATACACTGGTAACAGACCTCACCCCCCATGCCATTCCTCCTTTGGTTATTTCTGTCTTATTGAAAGAAAAATAGGGGATTGTATGCATCTCTGAATGTGCCTGAGTCTACCTGGGGTCAAGCCTTGAAGACAGATCAATAGTACATGATAGAAGAAAACTCTAAATCATAGCTACATTGAAAAAAAATAACATCAAGCTGAAAATATTCAGAGATGGTGAAGTTCAGACTATACGAAGCAAGCACTGTCTATTGCAGTAAGGAAAATACATGCTTTCAGGCTATGGAATGACTGGCTATAATAGCTAGGTATCAAAGGATGCTTGATTTGGACAGAAATGTTGTAATCACAGCCTAGTCCTGTTCACATGGCTTCTCTGTATGCACCAACAAGTAAGGCTACCTGATTGGTTACCTCTTCTATCAGCCCCTCCTAACCAGGAAATAGGGTGGGGGGGGAATACCAAAGGTCAGGAAAAGAAGAGCAGAACACAACATGTAGCATTATATGAACTGAACAGGTTGTATTTGGGAACATATATGTATTACATATATTAATAGTTAGTGAAGAAAATAGGATGTGAATTTGAAGAATATTTAAGTATATATACAGACTCGTGTGCAAGAGCAATTAATGAAAAAAGCAACCATGAATTTGAAGGAGAGTGGGGAGAGGTACATGGGAAGGTTTGGAGGGAGGAAAGGGAAGCAAGCAATGCTATAATTTAATTAACGTTTCAAAAAATAGTATAACCATATATACTGAGAAGGCCAAGCCACAGTTTAAAAATAAGTGGTTTTGACATTCCAAAAAAAAAAAAAAAAAGTATGGGGGGAAAAAAAAGCCAATGTGGAGGTATGTGCTCAGAAACTAGTGCTTTGAAAGTCAGGGCAAGGGGATTACAATGACTTTAGGTAAGCTTGGGCTACATAGTGTGACACTGTCTCAAAACACCAAAGAGACAACAAAATGTCGATGTGGTTCTGAGACTTGCCAGACTCAGGTCCCTGAAAGTTGCTAGAGGCTCATCCTCAAAATTTCTGAGCTGATCTCAGTGTCTACAAACACTGTGTGATGGGTGTGTTCCACAGATCACACTGGGAAAGGGCTCTTCAATAAGGAACATCTCACAGTCGGAGGAAACAAATGTTACCAGACTCCACACACAGATGGTCCCCCAAGCACAATGATTTAAATTTTTGTCATATTTGTGATGGTACAGAAGTGAGAGAAACCTTGTGTGAAGCTTTGCATTTTGAGTGTTTTCAGGGGCTGACCGCCTACCGCCTCTGCCCTCTTTCCACACCAGTAGGTACCCTTCCCATATGGTGAGCAAGGGAACTCAGTAACAGGCTGTTACAGAGTCTGGCAAGACCTAAGGTGGATTCAGTGAACTTCAATTTATGATATTTTCAATATACCATGGGTATATGGGTGTGTAAATCAAGAAAAAATTCTACTCTCTTTAACATCAATGAACCTGATGCAAAAAAGTCTTCCAAATGCCACTAAATCATAAGGAAATACACCTAAAATTCCATTTCAAAATCATAAATTCACCTAGCTATCTTGTTTTCCTCTTTTCAAGCTCTTTCATGGAACATTAGTTTTTTTAAAAAAA
>JAQHUG010000240.1:2281413-2328598 GCA_028555095.1 Dicrostonyx torquatus
GGATCAGCAGGCAGCAGGAAGAGCAAGTGAGCCACTGGGCCTGATTTATGCTTCTGAATCCTCAACCCCTCCCCCCTACACTTCCTCCAACAAGCCACACCTACTCCAATAAAGCCACACCTCCAAACAGATCACTCCCAGTGATCCTATGAGGGCCATTTTTATTCAAATCACCATGAAACCTATCTCAGCAGGGTGGAAAAGGAGAACCAAGGCCCAGAAGTTGTCCTCTGACCTCTACATATAAGGGATGTCACAGGAGTAACCTACATTCTCACGCAGGCAACACAAAGTAAGTCTTAGAAAGAAAGCAATTGAGAGAGCAAAAGTGAGGAAGAGGGGGGAGCAAGCAGGGCAGAGGCTTGCCAAGAATGTGATTTCAAGGAATATCTTTGTGGTTTGGTTGAACATCAGATGGCCAATATTTAACCCTTTGTGATAAGACTCTCATGGTTTTGGCCAATATCATGATGAACGGAAGTTCAAAATTTTCCACATGAATAATTTTAGAGTAACTGTGTCAAAACACAAATCCATGGAAAAGACTGGAGAAATAAATAACAAGCTGGAATGGTCACATATTGTCTATCTTGGTCACCTCCCAATTTTCCAATTATAAGAATGTACTGTTTTATGAGCAGAAAATGTTCCATTCAGATGTTTAATTTGGGTAAGTCACTTGCTGCTTTTGAGGCCCCTAGCCTCATGTTTATACCACAAATATGGCAAATTCCATCAGTAAGACCACTCTCAAATATTACAGACAAAACGAGTTAAATTGTTTGTGGACATCTGTCTTAGAGGGGCAAAGGTGAAGGCAAGCTTAGATTCATAGTTATTAACACTGAATTCAGGTGTCATCAAAACACGAATTAAAAGTGATGTTATGTCTCAAGCAGGAAGCCTCCCTGTCACCAGGACACATCTAAACAACCCTTCCTTGTCATCTGAATCTGCCATCCTTTTCATGTTTGTCTTTTTGTTTTCTTTTCTTTTTGTTTTGTTTTATTTTATTAGAGACAAGACCTTCCTATAGAGCCCAGGTTGGCTCAGAACTCACTGTAGCCCAGGCTAGTCTTGAACTCATCAATCCTCTTTCTCTGCCTCCCAAGTGATAAGGTTGTAGGTGCCATTGAGGATCAGCTTCATTACAGGACTTTCTTTCCTTTTATAAATGAGAGAACTTGGCCAAGGTCTCAGGATAAAGGAGCCCATAATGCCTACAGGTAACAGTGGAGAGGGATTGCTTTTTTGGGTTACCTCCCAGCTGTGCAAAATGAAAACACTGCGAATCTCTGTGGGACAACACAGTACCAGAGTTAACAACACTGCTATGTGTGGAGCTACGCTTTTTGCAAAAAGGTAGATCTCATTTTAAGTGTTTTACAACCAAAATAAAAAAGGAGAAACGGCAGCAAATATGAGGAGGTGACAGATATTACGCTCACTGTGATGACATTGCAAAGGTTTGTGAAGGCTTTCAAACCTTCAGATTGCATCTATTAAACACACAGCTTTTGTATGTCTGTTTTACTCTGTTAAAGCAGGAAGCAAGCAAACATGGCAAGTATGTTGATGCA
Organism: Dicrostonyx torquatus; assembly: GCA_028555095.1. NCBI lineage: Eukaryota > Metazoa > Chordata > Mammalia > Rodentia > Cricetidae > Dicrostonyx > Dicrostonyx torquatus. The sequence continues at coordinate 2,282,994 of JAQHUG010000240.1, forward strand.
CACTGGTAATCCCTGCACTCAGAAGGTTGGGACAAGAGGATTGTCATGAGTTCGGGGACTACCTGCGCTACATAGTGAGTTCTAGGCTGTGCTGTGCTACAGATAACTGAAAATCAAAGAATTAAATATGGCCACCAAAGGGGGGAAAAAGAAAGAAAAGAAAACTAATCCCTGAAACCTAGATTTTATAGGGTTAACAGGTTCTGCGACGCATGCTTACTGCCAAGATGGATTAATACTCTTGAGGGTAACAGTCATTAGACAGTATATAAGTGATCAGGTTGTGCTAGACACCTTTAATATATTCTCTTTTTATTTGTGCACCAAATATTTTCATTAAAAAAAATCCCCAGTGTTTAAGAGACAAGAGTGCACTTTTAACAAGAATTATTCAAAGTAGATGAAACAGCTGTGCACAAATACAGTTCGTTAACTATATACAGCTAGACCAATTTGAAGGGAACAATTGCCTTTTCATACCTGATTATGATCAGATTCTATTTTAACACAAATCTCTGACTATAAAATTGCACTTGGATTTCACAAGCAAGTCTCTCTCTCTCTCTCTCTCTCTCTCTCTCTCTCTCTCTCTCTCTCTCTCTCTTTTTTCTTTCAACTCTTAAATTCCGTCCTGGTGAGCCAGAGGATTCCACTGAGCTGCTCACATCTGAGATCTAGATCAAGGCAGCTGGCTGCCAGCTCTGGCTCTGGCCACATACACCCAGGACCGAGGTCAGAGGCTGGCAACCTGTGAGGCTCTTGCTGCGCTCAATCTGCTAGACGGACTTGCTTTTCCCTCGGATATCAGTAATCTGAGCTTGGAGACAACAGGGTGGTGGTGCTGGGGAGATTCTGAAGTTTACACAAAGCAGCTAGCAGAACAAGAGACAGGTTGTTCTGCTAGAGCCGGGTCCTCTGTTTGGTGCTGATGAACGGGGTCCTCTTTGGGGTGGAGAAACAGGGCTGCCGGTCCACACCATGAAAAGATCTCAAGATAATGAAGGTAAGAAACGGAAGAAGGTAAAATGGGTCACAGAGCAGGCAGGAGGATGAGAATGGACTCCGGGTTCACAGGTCAGGGAGTCACAAGAGTATGATGCCATGAGGGATCATGGGTAATCCTAAAGAAGCCAACCCCCACACTGAAAAAGGAAGACTGAGGAAGTTTGAACTTGTACTCACTACATTCCACTAAAGACAAGGAAGGAGCTGGGGAAATGGCTGAATGGGTAAGGTGTTTCCTGGCAAGTGTGAGGACCTGAGTTCAATCCCCAGTAACCAGGTAAAAAGCTCCCAGCACCGGGGAGATGGAGACATGAAGATTCCTGGAACTCACCAGCCAATCAAACAGGCTTACTCTGTGACTTCAAAGCCAGTGGGAGGATGATTTTCCTGAGGATGATGCCTGGGGTTGTCCTATGGCCTCCACATGTGAGTATATGAACACACACACACACAATACACATAGACACAGACACACACACAGGGGAAAGAAAAAGAAAGAGGGGGCACATGCAAAACATGATATAATTTACCATGACTCCTTAGGTATAGGGCTTAACTCAGGCTTCCAGAGCCTGCAGACAGCTGGCACGTACATGTGTGCACTCACATTTCAGTCCTCAGTCCACCTGCTTCTAAACTTCCTTCTCATACAGTTACCCGAGAGTCTAACACAGAGGCTTGCAAAGGCTTTCGAAGTATCAGAGACTCGAAGTTCTCAGCTTCACGGGCCAGGTAATCCCTGTCTGCACTAGTAGCTCCGAGCCCAAAGCAGTACATAATGAATGAGTGTGGCTGTCTTCCAGCAGAACCTACCCTGCCCCAGCCTGAGCTTTCTTTCTCCTTTGGGACAGCTGGCTGGTTTTGGCTCCTGTTCACACTCCACCAAACCACAGCCTAGAACAAAGAACACGGTTTCTGGACAGGCTCAGCTCTAGATTCCAAACATAAATCATCTGCTCTGGTGTTTGTCTCCTTTTTTTGTATAACAAACATAATATACACTTTAGAGCTAGCAAGATGACAAAATGGCTCAGTAGGTAAAGACGCTTGCGTTGCAAACTGGGTGACCTGAGTTTGATTCCCAGAACTCAGAGGAACAAGAGAAGCTACTCTACAGAGTTCTGCTCTAGCCTTGACATTGTTTTCATAGGACACAGCCCCCATCATATAGATATGCACAATAATAATAACATAAAATTACAAAAATACATTTTACAAAAGATTCCTCGCCATTCACTTTATAACTTTCAGTACAGGAACCTGCAAGTGTCATACCTCCAGGGAAAGCAATTAATCACCCGGAGTATCCTCATTTCTGAAATGGCATTGAAAACAATAGCTTCTAGAAGGTTCTTCCCTTACACCAATATGTGTGCCATCACTGTGTTGAATGAGCAGATGATGTGGTGTGAAGATTCAATGACACTAGCAGCCTCAGCCCCATCCTTGACACACACACACACACACACACACACACACACACACAAAACACATGCCTGCACATCTGTTGACTCCATGTGTGTGGAAATCACCCCTGACAAAGCAAGTGCTCTTCAAAGAACTGTTTGTCCACTGATAAACATGAAAACACTCTCCCAAACAACCAGCTCTCTACAAGAGCTGAGCAGTGGGCTTGGCTCCTCAGCACTTTGTAATCCACTCTCTATCCATTTGTCTCCTAGTAGGAGCAAGGAAACCTCTTGAACCAGCTCAGGGATTATGAAGTGCTATTAACTGTTTGCCAGGTTCCAGTCACCTCAGTCAGAGAAACAGGACTGCAGTTGGGCCTCAGGATGAGTGGCCTGGGGTACTTAGGGTTTGGTTTCCATGGAGAACAGGTCCTCCATGGTGGGATGAGTAAGGGGCAGCAGGCTGTCTGATGAGCTGAGCAGATGGCTCATTTGCACTGGATTGGGGGATCAGGAGAACGCATCTCATGGGCAGCTCCTTTTGGACACTTTGGACAAGATTATGTCTTTGGCCAAAGATGGTCAGTGTATTTGGGAGCCGTCAGACACTCGACCACCCTGTATGAAGGCAGTGTTTACACTCAGCCATGCCCTAGTTGGTCCCTCGGTTAGTGCCAGCCCCTCTGTGTGTCTCATCAGCGAGCTACATCTTTGGCCAAGATGGCAACAGCCCAAGCCTGGGGGAGGGAGTGTGACGGCTCCAGAGGCAATAAGCAAAATCCTCTCAGAGTTGCAGTGTGTGGATCAGGTCTCAATGTCACCACCCTGTGGTGATATTCTTGGTCATGGTGTCAGAACAAGGGTGGAGGTAGGCAACGTTCTCTTAGAACAACATAAATGAACACTCATGTTCCCTGGCTCCAGAACAGATGAGCCAGTGTCTGCCTCTAGCCATGCAAACTGGGTCCAAATGGAGTCAATGGAGATCGGCTGAGGACAGCCAGATGTAGGCTTTGGCTTTAGTGAGGGCTTTGGTCTGCTTGGCTGACACGTCTGTCTCCCAGCCATGGCTGATTTGATTTGGTTGTGGTTGTGCTTTTACTTTTTGAAGGAGTAGAGGCTAAAGCTGCCCTCTGAGGATAAAGAAAGATCTCTCTATGTGTGCACATAAGTGTTCATGCATGTATGTACCTGTGTGTACATGTTTATGTGTGTGTGTGTATATATATATATATGTAATGTATAAATATGCCTCTCTCTCTCTCTCCTCTCTCTTTCTCTCTATGTGTGTGTGCGTGCGCGAGTGTGTATCTAGAGCCACTGATACATATATACATTGTCCCACATGGTAGGGGTTACAGTTTTATTGACATGTATATCTAAGATCCAAGAGGCCAGTTGTAAATGCACAATGTAGTAGGAGATTGATCTTTCGTTTCCCGACTGCTCAGACCCAAATAATCACATAGCAACTGTATTAACTACATCACTGATTGGCCAATAGTTTAGGTATATCCCTGGATAACTTATAATTTAAATTAACCTATTTCTATTAATCTATGTATCACCATGAGGCTGTGGCCTACCGGTAAGGTTCCTTCGGCAGCTACATGGCTTCTCCTTAACTCTGCCTACTTTCTCTCTATATCTCTGTTCAAATTTCCTGCTAAGCCATTGGCCAAAACAGTTTTATACATTAACCATTGGTACCTCCAGAAAAAGAAGGTTAACCCAGCAAGTTACTTCAGAGACCCTATCACAAAGGCCCATCCCATAGGGCAAATAAGCTTGAATCTAGAAGTCACAGAGGCTGGGGAGGCTGGAATTTAGGTACTTAAGTTCATTTCAGATCAGCCAGACATGTGTGTCCAGAACTTACACCCTAGACAGTCACACGCCTGCTGGCAAGTACTCTGAATTCTTTAGTTTCCTGTTCCCACACAGACCCTAGCAGAAGCCACAGAGAGAGCACAAGTGAATAGCATTGAAAACTAAGCATGAGCGCATCCAGGAGAGGGGGCATTGCACACCGTGGACACAAGTCAGATTAACTAAAGTCAACTAACCAGAACTACCTACAGAAGGAGTCCTTTCCATGTCCTCTTGGAAGACTCTAACAAAGAAAGAGTTAAGAAAAATGGCAATTTACAAAAAGAAAAAGAAAATTCTCCTGGTTGTCTCTCAGTTCAAGTCCAGAGCCAGTGTGCTCTCCCTCACCATCCTGAGAGCCACATGTGTGGGTGACCTCAAATGTCCTAGCAGCCACAACATAAAAACAGAAGTTGAAAGCAATGGGAGAAACTTCCTCAATTAAGCTCTTTTATTTAACCCGTATTTCCAAAATATTATTATGTGTACAATTAATAGGAAAAAAGTTTGAGATCTAAAGCATATTAAGTAGTGAGATATTTTGAATTTTCTTTGGGGGTGTGTATATGTGTTTATACACACACAAGTTCGTGTGTGTGTATACAAGCTCATGTGTATGAGTGTATATGTGTGTATGGCTTCCTCAATGGCTCGCCATCTCACCTAGCTTCGAGTGTTCTCTTACATGAGTGTTCTCTTGAATGAACCAGGCTGGTATAAGAACGTGGTCATCACTTAACAGGTCCTTTGTAAAGCATCATCTCCCACAGGTGCACCATGATGGATGAGCTGAGCCAAGGCTCCAGTGGGCTTAAGACTGCAGTGGTGATCCCCAAGGCATTGCTCAGCAGGAAGGCGGCTGCAGGGAGAGCTGCACTGTGATTTTCATCTCAACCTATCTGTCTCTACTGTAATAGGCAGCACCATCCCCATCCTCCACTTGAGTGATCTCACATGATAGAGCCAAGAGGGGAGTGGGATTGAGACTTTTCCAAGCAGGTCTTCTTTTGTACTAACCTACTGATGACGTCTACAAAGACCTTCCCTGAGAGGTGCATGCTGTCTAGCAAGAGTGGGAAAAAAACCTATCTGCTGGCTGCTTGGAATAAAGCTATCTGATATATGGGGCAGACATTATTAAACCTACTTTGGTAGTAAGAAAACTGACTCAGAAAAAGAAATAAATTTCTTTCTTGATACATTGGGGATTCTAAAAGGAGGAGACCAGCAAAAAGGAGAATGGCCTTACCCATGTTAAATCATCCATCTTCTGTTTTCCACCTTCTCCTACGCATGGCGTGAGAATTCTTTTATTTTCGAGTGTTCTCTTGTCAGCCCATTGGTATTTCTACTTTGGTGAATTTGTTTTAAAAAGAAACATTACCCGTACGTTGGAAGGAAAACTAGTCTAATTTGCCATAAATGGGATGTAACTAGGAAAATACGCACAGAGCTCTTAATGTCTTTAAAGCTTGCTCCTGCTGTGCGTAAACTTGTCTGGGAGTCACCAGCTTCCACCCAACACTCCGGGAAAAGCTGCAGAGGAGAAGTGGAGTCTTGAGCTTGACCTGGCTGGAGGAGAAACAGGGAGCCAGGACAAGAAGGAGCATCCAGGATGGGGTGCATGGCTTGTGCAAAGACATGGAGGTGAGTGGATGGAGAACAAACAGAGCTTAAACTGAAGTCGGGGAGCTATCTACATAACTCTTTGCCAGAGACAGTGAGTTTGGTGCTGGGACTTATCTTGCTGGGATGTGGAGTACAATTATTTTAAAAGAAGAACAGAAATGACAGTGTTTGAGTCACATCCAGAAATCCAGGTGCCCAGGCACCAACAGCATTCACCAGAAGTTTCTGGCTCCATTGTCTGACTCCATTTTTCTAGCAGGAAAAATACAACAGTCAAATTTCCTGGAAAATTGTGCATTATGAGTGGGTGTCCAGTGTTGAGAGGAGATTAACAGAGAAGAAAAGAGATCGGTGGCCAATGGCAATCACGTGGTCCTGATGCTATAGCCCCATGCTTGGTGTGTGTGTGTGTGTGTGTGTGTGTGTGTGTGTGTGTGTGTGTGTGTTACCCTAGGACATCAGAGAGATGCACAGATCCTGTAAAGGATCAGGGCAGCTCTAGCCCCTGTGGATTCCATAGTGACCGCTGACCCAGATCAGTCCACAGTCACCCACCCCAAGGGGGCTTTTCTTAGCTCTCTGCATTATAGGCAGTGTTGCCTGGGTCTGAGACCTTGACAATGTCAGGCCAGCTCAGTACATTTGTATAGATGACAGGCCTTGCAGCTTTCCCTATAGGAAAAGTGAGTGGCAAATTTGTTAACAATCACTTGGACAAAAGGAGTCTATTCTGTGTTTGTGTTATCCAGGAACAGCCATTATGGAACTTTAGAAGGTCATGTGTAATGTACTGAAGCTGGGATAAGAATTAATATTCATCCCCATAAGGGCTCACAAACGCCCCTCCCCTCACAAAAAAAAAAAAGAGAATGACAAAGTGGGTTTTCCTTTGCAGAGCAGGTGAGTCTGACGATTGCTTGTGTTCACAGCCAGAAGACAGTGGCCTGTGAAGACCTGCAACAGGGACTTCCTTGAACTAACAGGGAACTATTTTGCTGGAAAGCTAAGGTGCAAGAATCTGCATTGTCAAGCCCAGAGATGCACCACCACTGCCTCCAGTCAACCTTGTCTTCTAGAGAGGCTGAGAGAAGAGCCTCCACAGCAGGACCTCTTGTAACACACTTGAGATCAGGAGATCCTGGGGTCAAGGTCAGTCAATGAGAGAGAGAGAGAGAGAGAGAGAGAGAGAGAGAGAGAGAGAGAGAGAGAGAGAGAGAGAGAGAGAGGAGAAAGAGAGAGAGGCTCTAGATGCACATGTTCTTGACAAGCTCACAGCATATCTCAAAGACTCATGTCTCCAAGGACCATCCCTTGCTCACTCCAGACTTGTAGGTACACTTTTGACCTAGTTCCTAACTCAGACTTCCCTGCCCTCACACTGCACATGTTCTTACCTATCCTATCTATCCCACCTCTCTTTGAGATAATAGTTACAAGGTTGGCCTTGAACTCACTATGTAGATGAGAACAGTTTTGAACTCCTGGTCCTCTTGTCTCCTTGCCCCAACATGTTGGGTTTCGGGCAAGTATCATTGCACGTGGTTTTATGCAGAGCTGGAGATCAAACCCAGAGCTTCTTGCATGATTGGCAAGCACTTTACCTACATTCTGCTTTAAAGCCCCTTTAATATGTCCCTTCCTCTCCTTTTTTCAACATCTTTTTTACCCATCATTATAGCTCTTCTGAATGTTCTCTTTAGGTCCCTTCCACCTCCAAACCCAATATAAGCCATTCCCACACAGCAGAAGAGGACTCTCAAGTTGGTCTCCTAAGTGAGTAATGCTCCTGTTCAGACATCTTCAGTGGCTCTGTACCACCTACAGGAGGATTTGGGGTTTCTTGATAGGGGTCTTTAGTCCTTGGGCATTTTCTTCCTTCACTGGCCACCTCACCTGCTAATCCCTGATCTTTGCCCTGTGCTTCCAAGTGGTCATTATCTCCTGTAGTTTCCTGTTTGTGCTCACATCCCATCTCTGTTGCTTGGGAACAGCTGTCTATATGGAAGGATCTGCTCTGATCCTGGCCTAATTCTCACTCAGCCTTTGGGCAAGGCTGTGAACAGCTGCTTCCCTAGAGAGCTGGCCCATGGGCTTTCTGCTGGGAGTGCTAGATACTGTCACAGAACGGATAGGCTCTTCCCAGAGGCTGGACTGTAGCTGGGTGACAGAGCACTTGCCTAGTCTGCTCAAAGTGGCCAGGTTACTTTCTCCACAAGGAAACTGCCACCTATCTAATAAAAATTCAGCTGTAAATAGCCAAGAAAACTGGAGGGTAGTGAGATGGCTCAGTGGGTAAAAGAGCTTGCCATCTAATGACATAAGCCTGAGAACCTGAGTTCAAACCTTGGGATCCACATAAAGGTGGAGGAAGAGAACCAATCTTACTGGATTGTCATCTGACCTCCATACAAGTGCTCTGGCACACAGCCCAACACCAAAAATAATAATAATAACAATAATAATATTTTTCAAGAGTAAAAGCGAGTGACGGAGAAAGCTCAATGCATATGGCCTTGCACACGGTCACTCTCTGGGGACCTCCCTGCCACATCTGCACTAGTATGTCTCCCCACCAGCCCCAGGACTTGTACAGGAAGCTGAGGTCTTAGGAGTCTATGGAGAGAAAATGCTAGTAGGGTCATTGAACTTGTGCTTACACAGGCAATTATTGTTACTAATTCTGATTAAGATGTATCATGTTCTTTGCTTATGAATGTAACTGTGATGGTATTGACAGTACCAAGACCTCGACACTGATACAAGCTGCTGACATGTTCATGTCACACAATCTGGTAGCAGATGTCTCAGGTTACTGCTTACTCCTCACACTCCTCTGACAGTAGTTAATACATCTGCTGACAAATCTAGTGAGTGAGCATGCTAAAACACAGGCAAGCACAGGGGTGCCTGCAGACTGCTGTTTTTACATGTATTCTGTAGCTGTATTTATTGTAAATGGTTTCCTTTGTCTTACTATGTATCCACTCTTATTTTAGAATATTATTCAGAGATAGTATGGCATAGGTTCCTGCAGATGCTAAATGGATCCTTGATAGAACAGAGGTGTCAATAACCTTCTCTAGACTATGGGCTCACTGCAGATCAAGTGAGCATATCATGCATATCTTAATTTTGGTATCTAAAGCACTGGTTGGTGCATGCTACAAATTTCCAAAGAGTGAATTAAGGTAGTCTGGCTGCATATCAGAGGAAGCAGTCTATCTACATACCTACATATTTATCATCTGTTTGTCATCTATGTATCTACTTATTTATCTATCTATATGTCTGTCTGTCATCTAGCAATCCATCACTCAATCTATCACCTAAGTATCTATGTATCACTCTGTGATCCTTCCTTCCACACAGTTCTCTATTCATCCATTATTTACAATAACACCTATCCATCCACTACCCACCCACCCATCCAATCATTCACCTACCCATCATCCATTCATCCATCCATCCATCCATCCACCCATCCATTCATCTACCTATTCATCCACCCACCCATCCATCCATCCATCCATCCATCCATCCATCCATCCATCACTTCATCATTCAGCTATCCACCATCTAACATCCAATATCCACATCTCCTACTGTCCATTCACTTACTATTCATCTCTCCATCATATACCCTTTGTCTCATCCAATCCACAGCTCTAACTAACACCACCTCTATTGTCAGCTCAGCAGTTCATTTGGGTACTTGGACAAGGGAAAATGTAACTCAGTGTGGAAATAGGTGGCATTATTCTCTTATGTGGCTTTGGGCATGATTTTTCACATGCCTGTGGCTTTGTTGTCTTCCAGAGTGCTAGCATAGAGTTCCGTCTCCAGCTGTCATACCACAGGCTGGGCCATGAGCCCAGGCATAGCCCTGAGCCTGTGCCCAGACCGTTGACTCTTCAAAGAATCCATTGATTTCTTGCTTTTAAAATAACACAGAGTGGTTGAGCCTCAAAGGATAGTCGTGGACTATTACTAAATCCACGCACTGTGCCATGGTGGCCGAGTTCTGCTGAGAACCAGAGCTTGCTCTCAGAGTAGCCTTGGGTGACTTACTTAGCTCTCTCCCCTCAGTTTCTTTCTTTTTCTTTACAAGCTGGAGGGCAGCCACACTATCTCACAGGGGTTTCTGGAACCTTCTTAGAAAAGAGATTGAGTTTATTCTTGTGAAGAACTAAGCATGGTGGCCTGCACATAGTTCAGTGTTCAAGCAGTCAAAGTCATTACTTGTTTCCTTTGCTTCAAGAAGGCAGAGAATTGAAGTGGGACTTGGAATCCTGGAAAGGAAACGAGGAACCAGCAAATACCTGTTTTGGCAAATGCTTCAATCCCTTACCCTAGTATTTGTCAAGAACAGCACACATTAACAATTGCCCATGCTTTTGAAATAGAAAACAGGAAATCACTTAAGTGCTCACAGATCTGAAGGAGCCTCATGCAGGACAAGTCAGTTTCCCTTAACATCATTTAAAACACGCGCTCTCTGGGCTGGTGAAATCTGTCACTTATGCTACGGATGTAAGAATAACTAACAGCTGTGTTGAAAACAGGAAAACGAAAAAGAGCCACCTAGATATCTAACAACAGGAAATCAACTCACTAGCAAAGGAACAGCTCACACATTCAACTGATATTTATCCAGCAGTTTCTATGTACCCGATACCAAGCCAGGTGCTAGAAACGGGGCCGGACAAAATAGAAATCTAATAATCAGGAAGATTAATATGGGCTGATAGGAAGTGAGGATAGAGAGACAGGAAGTACACGTCATTACACAATATGGCTCATTAGATTCTATTTCATGGAAATAAACAAATGCCTGTCAACACACACACACACACACACACACACATACACACACACACACAGATGCACATGCACCAAAGGACAGATGATAGCCATGAACAGCAGTTACCTGAAGAATGGAGCAAGGGTATTTCACTTGACTTGATAAGCTTTCATATGGTTTTATTTTGTCTTGTTTTGCCAGGTGCTTGAATTGCTTCAGCACACCGTCCAGTGGGTACTGCTCTCAGATCACATAGACAATACAACAGTTCTCTTGGCTTCCACTGCTAACACTGGCCCAAACCACTGTGGCGTCCCTGTGGCTCTTGCCACAGCCTCCGCTCTTAACCACTACAGATCATTTGCAGCAGGGAGCCACCAATTCCAGGGCTTCCCAATGAAATGTGGAAGCAAATTCATTTCGAAATTCAACAGCGCCCTACTGAGCTGTCTCTCTGCTCCAGCTTCACCACACCCAGAGTGCCCTACCTCAGGACTTTGCACCAACTGCCCCCATTCCTGCAGCTGTGACATGTGCTCATCGGCTTGCTCTCTGTCCAAACGCTGCTGCATGGACTTGTCCTGTCACGTATTAAAGGGGGACGCTTTCCCTGACTTAGCTAACTTGTCCAGTCTTCTGCCTGACTTCTTTCTATAGTACCTACCCTATCAACATACCCACAATTCTCATTTACTGTCCTTCAGTGTGTGAGCTTGGGAGGTCAGGACCAGTGATAACTCCACTGCTTTGACTCCAGACTCTAAAAACAGTGTTTTGGGCACACACAGTAGACTCTCAATAAATATTCAGTGCATGAGGAGTGTGATAATGATATAGTCATAGAGTATAGCTATGATGACTGCGAGCATGAAACCCAAATTGAGATAGGACCCACAAGTCCCCAAAGGCGAATTTGCAAAAATAGAAAATAAAAACAAACCACATTTGCAGCCAGCCCAACTACCCTCAGAAAACATTCTGGGAGGAACCCCCAGAGGCTGCCAGGACCTACAGTGGCCTGTTGTCCTAAACTGATGCTCTGTACACAGGCTTCTTTCAGCGAATCCAGGGATTGATGCCAGTGAGGTCTGAACACGTCATAGTGTCGGGCCCCAAAGCCACAGGCTATTTCTGGCGGTGTCAGGGGGAGCCCACACCCTACCGAGACCGCCTAGCCAAACAGATCTGAAACCCCAGTCAATGTCTTCACTGTAGTCTTCAGGGATGTAGTGCTACATCGTGTTTGGGGTTTAAGTAGATACCTGGACTGGGAGGTCCCACTTCCCCAAGCAAAAGCTGGAGCCCTTCGCTGTGGTGTAAAGACCTGTGACCATGCCTTGTTATTTTATAAATGTAAAGAACAGGAGAAGCATTTTGCTCGGCAAATCAGTGCAGTGAGGGAGAGGCTGAGTGATGTGTTTAGAACAGGTTTGTATGAGGTCATTTAGGAACAAAAACCAAACGCCTGATCAGTGGCTTCACGCTGCGTCACCAGCAGAGAACCAGTGGGGCCATAGGTCATGGATTTTAGCCTTTTCACACACTCCTTGTTTTTTTAGCAGGTAGTCCTCAGTCAGGGATAATTTGTCCCCCAGGAACATGTGGCTAAGTCTGAAGACATTCTTAACTGTCAGATTGTAAGGGTGTCACTGGCAGTTCCTGGGTAACCTGGGATTTTGCTAAATGCCCTACAGTGCAGATGGCAGTGAAGAATGAGTCTTTCTACAGTGTCAGGGCACCACAGTTGAGCAGCCATGGATGAGTCAAGGCGGGGGGGGGGGGGGGGGGGGGGGGGGGGGGGGGGGGGGGGGGGGGGGAATCAGGGCACACCTGGAGCCCAAGGGCACAGTGCAGCTGCAGGCAGAAGAGCAGAAAAGCAGGGTTAAGATCAGGTCACCTGGTAGAGGGGTGCTTGCCTGCTATGTATGAAGGTCTATGTTCTATCCGTAGTGCTGGCTAAACTCTGGAATGATGGGGTGCATCTAAAACCTCAGCATTCAGGAGGTGAAGGCAGAGGGATCGGAAACTCAAGGGTTATCCCTGGCTACCTATTGAGTTCTAGGCCATCCTGAACTACATGAGACCTCCTTGACAAAACTTAATAAATAATTAAAGTAAGTGAAATGGACTATGTTGGTCCAGCCTCCACCTGCCATCTAATGAAGGTGAGTAGTTGTGACCTCATCCACTGTCTGGCTATGTCTGGGCACACTCAGGTGAGAAGGCAGAGGACAGCAGTGGGGACTGTGAGAGGAGGGGTATGCGGGGGCTCATTGTGGTTCATCCATCACCACCAACTCCCCTCCATATGGCCTAAAGACAGGCAGAACCCATATGCAGTCAGAGAAGACCTAGAGAATCACTTTGAACAGTGGCCATGAAATGAGAAGGTGTCTCCTGGCCCATCGCTGGTGCCTGTTGGTATTTGGGCCAGTACCTGGATACTTCCAGCAAGAATCTCAGAACCATTTAGAACATCTGAGGTTCTTTCTTCCAGCATCGAACAGACTCTGGGAATGCCCCTCAGCCCTACCCATCTGTCACATAGGCTAGCAACTCACTTCCATTCCTCCCGTTCCAGCCTCCCTGCTCACCCACTAATGGCAAAACAAGAGCTACTATTCCTCACAGAAAACAGAATTGGGACTGTAATTAATAAAATACTCCCTTTCAGAAAGACTGAAGCCACAGGAAGGGCTGCAATGTACCAGAGAAATGTCTGGGACCCTCCCCAGGAGCTCTCAAAGCCACAGAGAGAGGTGGTGGCACATTTGTGAAATCAGATTTGAGTGTCAGAGCAGTTAGCGCTTCCTGAGGTGTGACAGAACAGGAAAAGAATGGTTTTCATGGTCTTTGCTTGCTAGAAGAAATGTCTGGTGTGTCTGTCTGTCTGCTACAGACCCAAAGAAAGAATCTGAAGGCTCAGACCTTTCCCAGACCTGAGAGAGCTTAGTATCTCCTGGAAAAAGAAGCACTGGAATTATGACAGACAGAAGAATGTGAGGCAGTGACAGGGCCATTGTCCTATGCCCCAGGCATACTTCTCATATGTTTGAGTCCTCAGATGTTAACCTGTTTGCTGTTTGGCTCAGTTACAGGGGAAGATTGTTACAAGATGACAGCCACTATCCTCTCTACAAAAACACTACACAACCCAGACTCTTTCCCCAGATCCCTGCCTGCCTTTTCTTCTCTTCAGGCATCCTCCTTCCACACAAAGACCCCTTGTTACATCAAAACAGCCTTAGATGATGGTGACTCAGCCTGGAGAGCTCCTCTAGCAGCAGTACAGGTTCATCAAAGGGGTAGCCCCCCCAAAAAAATCAGTGACACTGCTGTCCCAGAGTATGATAAGGGACCACAGAAGGAATTTACAGTCAGACTTTACAAAGAAAACTGGCAAGGATTGTGCTCCAAGGCAGGCTAGACCTGACACTCTGGTGCTGAAGACGAAGGAGGAAGGGCAGGGAGCTCCAGGTATGTGATGGATGTCCACAGGTGGTAGAGCTCCATATGGGCACAACCATGCATGGAAAATGATCACACTGCATTGCCTTCTTGCCTCTTGCTTCCCACTCCTGCCTCTCTTAGCCAGGGCAGTGACAGTCTTTATTGATATTGACAACAAGCACCAAGGTCAGCCTCTGGGGGAGGGGAGGGAGGTGGACAGTGGGTCTAATGAAGATGAGGAGGGGGCCACCCATCACACTTCATCTCTCTATTGTCCAACATGGAGACAGTCAAGGACACGTGAAGACGCCAGAGTGGAGCTGCCAACCATCTCCCAGTGCCCATCCTCTGGTTTTAGGACTTGTGGTTCTCAGCTGACTGCCCCTATCAGCCAGAGAGCCTCTGGGTAAGTCTGATTTGAGCTGTACTGCTGGGTTACAGAGTGACCAGGAGAGTTGTCCAGCCACTCTGGGCCACAGTTTTCTCATTCAAAGTGGGAGCTATGATAAGATTGACTGGGAGAGAGGCTGACTTGAGGCTGCTCTGCCACTCAAGAGTTCTCATAGGCCAGGACTCAGTGTCTATCCCCACAAAGGACTGTGGGCATGATTAGAAAAGGCTACACATACACAGTGCTTAACAAAGTCCTAGGCATGTAAAACCTGCAATGACATATCAACAGTAAGTGGCCTCATTCAGGCCCTCTCTGGCCCACCTAGGAATGTTTGTTTATATCTCTATGCACCTGACTGCCCTCCTGCTGTGAATTTACATGAAAGGCATTTTCATGGGTGAATTATCCTGGCAACGAGAATCTACAAACCTAGCTTTAACATTCTAGCACTGGAACATTCTCTTAAGCTCCCAAATTTGTACAGCTCTACTTGAAAACCCCATGGAGCTGACAGCCCAGGCTTCACAGACCTTGGCACATGACAGACTTATGCCAGATGTCAGTGGGGCCTCCTGATGCTGTGAGTCAGGGCAAACACAGCAATATGTCTTGTCCCTAGCTGGCAGTTGCCAAGATTTCTGCCTTAGTGCTCAAAGTCCATGGGGCTCTTTGAGTGCAGACACTCGCTGCTGGAAGAAAGTCTCTACTCTTCCTACTAGATATCTACACCAATCTACACTTACATACACTCCATTTACTCTGTGTCCATAAGCACATACGATCTGTACCTAATCCACAGCCATATCTCTATCTCACCTACTTCACACCAGTCAGTATCTACACCATCTGCAGCCCTACCATATGGAAACCACACTACACTAATTACAATCTCTACAAAAATCTGCATCTTTACTTTGCTGCAGTATCTTAGCAACATGGCAGTGAGGACAATAGGGCTTCATCTGTCACTTGGCTGGGGTTCCAGTCCTATCACCGGTATAACTTTGGGCTTTAGTTGGTTCATCTACAAAGTGGGATTAAAAGTCATACCCATCTCACGGATTCTATCTCCAGACAAATTCAAGCTAAACTGATAAATTCAAATCCTGTTTCGTTTTGGGCAAATAATGGAGATTCTTCATACCTCAGTTTCAGATCTGTGAAAGGGAAGAGACAGCAACACGTTGCACACAGGACAGTGATAAAAAGTGAGCGATGGAGTCCACGCCAAAAACTTTCTAAGTTTGAGTGGCACTGAGTGAGGACTTAGTAAATACCAGCTAAAAGTATTGCTACGTGCACATAATGTACAGGTATCATCTCAAAGGAAACACATTCACTGATTATTGTTGACATATAAGGGCTTAATGCATGCTCACTGGAAGTACTAGCTGCTAAGTACACACACGACACATAGTTCTCATGTCCACACAGTCGTATTCAATGGGGATTGTTGTTATGGTTGGTGCATGTGAAATGGGATCAACAGGAAACAGTTTGGTTTCCATCTTGTGGTGCTATTTGGGGAGACTAGAATTTTCAGGAGGAGAGGCCTAGCTGACCAAAGTAGGTCACTAAGAGCAGGCCTTTGAACTGCTGTGGGCTCTGAACTCTGCCTCTGCCTTCTGGTCTACCATGACGTGAACAAGGTCTGCTATATACAATACTCCTACTGCCATGAGCCCCACTTCACCTGCCTTGCCTTTGGAGGCTGAGGCATCTGAAACCATGAGCTTAAAGGAGCTCTTCCTCTCCAAAGCTGCTTCTGTCAGGCATTTAGGTCATTGTGACATAAAAGTGATCAATACAATTGCCATTGCCAACAAGAACAATGGCCATGTGTATTCTGAAGTAAGCAATGAACTCAAGCCTCCAAGTCTTGGGGTTAGAGACTGAAGAAGGGTGATGTCAAGTCCACTTATTTCCTTGATTGTGCACGTGGCTGGACTTTGGAGAACTAACCAGCTATTTGTGGAATGGAGCCTCACAGCAGTCATGAGTAACAAGGACTGGAAAGCCTGGTCATGGGATCACAGATCTTCTGTGGGTGCAGCTTCCTATTTTCTGCCTAGGCAGTGGTCCAGTCCCACCAAAGTTAATTAAAGATCTGCAAATCAGAGCCAGCAGAGACAATGACAGTAAAGGGCTCTGCTGTCCCCCAGACCCGTCTGCTCTGCCCTCAAGAGGCCCTGCTCCCCACAAGGAGGCAGAAGATAGGAAAGCAATTTGGTTTCTGCCATTCTCAACAGATGTTGGGCACCATAAGAATTAATGGGCTGGAGACTCAGGTAAGGGCCATTCAGAAGCTCCTGATTACTTCAAAAACCGCTCTCTATGGAGGAAAAGGTTAATCGAAGCCCAGAGCTGGAAGAGAGGCGAACAGACGGCAATTGCTTTAATCCCAGTGGTGGCAGGAAGGCTTCCAGAGAAAGAAGTTTATACAAAAGAGGCTATGCTCAGCCCAGAAAAAGGAACAGAGCCTAGAAACCAGGAGACCTGCTCCAGTAGTCCAAAGCCTTGACCAAGCCCTCTCTGAACCCCAGCCAAGTAGCTGAACTTTAATTATGCTTTTGTTTGATTTTTGCCATGCTACTGATGGGGCTCAGGGCCTGGCACCTGCTAGGCAAACGTGTTACCACTGAGATACATTCCCAATTGCAATTTCTTAACAAAAACAAAAACAAAAAACCTGAATATGCTCTATAGTAATGAGCCATAAATCTTGTAGGAAATCATCTCTCCTGGTGAGTTTTCCTTCCACAGTCATAATTATCCAAACGAGATGTGCCCTTTGTGTGCAGTGAACACACGGTTATGAATATTAGGGGGAAGGGTTTATTGTGCTTATAGTCAAGGTCAATGCCAATGCAGAGGGGATGAATATGCCATGGCTAACACCTGCGGTCTGGCTAAAATCTTACATTAAGTGAAGTTAGTGACCTTTGAGCATAAACAATAATACCAGAAAAGTCAGCACTGCCAGGTTGAAGTATCTTAGTGAAATAAGCTGTTGAGAATCAAACGAACACACACCATGGCTTCTCAACCTTGACACTATTGGTATTTGAAGCTGGGAAACTTTCGGAAGGAGGGGGACTGTTCCATGCATTGTAGAATGGCTAGCAGATCCCTGTGCCTCTGAGTTATGACAGTAAGCACATCTCTAGTCATAGCCAAAATGTCCTCTGCTGGCCAACAGCACCCTGGCTGAGAACTATTGGTTTTATGGAGAAGCTCAGGCTCATTTCCACAGCATCCATAACTTAGCTGATGGCAGCCATCCTGCCATCCTCTAGATTTCCAACATCAGTCCCCACGGGAGCACAACACACCAAGGCCTCAAGCTTCCTCCCACTGTAAAGTCTTGTGACCAGAGTGACGGGATGGCTGGGAATTTAGGTCCCTTCTCTTTCCCTCTCATTTATCTTCCTTCATTCTGGCTTAATGTGGCAATTCCTTATCTGTCTTGACATTACGATGACACAAAGCACTGAAGGAATTTGAAGCAGCTCACATGGTTTAATTGAGCCTAAGGAAAAGTGGCATTGTTGTTATAGGCACCCAGAGAGAATATGCAAAAGTTTTGGAATGTGATTACTGCCATCTCTTAGCAAGGTTAACTCTTGACTGTGTCAGCCCCAAGCTCCAAGTGCACCTCCCATGGAGTGTAATTAGCCCAACACTGGAGGGCTGAGGCTAGAGGATTGAGAGTTCAAAGCCAATCTGGGTTATACAGTGAGACTCTCTCTTCTGTATCAGTAAAAAAACAAAACCCTCACCTCCTAAGAGAGACTTTGGTGAGCAAATGCCTCCTACCCACCTACTCTCTTAGAAGCAAAGGGGCTCATTCCATTCTCTATGGCTATTGATACTAAGGGCATGATCACAGGCTTGTACTTTTCTCATTTGAGTCTTGCAATGTGATGATGCTTCAGGCAGAAGCCTTCTGCCTCACTTGCTGTCACAAGACCTGGCCTCTGCATGGCCTCAGAGCTGTTTATTGAATAACGCCAGGATGAATGGATTACACAGTATAATTTTTTAAGCTTCCATTCCCTTTCATATTCCCTGGCTTTGTCTGTAATCCTCCTCCTGGCCTTAGTAACATCTTTAAAGAATGTGACTGTCACTTCCTCCCCTCCATACCCCCACTTAGCTGATCAAAGGCATCAAGTACCTGGTTAGCTGTGAAAACCTGAACAGTCAGTGACTTCCCTCCTGTTGCTCTTGATCTCCAGGCCCTGAGAGATCTCCATGTAAATGAAGTTCTGTTCCCCTCCAACTGAGCCAACCTCAAAATACCCAGACTGACAGATCTTCACAAAAGAGCTCCTTCAGGACTGCTCCCCAGATGTCTCTGCATTTGAGCAGGAGCCATTTACTAATCAACGGAGGGACCCTAGGGGTAGGAGTCAGCATGTGGAGAAGGTAAAATTAAATGACAAGAGGCCAGGGCAATTGGAGTAGGTTCAGAAATGATAGTCCCCCTTGAGGATCAATGAAAAAGAATCAAATAAGCATTCAGATTTATCACAACATTATTGATGTTCAGGGAGATAGTCAAGGTTTCATTGTTCTGAAATGATTTTTTTTTATTGTGTCTGAAGCCTAAGCCGTTTACCCACAGGCCTTATGGCAGCCTATGTGACACGAAAAAAATGCTCTGTGAGTATAACAGTCCCTTTTTCTGTCTGTCTATGTATCCATCCATCCAAGCATCTATTTGCCATTGTTTATCGATACAACTATCTGTCTATATTCGTCCAGCTACATATCAGTCCATAATAACTTCTACTTGCACATCTAAGCACAACTGTGGATACTAGTGCAAAGCATTCCCTCAATCTATCCATCTAGCCGTCTGTGCATATATCTTCTCTCTGTCTGTCTGTCTATCTATCTATCTATCTATCTATCTATCTATCTATCTATGTAACTACCTACCTACCATCTATCAATCATTTATCTATCTATCCATCTATCTATCTATGTAACTACCTACCTACCTACCATCTATCAATCATCTATCTATCTATCTATCTATCTATCTATCTATCTATCTATCTATCTATCTTATCTGTCTGTGGTAGTTTGAATAAGAATGGAATCCATAGGCTGGTGTCACACATACCGTTTGCTTCCGAGTCAAGCAAGAAGTAAGCGCTCAGCTACTGATCTAGCACCATGCCTGTCTGCCTGCTGCCATGTTCTACTCCGTGATGGTTATGGTTATGACCTCACTCTCTGAAACTGTAAGGCCAAATAAACTCTTTCTTCTATAATAGCAGTTCTCAAACCATGACTCCCACTATCAGGTAAACTGGGCTAGACCTGCCATGGTTCTCAACCTGTGGGCTGTGACCCCTTTGTGGGTTGAACAACCCTTTCACGGGGATCATATATCAGATATCCGCATATCAGATATTTACATTATGATTCATAATAGTAGCAAAAATACAGTCATGAAATAGCAAGAAAATAATTTTATGATTGGGGTCACCACAACATGAGGAACTGTTATTAAAGGGTCACAGCACTGGGAAGGTTGAGAACCACCATTCTATAAGTTGTATTAGTCACAGTATCTATTTGCAGCATAGAATAGTAAGTAAGACACTACCTGTCTGCCTGCTATCTATCATCAATGTGTCTGGCTGTCATCTATTCATCCATCCACCCCCATCTAAGTACATCACAGACTGTGGTTTATAAACTCCAGAACTGGTACGTCTGGCTTTGTCTAAGCATTAGCAAATCTGTCTACTGATCGTGGCAATTTTATTCTCTAACGTAACAAAACAGAGGCTGCAAGAAAAGATTCTGGTGTCATATGACCCTGAGCCTGACACCCATCCACTGCTACGTCCTTTTTGTGGGATCTTGGCTAAACTATTGACTTTTAAGACCTTTAGGGGCCTCATCTGGAAACTGAATTTAATAATAGTGTGACTGGTAATAGGAATGACAATAATGATTCCAGGCCACTAACCAAATTTAAGATCCTTTCAGGTATTTGTGCTGCTTGACTTTTTCATTCCTAAGTCATCTGGTTCCCAGGTACTTTTATCCAGAGACCAGATTAGTGGTCATCACTGTCAAGCAGAGTTTACTTGAGGCATCTACAGGAGCCATGTGGTACAGAGAAATCTGACACTAGGGACTTTGGCATTCCTTACCCCTTCATGATATCAATCTGACCACTAAGCAGAGAATCCTGCTGCTGCCAGCAGATGCAACATTCCATCACACTGATGGTAGAGGGCATAAGAGGACCCTCAGCAACCAGCTGATACGTCTCCCCCAGTTCCACACAACTGTGTGAAGACAGATACTATCAGGCCGAGTGGGAATCCTGTTCAATCTGAACTGTCAGCAAAGCCATACTGCATATGTGTGATATGAGGACATGGCTCATAGTGGTATCCAGTCACATCTGAGGTCCTGGACTCTAAGACACAGCAGCCAATCCCACTGGGAGCAGAAAGAGCATTAAGGAAAGAAAAGGGAACCTAGTCAGGGCTCAGAATTCATATGAAAGCTGTCTCCTCCAAGGCCTCCATACCTGCCGTCTTGCCCATGGTACATGGGTAACATTTAGGATACTAATTTTTACCAGAAAACCTAACTTAGTCTTCTTGTCTGACTTACTTCCTGGAGGGAAGATGGGCAGAATTCCATTGTATATCCTGTGATGTACCAAGTCACATAAGGCTTTGAGGCAAGTCATAAAAAAACATTTGTACTTTGTTTGGGTTCTAATGGTGTGTGTGTGTGAGTGTGCATGTGTGTGTGTTTGGAGGTCAATGGTCAACCTGAGAGTCTCTCATTGGTCTAGAGTTCATCAATTCACATATGTTAGCTGGCCAGTGAGTCCTAGGGACTCATATGTCTCTGCCTTCCAAGTTCTGGGATTAGAAGAGCACCATGAGGTCCAGATTTATTTTCCTGATGGGGGCTCTGGAGCAAGCACATTACCAACTGATACAGCTCTTCCCACCAGCTACAATGCCTCTGTAATATGCAAAGTCTAAAGTCAAAAAGACAATATCCTACAGCTCCACTCACCACCTCAAAGGCTGTGGACCAGATGAGACTGGTGACAGCATTGCTGAAGACTAATGAAACCCTTCCTCCAAAATGTGTTTTGTACCACCACACTGAGGCTCCGGTCCCTGGAGCTCACAGAACCTTAAGAGTGGCCACTATGTAGGGGCTCTGCCCCCTCAAACATGCTTTCCTAAGCCATGGGCACCCTTGATTGTTGCCATGGAGATTCTGAAAAGATGAATGGATGAAGCCCAGGGCAAAGGACATGGGATTGTCAAGTGCAAGGGAGAAGAGTGGCTTTCTGTGCTCTAGACATGGACTGCCTGTCCCCAGTATTCCTGAGCAGAACAAGCTGCCTTCTGGAAAAGGTGGAGCAAAGAGAGGAGAATTATCACTTCAAAAGCTACCTCACAACCTACCCTGGGAGTTATCTTATGACCCAAGGTAGACAGGGAGGCAGATACGTCCCAAAGTGTGACACATAACATCTGGGAATTCACAGAAATGGTTTTGGAGGACACTCAAAGGAAAGCTTTAATTATATTTTTGTAATGTGAAATTTATTCAATATGATGCAAATATATATAGATATGTATATAGATACATATTCATACCTGCATATACACAGGCATAGCTCTTCAAAGTTGTGATTTCACTAATAGTACTGATGATACAATGTCTTTAAACTTTGACCCCACTGAAACCTTGGATGGGATCTTTCCCATCGTGGTAAATAATTATTAGTTGAAGCCATGGGTCAACCTTGGATACTGTTCCCTGGGTGCCGTTTTTTTTTTTTTTTTTTGTTCGTTTGTTTGTTTCTAAGACATAACCTCTCATTAGCCTGAAGCTTGTAATGTACTGGCTGCTTACATATTAATGACCCTCTACCCCATCACTAGGCGATAAACTGGTCCCCATGTATGAGACAACCCTAAATGTCTTCAGGACCTTCTCAGATATCCTCTAAGCATTAAAATTATGCCCAAATAGAGAACCACTGGCTAAGCATGGTTTAAGAGTGAATTCTGTTAAGGAAAAAACAAACTGTTAGGTGACTTAATTCAACAGGTAAAATTCACTCATAGAGACAATGAGTCTCTATACACACTCTAAAGGGGTGTGCAAAGAGTGAGCAAAAGCAGAAGAGAGGACATGGGATCCTTCTCCTCAGAGACATACGGCCTGTCCTGTTCTGCCGTCCCTGGGGTTTGCTCCTCCCTAGGGCAGCTATACTGGTCTGCACCCTGGGACAAAAGGACAGACAAGCAGAGAGAAACTCTGAAGATACAGTTCACTGCTGTGTATGGGCTTCTTAACAGTCAGGTGCTTCTTAAAGCACTTTTGTTGGAAAGACTCAAGCAGAGTTGCTGCTGAGTGGCCAGGATGCAGGGCTGGGGGAAGGCGAGGGAAAGCAGTATCTGCCAGCATGCCACAGAAAGCCCCAAAGGGCTGTTTCTCATCCATGAAATGTGCCATATGTTTTACTGTGCCTGACACCTGGAAAGTGCTCTCTCTGGGGCTCTGAAGGGGGTCCAGTCTGTCTTCCTTTTTTCTTTGATGTCTAACCCAGGCATGGAGCTAAGGAGGCCATCAATTCAGAGACACGACACCTTCAAGGCTGGGAGAAAAGGCTACAGTGCTGTGGTCTAAGATCTTATGCACACCCATGTACCTTAATGTTCTGATTATTTCCTGTGACTCTCACTAGGACTCTGCCAGGTGGCATGCTCCAGGTGGAGAAGGAATGACTTGGAGTTCAGAGAATCTCAACAATGCCACAAGGCTAGAAGACACAGAAGTGTATTCTACCTGGGTCTCATTGACTCTGGGGCACGTGCCCACAAAGAAGACATGAGGACCAAGCCATATCTTCATCTCTGGACATCTGCCCCACACAGAAACACAACTACTATCTAGATCGTTTAGAATATTCCAGTATCGATGGAGAGATGGCTCAGTGGTTAAGAGCATTGCCTGCTCTTCCAAAGGTCCTGAGTTCAATTCCCGGCAACCACATGGTGGCTCACAACCATCTGTAATGGGGTTTGGTGCCCTCTTCTGGCCTGTGGACATACATACAGACAGAATATTGTATACATAATATACATATTAAATAAATAAAGAAAAATAAAAAAGAAACCTTAGAATATTCCAGTATCCAAGCAGACAGAAACTGCAACTTCCTGCTCTGAGGGCTAGGTCTTGCTATTACAGTATCTTTGGAGGCCCATTGTAGGTAAGCTGTTGCCTGCCAGCCAAAAGGCTGGAGTCTGTCCCTGAGTGGAGAGGTGTCATCGTCTGATCTCTTAAGAGTTAATCCAGGTGAGATTGCCAGTTACCTGGCCAGGAGACCACCCTTCAGAAAGGCAAGTCACCTTAAGTCATGCTAAAGCGATAGGAGAAATAGTTAGCCCTCTAATGAGATAATGTACTTTTCTCCAGATTTCCTGCCCCTTAGTGCAGTCCCTACAAGCCACCATGCAGTTCCTTTGGGTCTGCCCACCTTTCTCAGTCAGGACTCAGAACGATGTTACTTTCCCTCTTTCTTCTCTCCTGTCTCCTTCTTTCAAATGTCACCTAGTGCCCAAGCACACTTTCTCTGGAACTTTGGGTTATTTTCCCACTCTTCATCTAAAGGCCTCTTCCAGCTGTGTAGCTACTTGTCCACCGTGTGACTGCCCTCTATGCTGGTTTCCCTCAAAAGGCATGGCCCTTTCTTTTTTCTGTTTCTCTCCTCAGGGCAGCTGCCAAGCGTCACAGCTTGTCTACCTGAGAGCTTTCTTTTAAACTCTAATAAGATTGTTTCCAAGCTTCGAGTTGAGCCCATTCTTCAGTTCTTTTTGTTAACAACACTAAGACTCTCAAGAGGAGCCCCAGTTTCCCCGGCAGCGCTGGGTGACTATAGCAGGACTCCCCACATTTCTGGTAGCATTGTGCACCAAGTGTCCAGAGACAGAGTCTGTCAAATCCAGCGCAGAGGAACAGCAGCATCTCTGACCGGACATTCCTATCTCTGCTCTCCCTCTGCAGTTACCTTCTTCGGATCACTAAGGTAAGGGGGATGCCTTCAGTGACCTGCCTGCATGTATGTATACAGAATTCCACACATGTATGTACAATCTACCAGAATGGTTACACCTGGCTGTGCACACCACACACACAAACCAGGCAGGAGGGCATTGTGATATGCCCGTCTGTCCCTTCTGAGTCCCTCGGGGCTCAAAGGACACACAGACTACCACAAAGCACTGATCACAGAACCTCAAGGTACAGATAAGGGGCAAAGACCACGAGAGGCACTCACCTGGGTCTCTAGGGTGATCAGTGGACTCGGGTGTGGATCCTGTGGGGAGAACAGAGAAGACACTCATAAATGGTGAGAGGAGGGGAGTCAGCTTCCAACCTGAACATCGCTTTAACCCAGTCTGATATCCCAGTCGGGTGGGGCCCCTCAGACTCTGTCTTCCCCATGCTCTGAGGACTCCTGAAGTTGACCCAGTCTGCCCCCTACTGAATCCCAGCACTCCTTTCCATTTCTAAGCCATGGAAGAGGCCCTAGATTGTCCATAAGAAGATCTGCTAAAATGAGGTGCTGAGAAGTGGGGTGAGAGCAGGCTCAGTCAGGAAAGCGCTTGCTCCACAAGCATGAGGACCTGAGTTAGCTACTGGCATAAAAGGCTAGGGTGGGGCTATGCACCTATAATCTCAAAGCTGGGCATAGTGACAGGCAGATCCCTGGGGGTCACTGCCAGCCAGCCTAACCTAATTGGTGCGCTCCATGCCAATGAGAGACCCTATCACAGAAAAGGGTAGATGGCTCCTGAAGAATGATACCTGAGATTGTCCTCTGACACCCAGACATTTGTACCAGCACACACACATGCACCATGCACCCATAAGGTATTCATAAGAACACCACGTACCCACATGTTTGTGCGCGTGCACACACACACATGTACACACAAGAAAAAGGAAAGGCACCTTTTCCATTTATCTCCAGTGTGTTCAGTGCCCTACCCCCCATATGAAAGAGACTTGGGTCCATAATAGAATTAAACATAAATACAAAGTTCTGGTTCATAACAAGATTGAGAGATTATGTCTAATCCTATAAGAATAAAAGACATGAGAAAGAGACAGAAAGGAGGAGCCGATTCCTGTGTGAGTAGCACATTCCAGCATGCCAGGAAAGATCTTTTCAGGCCAGAGAAACATCCCATTCACTCAGTCCTGACAAAAAAAGCCAATTGACTGGGGATGCTGGGTGGTAAAGTCTGGGGTCACAAAGCATAAATTCTGGGTCGGGGGAGGGACAGATGGAGGAGGCACCGACTAATGGGAGGTGATGCCATTCCTTCCCCCAGCGGTTTCCGAAAAAACAGGAAACCCAGCACATAAAACAGCTATTTCTGTCTATACCGTGTCTGCTCGGAACTTAACCATCATATGTGTTCATGATTCTGGGAAAACCACCTTTGGCCACTTCTACAGAGAATGGCCATGCTTTTAAGAATCCTGGGCAGAAACCCAGTTTAAAGCTTGGCTCTATCAAAACAGATTTTCCAACACAGGCTTCTAGGAAGCCATGCAAATAAGCACCAGGCTCCCCTTCTCTAAGTACCATGAATAAAAGGCGAGGGAAGACAAACTGTAACAGTCTCAGCTCCTGCTGGAGAGGAACAACCATTTGATTTTCTGAGACAGACATACATACATACATATACACACACACACACACACACACACACACACACAAAGAGAGGGGGGGGATTAAACCTAGGGCCTCATGTACTCTAGACAAGCACTTCCATCCCTCTCTTTGATCTGTATTTTAAGGCAGGGTCTCTGTAAACTGCCNTTCTGAGACAGACAGACATACACACACACACACACACACACACACACACACACACACACACACACACAGAGAGAGAGGGGGGGATTAAACCTAGGGCCTCATGTACTCTAGACAAGCACTTCCATCCCTCTCTTTGATCTGTATTTTAAGGCAGGGTCTCTGTAAACTGCCTGGGCTGGCCTGCTGGAACTCACTGTATCCCAAGCTGGCCTTGAACTTGCATTTCTCTTGCCTCCGTTTCCTAAATTGCTGGGCTCACAGGCTTGCATCACCAAGCCTGATACCACTTGCTTCCTTTAAACATATTTTACATTATTTTTATTTTTTTCTGAGACAATGTCTTTCTGTGTAGCCCAGATACTTGCTATGTTGCTCAGGCTAAACTCAAACCCACGACCGTTCTTCTCTTATTGGGATTTCAGGAACACACTACCAGACCACCCATCCACTTCCTTGAGCTCTTTGGCCATTATCTTCCTCGTGGCATATATGAGGCATGCTCTCAGGCATTTTGACCTCTGGACTTTCCCTGAAGGCAAAGAATCCATCTTCCCCCAATTCCAGGTGTCGAGTCCAAGTCCCAGCACATCCCTGGCACAGCTCAGGGATGTTGCCAAGGAGACACCTCGCTCACTCTGGTTTTCATACCAGCTGAGCACAGCAAGTCCTTGCACCGAGGAAAACACTAAGGTGAGCTTTTTCCTCACTCTGCCACATTGCAAAGCTGACCCACAAGAAACTGATGAGGAGTCTTGGAGAAACAGCTCAGGCCTTCCCACCGTCACCTCTCCTGCCCTTTTCCCAGGATAGGATTCAGCTATGACCCACCAGAACTCAGTGTTTTACTGAGCTACTTAGGGTGAAGGACCCAGCCTCACTATTCTACCTAGCCTTACAGAGACCCCTCCAGCCATGTGCTTATTGTTTCTATGATGGATGATGTACAATGCTGGAGAGCTGAGCCTGGCTCCCTGTTGAGCACCCACACAGGGCAGAACCCAGTTTACTCTTGCAGAGACAGATTCAGCCTCCCCGTCTGTGGCTGGCAGCAGACTCTGGGAGCAGCAGACCCGGAAGCAGGAGACCCTGTCTGACCCACACTGTGAGAGTACATAGCCCCGTCTTCATGTCACCACTGGCCTGAGCATGATTATCTATCCTAACTGTCCCTCTGCCCATAGTCATTGAGATTTGAGTCAGAACAGAAAAAGCTGTATCTCATTCTCAAAATTAGCCACCTTCTCCAAAGCCAAATCCTAGCCAGTGCTGCACGGGGCATTGGGTGAATGCCCAGATTAATTAAGTCGTGCTTCACGGCCCATTTGGCTATTGTGTGGGGCTTATGCTTCGTTGCTCAGAATCCCAAGACAGCGAAGAAAGGGGGAATGCCATCCTGAACCCCTTAAGAACGACTGGGAAAGACCTTCCTTGGAAAGCCAAGGAAAATCTCTGCCAACTCTGTGGATGATATCAAGTGACTAGTCTCTTGACACAGCACAGCCTCCACTCTTTATCTGGAGTTCCCAAATCACAGACCCTGTCACACACAGTCAGAAGTCCAAGGCTAATTCCAAAAGCTTCTGGGAGAGGGAGCACAAAGGGTTCTTATTTAGGATCTTAATTAACTGGCCAGGAAGTGGATGAAGCACTCACAAGGGGCCTGTGTCATTAACATTGGGCTGTTCTCATGCCAACCACACTTCCTTTTCCTCCCTGGGTGCACACTGAAAATGTGAGACTCTCCCTAACCAGCAGGGTCCTGAGGACTCCAGGTATGACTGCATATCTGTGAGGTCTCACTCACAGTAACAACCTCTTTAATTGGAAAGGCTAACGAAGTGGAACTGGGTCAATGATGCCGTCTGCCTAATCCATCGTGTCTGTCTAAATTGGGACTCTTAGGTTTACAGTAGAGTAAATTCCTGCCTGTCAGAGAGAAGGCTTTAGGAGACCAAAGGGGAATTTGCAACGTGCTTGCCCGATCCATTGGAGTGCTTCTGGAATCGTAATGAGGACGCAGGACCACAGAACCTCCTGTGCTAAGGAAAGCCCTTAAGGCACCTACTGCAATGACAAGCTGGAGAAGGCAAGTGGAGAATGCAGGAGAGCGAATTAGTGACCCTCGTTCCTCACTGCTCCCCAGAGTCACACTCTGTGGCTGTGGGACTTTGAGGTTCATTATGGCATGCTGCCCGACAGCCTCAGCTTAGCCAGGGCCACTTCACTTGATCCGCGGGAAGTTTATCAGGACATGTCATGCACAGAAGTGAAAGATACGCTTGAACACGACCCCTCTGTGGTTGTGTCATCTCAAGAAGAATATGACTCGGGTGGCCTACTGATGCAAGGAAACGAAGAACCATGTGGAGAGATATGGAACCAACCTGCCTAACTAACTGAGACCAACTGACCTCTAACCAACAGAAAGCACAGAGGAAATACATGCCTGCTATTTTCATGCACTGAGTTCGAGGTCATTTGTTACACAACATGACTGTGGTCATATATATCTAACTCATATACTTTCTAAACACTGACCTTGTAAAAAGTATTGTCAGAAACCCCCACAACCTTGCAACTCACTTTTCTTAAGTCTACAAATGCATTCAAAGGAAAAAAAATACCTGAAAAACTATAACAAGCAGCTATCATTTATCAGGGTTGGGCCCTCTGCTAGCTGCTCCATGACATGAAGCGAGAAGCACTTGGCCATGAGGACCCTGCATGGCCTGTGAGGTCAACGTCTGCATCCTACAGGATCCTTCTCACTAGCAGCCAATAAACACTAAAGGAGATGTCCACTAAGAATTCTCTTTCCCCATGAGTACACAACTTCCATTCCTCGACCTTACTAGCTTTACTACTTAACCAAGACTGAGAACAGTTAAACACTGCCATGGGAGCATTCCTTGTTCAAAATGCTTGGAGCCAGACGTGAGGTTGGAATTTTGAGCATCTGCAGTAGCTACATGAGCAGTCCTAATGCCTCCTTTTCCGATTTCAGAGAACTGTAGGTTTGAAGGAAGGGAATGCTTACAAGCAATAGCAGCTGATACTTGGTGAACTCTTTCCACATTCCAGGCCCTGGGCTTGCCTCCTATACAGTCATCATCTCGTTTCCCCTGCAGCAACCCTCAGATGATAAGCTAGAGACTCTGGTGGCCAGAGAAAGCGAGAACAGCCTACCCAAGGTCACACAGGAGAGCACCGAGCAGGTCACACGGGAGAGCGCCGAACCACAGATGGTCCTCTCTCTGGTGGAGAATATAGCCCGAGAGGATAGTCCCACTTGGAAAAAGCCATCTTGCACTTTAGCTCATGTCTACTGGAGACATACATTCAACAATAAGCAATACCATCTCAACAAACACCAGAACACCCCCCCACACATACACTTTAGTATCTGTATGCATGTATACATCATAGATGCCATTGAGAGAAATTAACACGGATGCCATGACAACCCCGTAGGATAAGTCTTCTGACACATGAGGTTGATCCCTGCCACTAAGGGACCTTGAGGAGTTAGCCAGATCAGGCCACATGTGCTTACTGAGTTCTATGCCAACAGCTTGCACCGTGCCTGCCGGTCACCACAGGGAAGCCAGGCATGAGTCAGAGAGACTCTGTGTACACTTGCCTCTGGCTAACTGTTCAATCCGAGGAGAGTCAGATCGCAGTCTTAGAGAAATGAAACTCATCTGTCCACCACAAGTTTTGTTCATAAGAACAGGAAGCTGAACTCAAACACTATCTAGTCCATGGAGACCAAAGGCCAGGTTCTAACAAGCAATTAAACTCCAGTAGAGAAAGTAGGGAGAAGGAAGGTGTGCCTTAGAACCCCAACTCTGCACCAAGCACTTCTGTGTTTTTGGTTTTGCTCTAAGGACATCACAGGCAGTTTGTTATTGGACATTAGGCAATGGCTTGGGGCGGAGGTGACAATGACTCATGCCTTCCACACAAGACCTATGAAGTCAATGGGCCCTTACAGTACACCCTGTGTCTCAACCATTCCCATGAGATGTGTCTGAAGACTAGCTTGGCTCTCTCTCACTGTGAACCCTGTGATTGTGGGTAGACACTGAAAAACTTCCACCATGGAGATGTGCTCTAACTGGAGGCAGAGATCAGCTGGTCCGCGGCTTACTATGAAGCACAGAGCCCCGGATTTACCTGTCAACATCATATAGCCTGGGTGTGAAGTTACATGCCTGTGATATCAGCGTGTGGAGGCCAGAGGAAGACTGAAGTTTGTTCCGTGCCATCCTCGGAGACATACTGAGTTCCAGGCCAGCCTGAGCTACATAGGACCTTGTATGTAGCGCCAGGGACCTGTGCAGATCCTAGAGCTCTTCATGGGAACACAGATAGAGAAGGACTAAAAACATCACCCACAAACACCCCAACACTCACTCCAGAGACACAGGCTTGCCAGAGGCCAGCAGTGGGAGCTGAGTCTGGAGACCAAGTCAGAAGCCCTCTGTTTTCCTTTCCTCATTGCTGCGACGAAACCCCCAAGAGAAGCGATTGGAGGGAGGAGGATGGCTCACGGCTCAGGGTGGTCTGTGAGAATACAGGGAAGGCATGGTGGAGTTCATGAAAGCAGGGACCTGTGGGTGTCACTCCTTGCATCTTGGTGGACCAGAAGGAAGCAGGGTAAGAAATAAGCCACACACACACACACACACACACACACACACACACACACACACACTATCAGCAATCCACTTCTTTCAGCTAGGCTCTGTCTCCAGAAGGTTCCTCAACTCCCATAGACCAGAACCACCCTGTAGGATCAAGTCTTCTGATACATGAGGCTGGGCGGGGGCATTTCACTTCTAAATCAAAATGCCTTCAAATGACACTTTAGTTATATAGACATGGGTCAGAGCCTGGCACAGGGCAAGGGTGCTCAGGGGAAGAAAAAGTAGGTCACCACACAGAGTGGTCAATGCAAACAACAGACATTCATTTCCTCACTGGTCTAGGGTCTGAAGCTCTAAGTCAAGGCTTGCTTTGAAGTATTCTCCTCTGCTGGTTTACAGAGACTCCTTTTTTTTTTTGGATTTATTTATTATGTATACAGTGTTCCTCTGCATGTATGCCTACACGTCAGAAGAGGGCACCAGATCTCATTACAGATGGTTGTGAGCCACCATGTGGGTGCTGGGAATTGAACTCAGGACCTCTGGAAGAACAACCAGGACTCTTAACCACTGAGCCATCTCTCTAGCTCGAGACTCCTTCTTACTACCCTCTCATGGGACTTTTGTTCTAATGGTTCCTTGGTGTCTCTGAAGCCAAACCTCTTCTTCGTGTAATGACAGCACATCAGACGCCCCATGAAGGTGTCATATCACTTTTTTTTTTTAAAGAACCTATCTCCAAGTGCAGTAGCATTTGGAGATACTGGGGGTTAGAGCCTCCATGAGGAATGCTGAATGAACGCCATTCAAACTGCACCAAACAGCAGTGACCTCAGGCGAACCCTGCAGAGCAGAAGAGACTAGCTTCCCCCATAGTCGTTGTGACTGTGGAACACAAAACTTATTGTGTGGAACATAGTGAGGCATTCCTAATACACTCTGACCTAATAGGTATAAACCTAGAGCAACCTGAACAGAACTAGGAATACAGTGCCCTCATCTTTGAGAGCAGGAAGCAGCTGACATTGTCAGTCCTCCCGAACATCACATTAAAACAGATGCTTAAAAGATGTGCATGCTTTTTTAATCCCAGAATTCACTTGAATCTCTGTGAGTTTAAGGCCAGCTTGGTCTACATAGAGTTCTAGACTAGCTGGGGCCACCCAGTGAGACCTTATCTGTGGGTTCAAAATAATCTTCCATATCCCTGGGTATACAACTTGAATAAGCCATAAATCCTCTGAAATGCAAGTTCCTGTAGACACCAACTGACTCCATCTCAGCAAGGAGGACACGAAAGTCACCAAGCCATTTCACGTGTTCTCTGTGTGCCAAACAGAGAACTAGTTGGAACCCCTGCCTGAGGACGCCTCCGCTCCCCTGTCATTGATACTCATGGACAAACAGTGCTCAGAAGAGCAGGAGACAGGACCAAAGGATTGATTTCTCTGATGCCAGACGGGGATCCTTAAATTTCTATTTCCCAAGGTAGGAACTCCCTTAATGGTATTCTAAGCAAAGGTTCAAAAGACCTACATTTTTACTGAGTGCCCTTGGTCCATTCTCACCTAAAGGGATCCTCAGGGCCTCTGCCCTGGATCAGGAAGATACAACCCAGGTGAAGTGACAAAGTGCACCTTGATGCAGCTGGCCACTGAGTGTCTTCTGCACACACGACTCCTCACATCTGATGTTGGGGGCATCTGAATCCTGAGGAATTTTTCTGCAATACTCTAGCTGTTTATTTCTTCCTCTCCTGCCCCATGGTAACTATCTGCCGCTGGCCTCTTCTCAACACCTCCTCCATAAGGGGATATGGTTTCTCCTCATCTCTTTCTCAAGCTCTAAACACAGCAATGGATGCCACATAATGGTGGTTTCTCTCCAAGTCTCCTCGGGATTTCTCTGGTGACTTCTTTCACCTATGTGGTCCCTGCAATGAGGGCAAGGCACCTGGCTGCCAAGTGGTACTGGGTGATGAAGAAAGTATGTCAGGGACACAGAGCCCTCCCTGTCACCTCAGCAAGGCGTGTTCTGGTTTGGCTGCAGGCCAGAATCGCACAGAACACACCCTGCTGTAAAGTGATAACCCCACATTCAAATCGGGACGGAGGTGAAAAAGAGAAACCCCACAGAGAGTGGGGGTCATGGCAGTGCTTTCATTGATGCATATAGGCCATTGTCACAGGGCACTTCTGTCTTTCTCTTGTTACCTTCCAAATTTTTTAAAAAAAAAATTGAACATGTATAGGTCTCCTTGTTCAACACTCTTTGCATCTATTTTAAATCCAAATCCCTCCAGGGACCTGCAGCAAAGCTCAAGCCAGTGGAGCCGGGAGTTCATCACCCACAGCCTGGGACAATATGACAGAGAACTCATGGATATGAGTCACCATCATAATGCCTCCACTCCCTAGCGTGTGGACCCTGGGCCATGAAAAGTTAAGAAAACCATCTACCACTGGTATGTAACGTAACATTTTGTTCTTTGTACCTGAAAGTGTCTACTATTCCTTAAAGAAGATGTGGACCTGGGAATGGCTGTCAGGGAAGTATTCGCCATTCAAGCACAATCAGTGATCTCTAGGTTCAACAAGGATCCTGTCTTGCAACAGAAGATGGCAGGCTAGGGCGAGGGCTCCACTGGCAAAATGCTGGCTAGACAAAGCTGAGGATCTCCGGCACCCATCTAAAAGCCAGGTGTGGCAATGAGCACCTGTAACCCTAGCACTAGGGCAGGGAGTCGGGATGGCTGGATCTCAGGGCTTGCCTGGCAGTCAGTCAGTCTAGTTGGTGAAGTTCAGTGCGAGACTCTGCTCCAAAAACCTAAGGTGGAGAAATAACTGAAGCTAACATCTTCTGGCAACCTCCAGACCCGGATACCTACCTTTATGAACAATTGTTCCCACAGGTATATGCATACACGCACATTCACCACACCACAAAAAAAATAAATAAGGTCATACGTCTGGCCACTACTAACAGTAATCAGACATAAGGGAGCATTAGGACCCTCCTCAGTGTAAGGCCCTATGCTAAGCAGGCCACTGAAATTTCATGTCTGCGAGGTGACATTAAAAGCCCATCTAACAGATGGTGAAACTGATGCTTGGAGTAATTTGTCCAGCAGTAGCTATCTCTTAGGGTTTAGCTCTGAAGTGACTCTCCAAAAGGATCATACAGTGAAGGGTTGGTCCCTAGCTGGGAACGTGACTTGGAGAATATTTGGAGAAGAAATATTAGGTGATGCCTAACGAAGAGGAATAGATCATGGAAAGAGCAGCTCCTTAGAGATAGTTCCTGCTCCTTTCTCTCCCTGTCTTTCTCTGTCTCTGTTTCTCTGTCTTTCTCCTTCCTTCCTACCTGTCCCGACCCTCCTATACAACCTCACCACGCTCTCACCCTGCCTCAGCATGACCCCAGAATCAACAGCCAGAGAGCTCTGGATGTACCCTGTGAAATCATGAGCCAGGACAAACCATCCTCCCCCTTCTGTTGCTCCCAAAGGATGTTAGGCCCAGCTATGGAAAAGCAGCTGATGCAATCAATGGCAGAGCCAGCACTTGGACCACAGGGCTTGGTGCCATGGATGCACTTGTTGACCATTGTGTGACAAGTGTCAGCCACATGAAACAGTGGGAATCACCAACCCCATTTCACAGCTTAATGGTCAGGGCCTACTAGGAACCTACAAGGGCTAGGGGACTGGATCAAAAATGTTCCTAGTTCCTGCTCTCCCAATTTCCTTGCTGTGGGTCTTTGAGTTAATGATTGTGACAGTGAATTAAATTACAAGGACTGAGGAGCCAGTCAGAAAGTATGTTTGCCCCACAAGAATAAAGCCCTGAGTTCATTCCTTAGAACCATGTTAAAAGCTGGGGAGGTGGGCACAGGAGGGCTCCTGGGGCTCACTGGCCAGTCAGTGTAGCTTACAAAGAGCTCCAGGTCTCTGAGAGAGAGCCTGTCTCAAAAAATAAGATCAGTGGGTCCTGAGGGGCAGCACTCGAGGTCTCTCTATGCCTTCTATGTATACACTTAGTCATGACGGGACATACACATATGAAAATACACGCCTGTGCACTCAAGAACAACAATAATAATGACGGCAACAAGGATATCTCATCCTTGCTGTGGAAACTGATGGAAATGGTGTCTCTGAGCCTGACTCAGCTTTAGCCCGGAGTGGGAAAGTCAGGGTGTCAGTATTCCTTTGAGGATAATTTACTGTCACTTCACAGTTCCTTTGTTTTAAGTTAAAAATCACTTCAGTCCACTAAGAGGCCCCACTATGTAGCACGCTCATCTCTGCCCAGTGCTACCCAGGCAAGAGCTCCCTCCTCGGCTTCTGCATGTGGTCATCCGGTTATGCACAGAAGGACATCTGCCAGGGCCTGGACACACAAGCCATGTCTCCAACTTAGCTCTGTCATCAGCATTTCCTGGGCACCTACCAATTCTGCATTCACTTGCTGGGATGGCCAAGATGGCAGTAGCCACTCTGGAACCGATGTCACTGACGTTATTTACTATCTGGTGTTTCAGTGACACTATGCTGTGTCCTGTGGCTTTGGGGCTTGGTAAGTAAGGGCTCTGTTCCACAGGAACACAGTTTGGATTTGAGCCCAGACGTGAGATTAGGAAGAAAAGAGCAAAAGAAGAGAACTTAGAGATGCAGGTGTGTAGCTACACCCCTCTGTGGGGCCTATGAGAGAGAGAGAGAGAGAGAGAGAGAGAGAGAGAGAGAGAGAGAGAGAGAGAGAGAGAGAGAGAGAGAGAATGTGTGTGTGTGTGTTTGTGGTGTGTACATATATGGTTTTTTGAGAGAGCATCTCATGAAGTCCAGGTTGGCCTCAGACTTGTTATGTAGCCAAGGATGACTGTGAACATCTGAGTCTCCCACCTCCAGCTCCCAAATACTGGCATTACAGGGGAGTGCACAATGCCCGGTTTGTGCACTGCTGGGGATTGAACCCAGGGCTTCACAGGTGTTAGGTATGCACTCTACTAAGGGAGCCATATTCCCAGTCCACCATGAAGGTACTGCTCAGCAATGACGTGGCTTCAGATTCTCAGTATGGCAAATGAGCAGACATTATAGACAGACTCCATCTTTCCTATGAGATTGACTTAGTGATTGTTGACTAAGTCTAGCCTCCCGCTTTCTGGTGAGTCATGTGAGAGCCAGGAGAGAAGTGTATTTCCTAAGGGCTACCTCCAGTCTGAATCAAAATTCAGTATGGCTGGGAATGTAGCCAGTGGTGGGTCATTTTCCTAGCATGTGATCCGTGGATTTGATCCCTAACACTGCCAAAATCAGAGCCTGGGATCCAAGTTTCTCGACGTTACCGAGTCCCAGATTCATCCTGCTTTGCCAAAACAAATTTCTCAGCCTTCCCAGGCTCCTCTCCTTTTTTTCTGTTCGTCTTGTACCAGTACATATTTTGTGCCAAAGATACCACATCCCAGCTCTGGAAGAGTGATTCAGCTCTGCTTCATGCGTGGAACGTTTCCAAGAGACCACACACAGAAATGCCAACACAAGCCAGGAGGGGAAAAAACCAATTTTGGGGGCAGGGAGGAAAGCTCTGGGCTCCAGACTCTGGGATGGACAGGAGGTCCTCCCTGGGCTGGGAGAACTGCTGAAAATATGTAGTTATTCTGAGGACCTGAGGAAGCAGATGGTCTTTCTACATTTAGAGTCCATGTGGGGGTCAGAACACCTCAGCAGAGGGAGGCCCAACATCACTTCCTGGACCACTCTTCCATATCTTTGTGACACTGATGATGTTATCAAGGATGATGATGATGATGATGGTGGTGGTGGTCATTTTCTTTTTCAGTGTTGGCCATCTAATTCAGAACCTAGGGTATGCTAGGCTAATCCGGGACCTGGTGTATTATGCTAGTGGATAACTTCTTCAACATGGTCCCATCTCATCGTAGTCCCAGCTTCACTGGGGCAACCCCAGCACGATGATGGCCATCTTCACAGCTACCATTCGCTGGTTCTTAAAAGGCACCACAATCAGCGAGTGACAACAATAAAAAGATGAGCATCATTTTATGACATCTTCCAGCCACTCTGGCAGAACGGTTGTGATGTATAATACTCATTGTGGGGCTGAGGATGTGGCTTGGTTGGTAGAACACTTGCTTAGCATGCATCCTGAGCACTGCATAACACAGGGACAAGCTGGAACACACCTGTAATCTTAACAGTCAGAAGGCAGCTGAAGGAGGGTCAGAAGTTCAAGGTCATCCTTAGCAAGACTGAGGTCAGACTGGAGTATGTACTTGCCTCTAAGACAGATAGACATATGGAAAACAAAACACCCCAAAAGTCTGGACACATGAGCAATTTCTTTTGATATTTCTACCATTAGGAGGTGTTCTTTGTGACATCATGTCTTTATTGGTTTCCACATTACAGATGTCCTGGGGTATTGTTCCTGATTTAAAGAGGTAGAAATGTGGCTCAGGCAGGCAAGAGACTTGCTCAAAACCAGACAGCCAGGTGGGTTTAACCTTTACTATCCCACAGTCATTTGAAAATCAACAATAAAAGAGGACCCAGAACACTTGGGTGTGGTCTGCTTTGACCTATGCAAAAAGCGACACACTTTAAAAAGCAGTTGCAGCCATTTCAATGTTGGATGACATCACTGCATCTTAATGAATGCCTTTTGTTGAGATGTCAGCAGATGTGGCAAAGACAGACAGGCTTCAGGGCCACAGCAAGAACCGCATGGCTACTGCCTCTTGGAGTCGGACAAGGACTCTGTGCTGTAGAGTCAGTCCAGTCAACCAACCTGTGACTGGGAAGCACCTAAGCTCATACCTCCTCAACTTCAGGGTCCAGGCTTTATCTTATATAATCCAACATGACAAAAGAACTTCCCATATCGCCTGTTGACAACTTCTCCAATATGCCTCACTCTCACCTCAGCCCCAGGAATGAATGTCCAGGATACAGT
Source organism: Dicrostonyx torquatus (assembly GCA_028555095.1). Classification (NCBI taxonomy): domain Eukaryota; kingdom Metazoa; phylum Chordata; class Mammalia; order Rodentia; family Cricetidae; genus Dicrostonyx; species Dicrostonyx torquatus. The sequence continues at coordinate 2,321,082 of JAQHUG010000240.1, forward strand.
GCCATGACCTCACAGGAGAAACAAGATTCTAATGAGAAACATGACCGATGAATGATAAACCTCTACATTGAGCTTCATGGTATGTTGGTGTGTTTGTGTGTGTGTGTGTTGCTTGTGTATGTGATTCTGTGTGCTCACATTTCTGCGTGCACTTGCATGTGTGAAGGCCAGAGGTTGACATGAAGAGTCTTTCACAATTGCTCTCACTGAACCTGGAGCTCACCCATCTAGCTAGCCAACGGATCCTCTTGTCCCCACCTCAATGTTGTGCCAACAAATGCCCCTATACGCCCTGAGCTTTTCACAGCACTCTGTGGATATGAACTCAGACCCTCACATTTGTGCGGTACGCATTTTATCAACAGAACCATCTCCTCTGCCTCACAATCTTGTCTTATGGGGACCATGAGTTGGGAGGGAAGAGGGGGCTGTGGGTCAGGAGGGAGGTGGCAGGCGGGAGTAGGCAGAACAGGAAGGGGTTCCTGGTGTTCTCTGTCTGCTAGCTTCCTGCAGCCGCCTCTGCAGCTGCCTGCAGACTGTGGGGCTGTTTTCCTCTGAGCCCTGGAAGGAAGTGCTCTCATCACCCATGACAACAGACTTGGCCCAAGTAGCCAAAAACGTGCACAGCCCCCAGAGGCAGGAAGACCAAAGAAAGCCCAGTCTGAGACAGCGTGTTGCTCTCTGCTCACAAAGCTCCAGCTGGGAGAAAGGGACAGGACAAGGCTAGAGGAAGGGAAGGGGGTACAGGGCACCCCAATGTACAATGAACTCCTTTCTCTAGGGAATAAGCAACTCTCCTCAACTCTGTCTCAATGGTTTTGTTTCTGAACCGACCAATTCTGCACCCAGAAAGCCCAACTTGTCAGACCTCCTGCCAAGGTCAAGCAAGAGCCTGAGATCCCCAGGCAAGTTGATAATTGACACCCAGGGGACAACTTCCGTGCTAATTCCTGTTGGGCTCAGCCAAAGCCCACAATGATTCTCTTTATTTCTATGCCTTTCTGCACTGGGTGGGAGGGAGACGCTAGCTCACATGCATGCCATGCTTGGCATTTCTGCAGGCTCCATTCAGGGGATGGAGTGCTTCCTTCCCAAGAACTTCATTGAGACATCTGCAGGGGAGGGTGAGAAAGATTAGAGGAAACAGACCCTAGTTAAAGTCCGAGTTCTCCAATGACACTCATTCCCTACACAGTGTTGTCCCCCAATGCTCCAAAGCCTCTGTGGGAAGGGCACTTGGGGGCTCTGACTACCAGAGACTTAACAAAAGTAGCAAATGAACTGGGACCAGCATGCTTCATTCAGCTCAGAAGGGCTTTGATCAGCCTGCACAATGCTCTAAGAATGAAAGAGTGACATTGAGTGCCAACCTTCACATACAGATGCAAAATTCCCAAGTTTCTTGGCAGAACTGAAGATCTGATAACACACATCCAACATCTCCCGAGGGCACTGCCCACCTGGGCTGAACAGCAACCTTCCCTCGGGGAAGAAGCATGGGCCCAGCAGTTTGCCAAGGCACCTGTGCCAACACAATTTTTCCACTTGGGAAGCTCTTACGTGGTGAGAATGGGGATTATGAACTGGGGTTCATAATCTCTGCCTTAGTGGGTCTGAGCCATGCCTAGTGGTTTCAGAAGGAGAACTAGGCTCAGAGGAAAGCTGGGAACAATGGGATATGAGCTTGCCATTAAGAAAACTCGTCTACAATGCCCAAGGATGATACAGCCTAAGAAAAGTATGTGATGATATACCTAGGGATACTTGGTTAAAAGTAGTGAATGTAGCCAGAGAAAGAACATGGTCCCATGGCTGCTTTCTCACCCTGATCTACACATCCATACTTCAGAGACACTGTAGGTTCAGCTCCAAATGGCACCAAGAAAGTGACCACTGAGGTAAAGTCAGCCATACACACTTTTTGGATGCTTCATGCATGTAGAAGCTATATTCACGTGACACTACATTAAGTGTGCAATAGCATTTTGTTCAAAAGCAGGCACATAGCTTAATAAAAAGAATCGGTTGATGAAAATGCTAATGATTGCCAGAGCTGTTGGTGCTCACGGACTTGCCTGCTGGGAGGTGGCCACAGTTCTTCAATGTGAACAATGTACACAGTCCCTGCAAAGCGCAATAACATGTGGTGTGTTAGTACTGCTTGGATAACTTGCCCCATTTCCCCAAGGTTGAGGACCGTCCCTTTGTTTGGATGCTTAATGGCGTCAGCATGGGATGGGTCCACAGAATACCCTGGGTGAATACTTACGAACTCTAAATCCAATGGATCTCAAACCCTGCTAGGTTGTAATCTAATAGGCAGATGGGAGAGAGAGACGCTCAAAGTCCAGCACATATGGCAGGTTATTCCCTGACTGTAAGGTGAGGGACAGCCTCCCCACAGAGAAAAGTGTGTGTAGAAATGACAGGGCATCACTGGTCAGTTGATGTCTACGTCAGGAAAGCAGAAAGGATATTGTTTATGTGATGCATGGTATAGCTGATGAACTAGGCTCTACTTGGATTATATTTAATGTGTGGATGTCATAAACCTAAAGTATGTTCTCAAAGCTGGGGGGTATACTTCAGTGGGAGAGCACATCTTAGCATGCATGAATCCTTGGGTTTAGTGTCCAGAATCACACATAAAAAAATTAAAATACAGGTATGTATGCACCGTCTCTTCCATTCTAAAATCTAGGAGCTCTCCACATTGCCCACGTAGTGCCTCAAATTTTTCAAAATTTTCTGAGTCACCCCACTCCTGGTACTAGTATTCCAAGTTTTAGGTATGAAATGGGGAAAAAGCCAGCATCAGGCTCCCCCAAACCAACTTTGATCTGAGCTAGAACAGAAGCAGGAATGAACAGAGAAAAGGCATTCCACTTCTAGACTTTGCATTTATAATCATGCTTGCAGGAGCATCTTTAAACACCAAAAGGGGGAATGTTAGAGTTCTTCCGATCTCACCCGCTAACTGTGTTTACATGCTAACAGTGTTTCTCAGGGACAATTATCTTATTACTAGTTCGCTAATCTTTTCAATCTTTCCAACACAGTTTACAGCTGCAGACTTCAAAAATTAAGGCTAATTACGACCCTGCTTTCGGCAGGTAGAGCAAGCTGCTTACATTTTAACAGAGTAAGAGAAAATCAGTTTGGGAAGAGAAGGGGAGAAGGGCACAATGTCAAAAGTAGAGAGAAGAAGTGCTACAGCTTCTGTTCATGTGAGGGTTTTAATGCCAGGGCAGTGGTCCCTTAGCGTGCTCAGGGGATTCTCCCAGGATTCCCTACAGATCCCAAATCATCAGGGCTCAAGCTCCTTCTGTCAAATACACAAGTGTCTGCATAAAACATGAAAGTGTGCTCCTGTTTGTGCTAAGGGATCTCTTGCTTAATGGTGATGTCTAATACAATGTAAACACTGGGCAAACAGTTCCCAAACCATACCACAGAAGAATGTTCTCAAAAGGCTGTGTGTGTGCCTCCACCTCTCCAGACAATCACTGCCACCAGGCCTTTTCCACAGTTAGGCTAGCTCATTAGCAGCTACATAAACATGCAGGCAGGTTAGCCATTGCTATGGGGAAGGATGGGATAGACATGTAGACCTGTGTAGGTGCCCATGTGTACGTATGTGTGTAGGGAGGCCAGTGGTTGACTGTATCTGTCAAGTGCTGTCTTCTTTTTTGTGGTTGTCACTGGTGTGTTAAGTAAGATCTTTCACTACCTTAGAACTCAATTCTACTAAGCTGGCTGGCCAGTGAGCTATAAGAACACATCTCTCTCTACCTATCCAGTGCTGAGATAGAAGCACACAACAGCAGACCCACATTTTAAAAATATAATATAGATTCTGAACATCAAAATCAGGTCCTCATGCAAGTACTGCAAGTAGTTGAAAGGTCTCTTGGTCTTGCATTTATTTATTTATTCATTCATTTATTTAATATATATTATGGTACACACGTAGAGGTCAGAAAAAAAAATTTCAGGAGTTGGTGAGTTTCAGGGATCAAACTCAGGACAACAGGCTTTGCAGGAAGCTCCTTAACTGGCCAAGCCATCCCACCAGCCCAGCATGTTGTTTTTGAGACCAGTGAATGAACCTAGTACTTTGAGAGAGTGAATGGCATGAGTTACATGGGACCAGGAAGGAACCTGCTCCGGTCCAACCAAGATGAAGCTTTTCTGTAAACTGACATAAATCGTCACTAGAATCATTTTCTTGGGCTCAGGGGATGGCTCAGAGCATAAGAGCACTTGCTGCACAAGCATGAGGATCTGAGTTCAAATCTCCGACACCCATGTAAAAAACAGGGGCATTAGCTACAAGCACACCTATAATTCCTGTGACAGCAGGGTCACTGGGGGTTGCTGGCTGCCAGCTTAACTCAGGTTCAGTGAGAGACCGAATCTCAAAGGCATAAGGTGGAGAGTGATACAGAAAGGACACCCAATGTCCTCTGGCTTCTGAAAATGTGTGCATGTGTACATCGATTCAAATGTGCTCACTCATGCTCACTCACACACATACACACACACAGCATGCACACACACGAGAGAGAAAGAGAGTAGCTTCTTTCCAGCCACCTTGCCTATATTCACTAAGCTTTTAGTTGCACAGTCTTAGCTAAGGCCCCTCTGATCAGCCACTCAGCGAGACACCATGCTGAAGATTTCAAGATGAATTTCCAATAATTTCTATTTTCCATTTAGAGGGATCATCACACATCCCATACAGTGGAAGCCAAGAGGTTGCTCCCACCCAGCAAGCTTTACAAATTATTCAGTCCTCTGTATTGTTATGGACGATGAGAAAATCAAGAGGGGACATGTGACAGCATATTAAAGTCTGATAAAATATCTTTCTTCTGTCTAAAATGAAAAGACTAAAAAAAAATCAATCTAGGTTAGATAAAGGTCAATTTGTAGCCCAGAGTCCAAAGGCTTGGGAAATGACATGGAGATTTGCAGACTGTGAGAAATGGAGAGCTGGGCTGCAGCTGCAGGGAGGAACGGGAGCTCCTGCCTAACACACTGGGGACCCTGGGTTCTCTCTCTGGCAGGAGAGAGGAGAAGAGGGTAGAGAGAAGGAGAGAATGAAAATCCCAACAGGCAAGAGATGGGGTAGTAAGATCATGGGTGTGAAGCCAGCCTGAGCTCCTTAGGGAGACATTCTCCAAAAAGCATATTAACCAATAAAATAAATGAATATCTCTGTCAACACCACTGATCACACAACCCTTTCCCACTGTTGGATGTCTTATTATAGAACGGACCCAGGACCCTCAGTCCACTGTCTCATAAATCCGGTCCCAAGGATAACCAGAACACTCAGGAGTCCTCCAAACCCAAGCATATCATGTTCAAATGTCTGTCTGAACTGTGAGGCACTGGTGAGCTTTGGGTACTTCCTCATCCCACTTCACATTGGAGCCATCCAGTTTGGAACATGTATAATCAGCAGACAGTCCTGGATTCTGACTACTGAGTTCTGCTGAGGAAAATAATCCTTTTCTCTGCTGAATTTGAGCACACAAGAGCTACAAGGAGCCCAGAGACAAGTGACCCACTACACAGATGAAGAACTGAGGCTCAGCAGGAGAGACAGGGTGCCTGACTTAGTGCTATGTCCTTTCACCTAGGCCTCTTGTTATGGCAGGGGTGCAGTGAGTAAAATACCACATAGGTTCACACACAAATACATGTGTGTACACACCCAGACAGTCACACTCGTATCTTAAGAATTGAAATTTTTCCCTGGAAGGATGTAAATGATTACAAGCAAAGATCCATGCCCTCTCCCAACATGGGCTCTCACTTTACATCTCAGATTGACTTTGAACTTACAATCCTACTCTTTGGCTTTCCAATTGCTGGGATTTATAAGAGTGTGTCACCAAATCCTGAAGCGACGATTGCTTTCCAGAGACAGTGCAAATGTCGTCAGAGAAGAGTAAGCAGCTAGGGAGTCTCCGTTGGCAAACTGCTTGCCTTGCAAGCGTGAGGACCTGAGTTCAATCCTTAGAACCCACGTAGGGTGCAGTGGAGCATGTCCGTAATGCTAGTGATGGTGAGATGAGAGGCAAAGACGAGTGGAACGCTGGTGCTCTCTGGCCTGCTAGCTTCTTTGGAGAAGTACCTGGTTAATGAAAGACCCCCATCTCAAACAAAAGGTGGGTAGCTTCTAGAGAACATCACCCAAAGTTGTCCTCTGACTTCTGTGTGCAGGAACACACACACCACATGCACACCCACACACATGCATAGACACATATGCACACACACATGTACAAACAAGAATGATGAAGTAAAATTAGTGTGGTGTTCTCTTCCTGAATGAGCTACATGGTACCTGGAGGATTAAAATCAATCAAATTCACAGCAGCGCTATCCATTACAGCCAACAGGGGAATGTCCTGTCCACCTTAGGACATCCCATGGGTAACGTGTATGGTATGGATCCTGGGCAGTGGACCACTGTGCTTGGAGAAGGAGGATACTCTGACCTGTGAGATGATGATGGACTTTGACTGAGAGGCAGAAGGGCATGTATTGTGTGATTCCACTCACACGAGGTACCCGCAGTGGTCAAGTTCAGGTAAGTAGATGATGGGGATCAGGAGTTGGACTCTGATGTAGAGCTATTGTTCCATGAGTTCATTTTGGGAAGATGAAAACATGCTAGAGAGGGATGCAGTGACAGCTGTCCATCAGTCTGATGGGACTTCATCTTATTGAGCCCTACACTTTCGAATACTGAAAAAGCAAAGTTTAAATTACATAAAGTGTATATCATGTATCTCTCTCTCTCTCTCTCTCTCTCTCTCTCTCTCTCACACACACACACACACATACACACCAGATAGATAGAAAGATAGATAGGCAGATAGACAGACAGACAAACAACCAGGGACATCAGCTCTCATTCTGGTGGATGTGAAAGAGCCAGGTTTCCAGAGGGGAGTACTGAGAATAAAAACAAAAGCCAGGGCCAAGGACAGACAGCATCTTCCAAGCTCCAGACACCAAGGGTGACTAGGCAGTCAGGCTGTGCAACCACCTCTCTGCCGCAGGAGGCTATTCTTGTCCAGCCACAGAATCTGAATGCATCCTCAACCCCACTGTGAAATTTTCTCTGAAGCCTTTCCTGCCCTCCCTGAGATAAGAGGACCCCTTCCTCTTTGGCTGGCTGTGGTCACCCCACTGCAGCATCTTACCACACTAGTGGCCCACTACAATCCACAAGACTGACTCCAGGTAAACCGAGGTCTCTCATGAGAAATGTCCATGTTGGCACAGAACCTCTGCCTATGACAACCTCTTCTACACACTTCGATCTTCTTTACTTTGCTCACAATCTCCATGCTGTAGTGTGATATTTGCTGGACAGCGCTGCTTGGGGATCACGACAAGGAAACAGTCTGTATACATTCAGGACAGACACAGCTTTCTCTTATTTTATTCTACTCGATTTTCTAAAAGCTGTGCATTGGGTGTAGAAGGGAGAGCCT